>CAJNDT010001142.1:0-33594 GCA_905221615.1 Symbiodinium sp. CCMP2592
CTTTCTGGTTTTACTTGGAGGTACACGGGTGGTTATCAGTAGGGTTATAAGTAGGGTAACTATACTTATAACCTGTATTAGGGGACTTATGACCCCACTTATAACCCATGAACCTCCAAGTAGAGTTGCAATAGAATAAGGCATGGTAAACCTGGTCTGTGTCTGATCTGGGTTGACAGAGGTTCGAACAATCCAAGACAGTGATTTTCTCTGGCTACGCGATATCTCGTGCTCCTGCTCCTCTTCCCACTCCTATATTCTACGACTACCGCGACGACGATTGCTACTATCACTAGTACTACTGCTACCGCCACCACCACTGTTGCTGGTGCTGCTACTACTACCAAATATTGTAATATTAATAATAACAATGCGACGACTACGACTACTAAACTAGACCTACCACATCGAATTTCACCCAATGTCTCCATGCTCACGTTCATTTGCATCATCAGGCGGTGTGCATTGGCGTGCATTGTGTCGCAAGTTATCCCTAAACCCTGAACCCTAAACCCAACCCAGAGCATCCAAGTATTTACTCCCTATTATAAGACTTTCGGGCATTTTTAGGTATCAAAACAAGAGCAACTTGACCCCTTAGAGCAGCGCAAAGCATACGAGGTTCGGGCTTTCCGACGCCACTGCTTTGCGCTTTGGCACCGTGGAGCGAGTGTAGTGATTCGGGACTACGGCGGCTAGGGAGTCGGATTTGGATTCGGAGTTTAGGGTTTAGGGTTTAGGGTTTAGGGTTTAGGGTGGAAAGGGTCGGGAGGGAGAGATGGACACCGATATCGTCATCTAGCCAGTTTAGAGTTCACGGGTTAGGAGGTTCAGAGTTTAGATTTCTGGCGAATACTCACAGCGGGATTGATCCATCACGGGTTAAGGTAGGGGCGGAAGAACTACTAATATTATTTCTTATTCCTTAGGGTACGGTGGGCCCGTTTTCCCTTGTTGATTAGGCTCCTTAAAAGAAAATAGTTACCCAAAACCAAGAAGAGAGCCCCAATTGTTCCGAGGTTACGGTTACTGGGGATCCTAGAATGCCAACCCAGAGACCCGACTCTCCCTTAATTGAGGAATACCTAGGGACCCAGGGTTCCTGAAAGGGATCTATGGGGTGTAGGGTTTAGGGTACCCAGAGACTGCGATGTCGCTTAACTAAGGAACATGCCGTAAACTGTAGTAGGACTCCTGATATGATTGAAGGTATATTCCTTCATTAAGGGATACTGGAGTACCTGGGTACCCTAAACCCTATAGATCCCTTATGGATCCCGTTACAGGAACCCCAATTCCTTAGGTATTCCTTACTTAAGTGATACTGGAGTCTCTGGGTTAGGCCTCTGCGTTACGCGGTGTGGTATGCAGGCTTTCAAAGGGCAAAACGAGGGACCCTTAATGGGGACCCCTACCCTGTAATGGGCTATATAATGGGCTATATAATGGCTATATTACGGGTATATACCTACTGTTGATGATATAAATCCTGCATTACCCACAGTAAGGAATATAACATAATTCCCATAGTCTAGGGTCCTTACGGTAAGGCAGGAGTTCTATCATCAACCCTAAACCCTAAACCCTATAGATCCCTTAAAGGAAGCCCTTAAAGGTATCCCTATAGATCCTTTAAATCAACCGTATAGGGGTCCTTATTAAGGGTCCCTCCTTTTCCCCTTGGATTGTAGTATCCTTAAGGGAGGGGGGTCCAAGGGGGGTATATAGCCTAGTGATCCCTAATTCTCCCTAGTACTCCCTAAGGTTCCCTTACAGTCCCCTAAGGATTCCTGGAACCCTCCCCCCTTGAACCACCCTCCCTTAAGGATCCTATAATTGGAGGCTTTGAGCTCCCGGAGATCGGTTTTTGAGCTTCGGGCTGAAGTCTCTGCGGTGCTCCTCTCGGGGCCGTAAGAATTAGAATGGGGGGCCTTTAAAGGGGGTTCCCTTTAAAGGGTTCCTATAAGGACTACTATAAGGGATCTATAAGGGTATACTCTAAGGGGTTCTATAATGTAAGAGGCCACAAGGGGTTTTAGCCTATGGCGGTTTAGTAGGGATTAGGGTTCCCATAATAGGGTTCATATTCAGGAATCCCTACCCCAAGAATCTTAAACCCCCCTTTGGGCCTCCCATGATTGGAAGGTTCCCTTTTTAAAAGGGTCTATAGGGCTAGTATAAGGGGGATTTTGGGGGCTTCATATATTGGGGCCTTCATGATTAGAATGGGGTTTTTGAGGGGGCATTCTCTACGGCAGCTATTACAAGGAACGCACCCGAATAGTTGAGTAATTCTCCAGGCCTTCATATTAGAAGATTTGGTGGTCGTCAGTTCAGGTATGTGAGGAATTAGGGTTTAGAGGTGCTGCTTGGTGTAGAACTTAAGAAACCCTAAATCCCTCGGAACCCTATAGAACTTGAAAACAATAATCCAGGAACCTTTAATCCCTTAAACCCTCGTCCCTTGCCCTGATGCTCAAAACGCGACTCATAAGCCTGTAAACCAAGAAGCAACATCAAAATGAACTTCATCCTTCAAAGGAGCCCTTAAAAGGAAATCTAAACGTTATCCTGTAAAGGAACCCTTGAAGGAACTCTAAGCAAAGGTGTGCGGGGCATTGCCCTAAGTCGCGAGCAGCTTCGTGCGAAGGCTGACGGCTGATACATGGGGTAGGGGTTAGGGGGTTGGGGTTTAGGCTTTAGGGCTTAGTGTTACCTAAGCCCCCAACAGTATAGGTAAAGTGTCCAACATCTACAAAAGGCCTATGTTCTGCAAATTGTGGGCCCAGGTAGGGTTTAGGGTTTTTGACCTATAGCCCAAGCACTAAGCACTGCTTAGCAGGGTTCAGGGCGTCATCAGATTCCCGGAGCTCCGCGGGTCTCTTGGGTGGCCTAACCACCATATGCTAAACCCGAAACCCCAAACCTTAAACCCTTAACCCTCAAGGGCTGCATTCGGCCAATCTCCAAGTGCTCCCCACCCAGTCTTTCTGCGAGATGGATATGGTCTACAAGCAGGCCTGTGTGGGAAGCTAGAAAAGGGCTTTACGGTTTTGGGTTTGGAGCTCAAGAAATCTCCTAGAATGTAGAGTCGAGGGTTGGGAAGTTGAGGCCAAGAACTGTAACTTGGGGGTTGGGACAGGAAGACACACTCATAACACCATCAAGGACGATGCTTTTTGGGGGCCCTTCCCCTTTGAACCCGAAACCCTACTAAAACCCTGTAAGCCTTAACCTGTGCCTTCCCGATTCACATGCCAAAACAGCACGAAGCTCACTCAACTCAGACATTGCGCGATAGAATTCTGGGGGCGTCGAGGCTCGAAGTGTCATAGCCATGGCACCAGAGTAGGTTTCATCCTGTCCGGAAGCACCTCCACCTTCTGCCGCGAGCCATGCCAGAAGCTGTTGTCCCTGAACCTCGTAGCCTCGTATACATCTTGCTCTTAGAAAGAGTGGAACTCATGCGTATCCTTCCTCCGTGCATAATAAGAGCCCGCAGAAAATGAGGTTATGGTAATTGAATGTAAATCGGTAAAGCCACAACCACTCCCCCCCACCGACCCCCACCCCCGGAAGCTCGAACTAGCTTAACCGCTTAGCCATCTCCGCCCAGCCCATCACAGGTTGCCTTCAGCGCTGGCGCACAGGCGCTGAACAGCTTTACCGTTGACTTCAGCCGCTTTGCATTGGCGTCTATCGTTTTTGTTGGCTTCGGCTTTACGTGAGGAACTAAACCACGTATAAACATAAAGCGCTAAGGTGCTTCATGAGGCACCTATTCGAGCACAGTCTTGATCTGTATTTCGGATGCTAAGCTGGGTGTTTAGCATTCGAGGTTCGGAGCTCGCTCTTGCGAGGTCGTAGTTGGACCTCGATTTCCTGGTTCCGTGTCATAAAAGTGCTTAGGTTGCTTGCATGGCTGAAAGTTGAAATCTTCGGACTCAAAACCCGAGGGTCTAGTGCCAACCTGGGTGGCAACATGGGAAACTTGCTCATTTCCCTTATGGTTCCTATAGAGGTACCTATTCATAAATACTTTTCAGAACCCTAAAACTACAACCCAGCAACGCACTTCCAGCAATATGACGTTGAGGAGCGGTAGCTCAGTAGTCGTCACACCAGCAGGAGGAGGACGACGAGGTGCAAAGGTAGAGGCGGTAGAGGCATACCTGCCGGCAAAGATCATGAACCCTAGAGTCCAAAGGACCCAACAGTAGTGTACTTGGGTTTTCGATAGTAGTTATGTAGAATATTTGGGAGACTTTATGACCATTAGGTACTTGGACCCTTGGGGTAAGTAGCCATGCCCCAGTGAACCAGATAACATATATATATATATGTACATATATATGTGTGTATATATAGCATCATTGACATCTGAGTATATACTATATATATATACATACCGGCCGAGCAAGAACGAGCTCTGGTGCGGCGGCTGAAGCATAAGACTTCACGGACAGCCATGTTATCTCCAACATGCCTTGGAAGAGCTCACCTCCTTGAACGGGAGCGAAAGATCGGTAGATCGCATCCGTGGAAACTACCTGGCAGGGCAGCAAGAGACGCATCAGGCCTTCATGGCGATCCCGACCGCGTGGGCAAGAGCCCACACTGTAAGTTGCTGCAGAGTCTGGAACTTGTGACTGGACCATCCAAGAGCTTACCGTTGGTTAGTAGGGAATGGAGGAATGGGGTACAATTATAAATACTATTACTACCATTCTTCCATTCCCTACTAACCAAAGGTAAGAGAGGCCTTCAAGGAGGCAATGGTGCTCATGCGGAGCCGAGTCGCAAGACATGCCGTAGGGCACTCAAGAAGCTTCCTGAACGACCCCGAGACGATGAACCACGTGGCCTACAACAACATGCCTCGCGGCTTTCCAAGACCCGCATGGCACTTGCGAACATGCGCGGGCTTGCGAAGACTTCGCAGCGATTTCCCGTCAACCTCATAACTCAGGTCTCGAAATACCAGAAAGTGCCCAGACTCCACGCCTTCCAACACTTATGGTAACAGCTGGTCTTGTCTAACCAACTGATTTCGACATGCAGGGATGTTGTCATTCCTGGAAACAGTGTCCTCCCCCTAACCCGAAACCCAAACCCACACACCTCCAAGTAGTTTGAGTCTGAGGCCTTGCAGTGATAGCCCCGCCCCCCTAAGAAATCATTGACAATTCCAGCAGGGATGAGTCGAAAACCACAATATGCGGACCTAACCTCATCTTGATCTAAGAGCGTTTTCCCCCACATCCTGAGCTACCTTTAGAAAAGGGCAAGACCTTCTTGCAACACCCTGGACTATGAGGTTTCTCGGTAGCTGCCGTGCGCGAAGGCACCGACGGAGTTAGGGAACTTGGGCGGGCACAAACCTTAAGGGCGAAATGATCCCTAAAAGGGTTTAAGGTTCATATACCATATAGGGATTCATAGTATACGGGTATAGGGCCCCTACTTTTAAGGGTCATTTGGTCCTTCAGGAAGCAACTGTTGTGGAGAGAGCCCTGAAACCTCTCAACCCCTGGCCCGAGATGTTGAGGGCCTTCGGGGTCAGGGACGACGAGTGTTGGCTTATGGGTCCGAACATTTCGGAGATTAGTGGGAGTTTCCGAAAATTTGGGGGACCTTTATTTGGGGGTCCTTATGATAAGTATCCTACGATTTAGGATATTAGGGTCCCCTATCTTTGGAAACCCCCTAGTGCAGGTAGTTCAGTGGAGGAGAGGAGAGTGTAATTGTGCAGGACAGGATGAAGAAGGTCGGATGTTTGTGAGGGTCAACATTCACCTTTCAAACATGTTATGAGGTATTTATTCGTTAATAAGAATATATTGAAATATTTTTTTGGGTCAGGAACCTTGACCACCAAATCCCTCACAACTTAACCCCTCGAACCGCGCAGACCCTCGAAAACCTCCAGACGAACACATGGCCTTCCGACGCAAGGCCTCAGCTCAAAACCGCCTCAGAGCACCGAATGCCAAACCGTTAACTGATTCTTGGAGTCTTGCCTTTGCTATCCGAAATCAGCCGAGCCTCGCGTGTCGACACAAAGGGCCTTCGTTTTTAGTACTTTAGTCAAATGAGCAAGCTTTGCGAAGCAGGTTTGATATGCTGGCAGCATGCGATACCACACCCTGTAGGAACTGCCATCGTTGCCTCAGCGATGATTCCATACCGCACCCATCCACCCATCAAGACCCATGGTATTTCCATATCTGCATAGGTGTTTTTCAGTTTGCAGATATTCAACCTCTTGTCTGGCTTCTTCATATGAAAGGTATTGCTGTTGCATAATCATCTGAGTCTCTGATTCGGGCGATTCGGCGAACTGTCAACTCATACATTCGCATGATCCTTCGGTACAACACCCCCCCCCCCCTCCCCCCCAATCTTTACCGCTCTCGATAGCACCCCTATGCCGGAATATCCCTTGCGACGCACTTTGAAGATCCTCGAGTCCTACATGTACTGGGCTTCCCTCACAGGTGAGCGTTTTTTCAAGCCGAAGATTCTCAGCCTTTGCAACGGCAGCCCTCCGGATCATATTGACTGGAGCAGATTCCCAAGGGGTTGTTGGAACTGCGATGTTGTTATTGTGATTGCTTGGGGACTCTAGTTTCTGCTCCGAACTTGCTCTGAATTAGGATACATTGTTAACGATGATGATTAAGCTGAGGAGGTGGAGGAGGTGGAGGAGGTGGAGGAGGTGGAGGTGGGGGAGGTGTGATGCTGCCTACGTAGATGGGTCGATGTTGACATCAACAAGTTCGGCCATGACTATGGTATGTATGCACGTTCACTCTGGTGACCATCCCTCTTGGCTTGAGTTTGCCGGTCATGGGTCATGAGCATTTGCTTCGTGAGTTTTTGGTAGAGGTATCTGGAGCCGCCCGAGTCCGGTCAACGTTGTAGGATTTAGAGTTTCCCGATAAGCCGTAAACAAGCCCGAAACGTTGCACCTTTTCCTCGGCCCTCAGCGAAATGACACCTTTCAGGCTCCGGGAACAGTCGACGGCTGAAGATAATGATGTGCAGGTGCAGGCTGAACCTGTAACCCTGAGAAGTGTGGAGTTTCGGACCGAGTTTGAACTTTGACACGGGTGCATTCCGCATCAACTTCTTTGTGGTGTAGCTGGGGCAAACCATTCTTTGTGGGTGGCAGGGCTATATCCCAACCTTTCAAAACTTAAAGCCGTACCGGCTGCTGGAATTATCTGCTCTGTCTCCCGAACAACCTGCATCGCGAAGAGGAAAGAACCAAAGCCCTGAATACAAAACTCTGTAATCAGGCCTGAACCTCAACCCGACAAACGTTAAACATAAACTCGAAAGCTCTGGGAGCCTGAAGCAAACTCAGGAGGTGGATTCCGAATTCAACTGGAAGCGGCGAAATTGTCACTGCTTCTCTTCTCGCCCACGCAGCGGCTCGTCGTAGCAAGCCTAGAGAACGGGTTTAGCAAGGGCCGTTCTGACAGGAACCAGGGTACCCTGTCTGAGTCACAGGCGGGAAGCCAACCTTAAAGCCCTGGACCCTGAACCCCAAGCCATAACCTTGGACCCAAGCCCTGACCCCGTGAACCCTAAACTCTCAGCTCCTTTGGGCCTGGCTTCCTTCCAGATGTGTGCTTTCTCAGACAGACCCCTCCCACTAGACCGAACTACAAAACAGAAGGAGGAGCTCTAAACCCTAAACCCTTAAAGCCTAAAACCCCTAAACCCTAAACTGACTTTTGTGCTTCCCCAAAACTTCGACCGGGAGCACAGCTCTCTTCCAAATCCACCAGAGCCCTCACCCGAACTTTCAATCCTTAAACCCGAAACCCTGAATCGGCGGAGCCTCACCCTAGACCCGAAGGCCGGGTGTGGGGGATTGAACTTGTATAACTGGTCTCCTGAAGCTTTCCTCCTGTCGCCACAAAAGCTTCGCGGCATGTAATTAGTTGGGGTGTCGGGTTGAACGTACCGAATCTCAAAGGCTCAGCGAGCAGCTAGCCAGGGTTTGGGGACTTGTTTCTGTGTCAGGAAGCCTATAAACCTTGCGCACCCCCCAACCCAAAATCAACCCTACCGATGACGATACCGGATGTAGAACGGAACCTATCCCCCAAAACAGACAAACAGCCGAACCATTAAAACCCTAGACCCTGAAGCTGTACACAAATACCGAGGAGATGCAGGGTTTTGGGCTTGTAGCCCCAAGCCCGCAAAGCACCTACTCGGCCTGAGTGTTCGGGAATTGTAAGATAAGGGCTTCAGGATTTGCGGCTGTTCGGGTTGTAGGATTGTAAGGCGGGAGCAGGGTGCTGGGGGGGGCAGAAAACATGCCTGAGGACTTTGGTTGGAGAGTTGGCTGCAGATTTCGATTGGAAGGAGAGGCAAGACGAGGGTTTAGGGTTTAGGCCTAGAGCTCGCGTTTAGTGTTCAGGATCTAGAGTTGGGGTTTCGCATAGCTTAGGTTGCAACGCTTCGGCCATGCTGGCATCATTTGCTTGATTTGTTCATCGATGTCCTCGCTGGTTGACGTTGCCCCATAATTACCCTAAGCCGATGCAAACCTCTAAGGCTACGAGAGTTGGGCGCTTTGAGTCAACAACAATGTGAGCCAAGTAAGGGTACTAATTACCTTGAACACTGTAATTAAATCAAAAAGGAACCCCCAAAACAGTATTGGTAAATATTAAAAAGCCACCCTCCAAACCCCTACCACCACTCAGGAAGCCAAAGCCCACTCCCCGAAACCCGAAGCCGCCTCTACGAACCCCGCAACCCCCGAAAGCCCTGAACGCTAAGCCTTTACGGAGCACTTTCGAAACCCCAGAAGCCCTAAAAGCCCCGAAGGACCTAACGGCGCCCAAAACCATAGAGGCCTCGAGCCCCAACACCCGAAAGGCCGAAAGTTACCCGAAAAGAATTGAGCCCTAAACCACTAAAGCAGCTGAGTATCGCTGCTAAGAGGTCCGATGTGTGGACCCGAGTCACCTGCACGTTGGAGTCCGAGCTACCGGGCTGTTTTTAGCGGTTTAGAGGTTTGCGGGTTTTTGGGTAGAGTCTAGGGATTCGGGGTTTATGGGCTTTGGGCTTATAGAGGGCTTTATGAGGTTTCTACATTGGGTATAACTTAACGTTGTAATTATCTTAGATTGGGGGTCGTATATTTGGGATCTAACTAGGGTTTGTATCTCGTTTTCTAAAGCTCTGATTTTGGGTTCGGTTCCCGGATTTCGGACTCAGGGCGCGAGATCCGGGTACGATACGGCATGAATGTCACGGCGCAAAAAGTGGTCTCTCGACTCCAAGACGGACGCGACGGCCAGCAGCACCTTCTCAAACGGTCGAAGAGAATCCTGGGCTACGCTGAGATCCGGTCTACACTCAGGACAGCGGGCAAAGAATCGGGCTCCGAAGCCATTGAGAACAGGTTGCTGAAGGCTGGGCTCTCCATGAGTGCGAAAAGAATCGCATCTCTCCTTCGATGCTTCGATCGGGTCTCTGCAGCCGGGCCAGAAGACACTCCTGTGTTTGGAGCAAGTGGACTCGTTCTATGCTGGATATGTTGGCAAGAGTACCCACTCCTTCCATACCTAGTTTTTTGTAAACCGAGTCAGAAATCGGAGTTTTGTTTGGGTTGTGGCTGCTTTGCTGCGAGGAATGTCCAAGACACTTTGCTGGAATGTTACAGGTCATTGTACGTGAACTAGCTCACGTTCAAGTGTCGTGGCCACTGGCCCAAAATCCCCGAAAACCCACCAAACAAACCCTGAACGTTTACATCCTGCGGCAGCGACGTTCATCTTGATCTTGAACTTCTACCACCCTCTGAGATTTCAGGCCTACTCAAACCCCCAGGCAACATAAGGCCCTGAGGCCGTAAGTTGAGCCTTCCGGGCGAGGGTGCGCATGCTTCTGCTTTTGATAAGGCCCAATGAAACCGTTGTAAGCTTAGGGTTTATAAGGATCCAGAATAAGCCGGTGCACTCTTGAAGACTTACCCCTCTTGCCTGAGCGGCTGAGGCAAAACCCATGAATCCTGAAACCCCGAAGCCCTTGACTCTAAAACACTTGGACCCTTAAGCCCGTGCCTCTTAAACCCTTGAAGCCCCACAGTAAACCTCCAGCAATACAACTCTCTAGATAATTCTTATAGCATCCTTTGCATCCTTTTGGGATCCCTTTGGCACCTTTCAAGACTTAGTTGTGCCCACCCTCAGCCGTGTTGGTATAGCAGATTCCTGTTAGAACCCTAAAGGTCAACCTAATGTTCCGAGGAATCTCAACCCAGACGCGGGTCGAACAAACATCGGGCCAGGTTTGGGCTTAAGGCTTGCAGGGCTTTTGGGTTCTGGGTTTACGGGTATTTGGCTTCGGCATCTGCAGGGTTATTCGGTTTTCGGCGGATCCTGAGGCTATGTTGTTTATGGTATGCGCCGGCTTGTGCATGAGGGAGCCGCCAAATTAAATCAGGACCCTAAGCCTTAAACTTCAGGTTAATATGATTTTTGCTTGCTTATGCGTGTAATACTTCTTGGCTCAGGTTTGTAGTGACAAACAGGGGTGAGAATGATGTGGCAGACTAGACAGCACCAACTACAGAGGGTTTAAGGGTTGAGGGTTGCTGCAGTGCTAAATTCTGCTTGAAACCTAGAGCCTGAACCGAGTTTTCCTGCAAAACAGGGTCAGTTTCTTGCCCCAGAACTGTCCAGGGCCGCGTGTAGCTCATGCCGCTCCGGGCATGGTTCTTGCGAAGGGTTGCCGAAGGCGTTTCATAGGAGGCCAAATGGGGTTTTAGCCTATGGGGGTTTAGTAGGGATTAGGGTTCCCATAATAGGGTTCATATTAAGGAATCCCTACCCCAAGAATCTTAAACCCCCCTTTTGGCTTCTGTGAAACTAACCTGTTTTGCAGCGCGTACAGTGTGTGTACCTAGCGTTTTGTACAGTTGCAGACGTTCCCCTCTACCGCAGGGGCCCCTTGAGTTCAAGCCTACGGCTGAGCGGAAAAGTGACTAGTCTTCGCACTGGTAGCGGAGCTCTCGGTTAAGAGAACCAGAGCTCGTAGCCCAATAGTACGCCCCCTGCGCGGGCGTGTGGTCGCCATGGCCAGTGGATCGCTGGCATATCGACCACACCAGGATCTGGACACAGACCTGACGAAGTTTGGCTTCCTAGTCTACGCCGGAACCGTTCGTGACTTTCACGAGTGGGAGTTCCGAGCTATGACGAGATGGAAGCAGACCAAGGTTGAGGATAGATCCGACCTTGCGTCCAAGTTCCTCGACTCCTTAAGGAGCGAGGCATACATTGTCGCAGAGGATTTGGGTACCGACGTTTTGTTCTCGAGTCAAAACATCCCCAAGGTGATCGAGGCAGTTAGAGAACGCCTGTTCCCTCTGGCGGAACAAGAGACGAAAGAACTTTATCGGTTAGGGACCCAAGTCGGCGGCATGTTGTCACGACAGCCGGGAGAGCCGATGATCTCCTACATCGACCGCCGCAAGCGATGGCTACGCAAGCTTCAGCAATTAGACAAGGCCCTTCACATAAGTGAAGCGGTGCTGACAGATCTGTTGCTGGACAACAGCGGGCTCACCCGGCAAGAGCGACTCATGGTGCTGACCTCGATGGCAGGCAGCACAGCGACGAAGGATGCTGAGACATCGCTGATTCGCATGCATAATCGTATCCACACGTTGGAACGAAAGCAGCCATCCGCCAAAGGCGGAACTGGCAAAGGGAAAGGTTTCCACAGGAAGGGAGACCGAGGAAAAGGTAAAGGATACGGAAAGAGATCCCAGAAAGGGACTGCTTACACGTACCTTTCGGCCGTGGAAGACCTTTTCGAGTACCCTGACGCCGAGGAAGACGACGACGGAACAGCCTACCTGGCAGGACAAGAGGACCAGGACGGCCAGGACGGTGATGGGCAGGACTGGGCGTACCACGGAGAAGAGCTCCCCGTGTACGACAAGGAAGAGGACACCGCGTGTGTTGCCCAGTCGGCCGACGCTTCCCTAAGGGACGTCGAGCTTGATGTCTTCACCGCCTTTATAGGCGCTGGGTTCGATGAGGAAGACAAAGAGGCTTTGGCGTTTCTCGCAGACACCGTGCAGTGCGAGACCGTTGCCTTTATGGCGCGGGCCAAGGCTAAGGGTAAAGGAAAGTCTGTGATGCAGAGGAGTGCACATGGATATCGGCCGCGATCTACCGGTCTCACTGTTGAAGACAGGAGACGGAAGCTTCATGAGATTAAACTCAGGAGCACGTGCAAAACGTGTGGCAGAAAGGGCCACTGGGCTGGTGACAAGGAATGCCCAGGCCCAGGGAAAGGTGCAGGAAAGCCCGCAGTGGCACACCTTGCCCAGGTCAGGCGTGTGATGGATAAATCCACACAGACCTGTGACTTCATCGCTAGCCCCAGCGAGAGCGACAGCGAGAGTCAAAGCTTTGACCCGGAGCCAACAGCGAACTACGTTAGCTTGGGTCAGGACTCTGAGACGGAGCCTGCGGCGTACATGGGTTTCTTCGACAAGACTGACTTTGAAGAGTCCGACGAAGAGCTCTTGGACGACTTTGCGTCGCAAGGTGCTCCCTCCACGGAATGGGATACCATAGAGTACCCTGATGGCAGCGACCAGGTGTTTCGGTTCGGGATGCATAGGGGTAGCACCTACCTTGAGGTTTTGCAGAACCACCCCGATTACTACCATTGGGGCCTCAAGGAGAAAGAGCCGAGCACCATGCTAGAAGCATGGCTTGTCTGGGTGTATCGCAACTTTGAGGTTCCACCGGTTGGCGGTGGAAGGGCGACACTTAGGGCAGCCACGTTGCCGGTGGAGGCCGACTCGCTGCAGAAGGCTAGGAAGGAGGTGACCCTTGAGAAGGCACCTAAGAGCAAGCTCGGGTTGTTGAAGCCGGATCCCAAAGGACCGTGCGTTGGAGGATGTCCCGCACATGCATTGAACAAAGCAGGGAGCAATGCGCACGTAATCAAGACCACTTGCATGTTGTGCGGTAACAGGACCTCAAACCCGAGACCAAAGGCTGTACCGAAGAAAGACCCACTCACGTGCGAGCACAAGCGCACGGACAACAGGAACAGCACGAGATCGGTACACCGCACCTTTTGTCTTGATTGTTGCACTATAGTAGAGGAAATCCCGCAGAAGCTCTTTAAGGAGCAGAAGGGACTCGCCGAGCAGGTGCAGCAGTCTCCACTCAAGGTGCAGAACCTCACGAGGAGACAGCTGGAGGAGTACAACTTTACGAAGTTTGAGGCAGGTGAGGTGGTAAAGAAGTTCTTCAAGCACATGGACAAGTTTTTGTTGAAAGTTGACCAAGTCAGTTCAACCGAGTTGTCTAGTTGCCTTGAGGATGCTATGGACCAGGTTGTGGACGAAGTTACGCATGCAACATGGTAGGGCTGCTGATGTAGCTAGGTCTAGTCAGGACGTAGAGCCCCCACCTTTGCCTGCGTTTTCCCCCGTACGTAGAGAGCGTAGGAGTGCACAGCCTCGTGAGCAAGCTTCGCCCGCCGCCGCAGCAGCAGCTGGCCCGAGAGAGAGAGAAGCAGCTGCTAGAGACGCCATGGCGGCGTCTCCTCCCAGCGGGAAGGGCTGGGGAGCCCGCGAAAAGTTCGCCGGCGTGGCGACGGCGGAGAAGAGTGGTGATCCCGAAGGGGACACCAAGCTGACCCTCACAGCCTTGGTGGGGCAGCTGCAGCGAGATGATCTCGAAGGAGACATCAGCCCGAAGAGCGTGCAGAGCTCAGACAGTGAGCCTGCACCCCTGGACGAGGAGATTGCTGAGCCGCAACTCCAGCTCGTGGATCCCTTAGAGGACCACGAAAACGTCTGGGTGATGCTGGACGAGGGCTGCAACCAGACATGCCACGGGACGAAATGGAGGGCTCACTCCTCAAAGGTCCTGGCAAAGTTTGGGTTGCAGTTCACCAGCGTGCGCTCGAGCGGCACGAGCTTCAAGGGCATTGGAGCGGCTCGAGCGACGGGCAAGTTCGCAATGCCGTTCGCCCTCCGCATCATGCCGGAGAGCGGAGGCCTTCGCCGGAGCACCCGTCTGCAGGGAGAGCTCTCCAGCGTGGAGCTGGACTCTCCGGACGTGCTCTGCCTCCTGTCCTTGCAGGATCAGGTTCAGCTTGGCCTGATCAAGGACCTGAGGCGCGGCGAGTGCCGAATCTCGGGCTACGCCGGGACACTGCAGTTGGCGAGGCACTCGAAGACCGGCCTCCTCCTCCTGTGCGTGAGCCAGTTTGGGGCGAACGTTACAGAGAGGCACAGAAAGTTTGCAGTGAATCCGGAGGTGATCCCTAAGAGGACATCTAAGAAGGAGAAGAACACTTTCTCGATCCCTTTGAGGGACGGGACGGCACGCAAGAAAGAAACCTTGATCCCTTCAGGGGACAAGGACAGCACGGCGTATATGCTGTCCGAGATGGTGAAGGAGACAGAAGGACAGCGGAAGAACGTTTTGGTGGTCACGTTGGGCTTGGAGAAGCTAGAGACCTGCCAACGTGGGCGCGGCACCTACCGTGGACTCACGGAACTTATCCGTGGTATGCGAAAAGGGCAGTCGCACGAGTTCTCGCTGAACAACGAGGCCCACGAGGACACGCTTCTGGAAAGCCTGCGCCAGAACTTTGAGTCCTTCCGGGACTACGCCACGGAGCAGATCCTTTTTCTGGACTGCCGGCACATGAACGACCCGGGCAAGGACAAGTCCCTCAGGGACCACTTAGGCACGTACCCCAAGAACGTGCAAGCCATGGTTTTGGACCCGAAGACGAACGGAAAATGGGTGGCGTTCATGAAGGAGGTCGTGCCGGCCGTGCACAAGCTCATCCAGGAGAACGAGCAGTGCGTGATCTTTATGTTTTGCAAATCGGGAAGACACAGGTCTGTCTCGAATGCAAAGATCATGTACGATCTCATAAAGGAGACGTACGAAGTGGAGGCGAGTCTACTTCACCTTTGCGACGGCTACAACTGGCGATATCTATGCGGTGGTTGCGCGGAGTGCAACTGGGAGTCCAAGGAGGCTAAAAGCACCGCAGAGAAGGTGATGGACTTCGCGAGGGAGCGCTGGTTCGAGTTCGTGCCCAAGGTGTGGGTGCGAAAGAACGACCAGCGCCGCTTAGGCGACGACGGCGTCGTGGTGGAAGAGCCGATCCCTTCGGGGACAGCTCAGGCAGAAGGCGCGGGATCAAGCACTGACCCGCCTGCCGAGCAGGAGGCCGCCCAGGACGAGCAGCAGGACGAGCAGCTCGAAGGCGAGGCCCACGACGAGGGCGACACCACTGGGGCAGCTGAGGCCAGTGCCGGCTCGAAGGCACCGGCGCAGCCCTACACGGTGGACACCCCTGAGGGAGTGTCGGTGCCGGTCCACGACCTGCGGCCCGAGCTGGAAGGACTAGATGACAAGGCCCTTGAGAAGGTAAGTTTTCTTTTTCTTTCTAGGGTTTATAGTGTCTTCAACCCAGCGAAGCTTACTGAAGTCACTACGCTCGTGGCCAAGTACGCGGCGGACCACACCTCGCTCACCTGTGCCGTTGCTGCAAAGTACTTGGAGTACGAGGCGGCGAGGGCACTCCTGTCGTCGCTGGTGGCAGACGTCCGATCCGGAAAGCGGACGGAGAAAGAGTGGGACACAGAGCTGGAACTGGCTAACCGGAGCCTGGACCAGGCGATCCTTCAGCTGGACGAGGACAAGGCCGCGGCAACAACGGGCACAACCACAGCTGGAAGGACGACCGCTCAGGCGGCGGACCCACCGCAAAGAGAGAGGACCCGATCGGCACAGGCCGACGGGCGAGGAGAGAAAGGAAAAGGTGAGAAGGGCAAGGGAAAAGGCCGAGGAGAAAAGGGACGCTGGCCGAACAACAACCCTCGAGGCCCAAGGACTCATACCGAGTCCAACCCTGCCTCGACTTCTCACGCAGAGACGCGCCACGACCTGGCAAGTCTGGGAGAAAACCCCAACAACCCGGGGGGTCTCTCGCAGGGTTACTTGAGCCAAGTGATCTCAGGACACAAGAGGCACGGTGAAGTTGCCTTCAAAACTTGGTTACAGCCAGGCGTGGGGCACGAAGGCGCACCGGTTCGTGTGTCCTATAGGGCACACGCTGCAAACTCCTGGGATAAAATTCCAACGGAACTGCAGCGCTACCGCAAGCACGTGGCGATCCAATGGACGTCCGATGGGCCCTGGGAGTGGCGCGAAGTGAACGTGGCAGCCCACCAATGGGTCTACTTCGGCGACCGTTGGGACCAACACCCGCGCCACATGTTGGTGTTCTTGGTTCCGCCGCGCGGTGGCAGTGCCTTCTACGTTGGAGGCATGCTTCCGGATCTCATGGCTTCCGACCTGAAAGTGATGAAGAAGGAGACCGGAAAGATGTTTGAGGATTCTTGCAAGAACCTCAACACGCACGACGACCTGCTGATGCAGGCCTTGGGGCTCCCGTCGGTGGCGATCACGGGCGAGCCGCCCACGATCTACGCCCTGGCGAACTCGGAGTTCCAGCCCGGATCCCTTGAGAGGACCGGCGCCAAGGTGATCGTGCGACACCCTGGCTACCGTATGATCCTTCTGGAGGACATCGGTTGGCAGAAGCAAATCTCTAAAGAGATTGCTAAGATCCGTCCCGACCTTCTGCTGTTGGTGTACAGTTTGGAAGACCAGGTAGGTCTCACCCCGCAGGTACAGACCTGGCTTCAGTCCCTCTCCGCGTACACAAAAGAAGTGCTTGTTCTTGACAGTTTAGGCAGTGTTAGGTGGAACCTGTGGTTTGAGAACAGTGTCGAGGGTACTGAGAGAGAGTTTCAGCTGTTTCAGTGTAGGGGTGACCTGTGTGTAGGGACGTTTTCGCAGGCGATAGGTGAAGTCATGTCTAGTTGGGCGAACTGTGACCATGACATACACTACTCACCTGTGAGCATCGACACAGTAGGCACGCAAGTTGGTTTTGCCGAAACCTTGTTGCTTGTGTTGCAAGAGGGCTGTGTAGAGGACCACGTTGCTGAAGCGTTTCCTGTAGAGGCAAGGCAGGATGAAGTCGAGGAATCTGGTACTCTAGATGCTATAGTGGATCCCAGAGATAATAGGACCACTTTCATGGATGATCTGGAACTCGCCGAGGAAGCAGACATCTTAGACACGTTGCCTTTAGCAGGGTTTCCGAAAGAAGAGTCTGAGAGGAGAAAGGCATGGTCTAAGGTACCACGGCGTGTTCGCTTGGGGATCAGGAGGTTGCACACCATGATGAACCACAAGCCTAAGGAGGTGCTAGTGCAGGTACTCCGTGGGGCAGGTGCTTCTGAAGAGTTGGTGAATGCAGCTAAGATCTTCAAGTGTGAGTCTTGCAGGGTTAGCGAAGAGAAGGTTCGCACACACCCTGTGTCAGCTCCACCACCTTACGAGTTCAACCACACAGTTTCGGTGGACGTGCTGGAGACTGCAGACTCAACAGGCGCAAAGTTTAGCTGGCTGAACATTATAGATGTCGGCACAAGCTATCAAGTTGTGACCTTAGTCCGCGTTGGTGGCGGACAGCCGAGCTCAGCCAAGTGCCTGCAGAAGTTCATGCAGCACTGGGTTTCCCCTTTTGGGTGGCCAAAAGTGGTTTCCCACGACCGTGGCCTACACAACCGGGGCGCTTTCGCTCACGGCTTGGGTAGCCATGGAGTCCAGATCCGCCAAGCCGGACTGGAATCGCCAGAGCACATAGGGAAGTGCGAAAGGCATGGAGGCATCATAAAGCGAGCCTTTAAGCGTTTGGTCAAGGACCACAACGTTGTGGGCAAAGATGATGTCAAGGTGGCGATGCTCGAGGCACAGGTCGCAAAGAACGAGTTCATGCGTGTTGGAGGCTTCAGCCCCACCCAGTGGGTGCTTGGACGCCTGCCCAGAGGAGTGGGCCACGTTTTGGACGAGGAAGAGCTAGGACAGCTTGGAGTCTTGTCGGGCAGGTTAGATGCCACGACTGCGTTCGGCCGTCAGGCCGAATTCCGCCATACTGCAAGAAAGGCGTTCGTCCATGAGGATTGCAGTCGCAGGGTGCGAAAGACCGTGTTGCGCAAGGCGGCTCCCCTGCCGGGGAAATATCAAGCTGGCGACCTAGTTTGCTATAGGATCGCGCGAGATGAGCATTCAGGCGTGAGTACGTGGTCAACTGTTAGTAAAATAATTGGCTTCGATAACAAAACGGTCTGGGTGGTGCATCAGGGCGTGCCTGTGGCGACCAGCTTGGCGCGACTCAGACTGTGTACATCGGCTGAGGTTTTGGCGTTCCAAGTGTTGAACCGTGGCAACATACAGTACGAGCACGCGGAGGTTGAACGCGAGCAGCAAAGGTACATTGATGCCACCGGGGATGATCTATTGTTAGACGACCCAGAAGAGCCACCGGACGGAGGAATTGGGATAGGTACTCCGATCCAAATGGACGCTGAAGCAGATCCTCCGGAGACTGCGGCCGCTGCTCCAGAACGAGCTGTTCGAAGGAGAGTTGGAGCAACACGTGAAGAGTCACGGGCCGTGACTGTGGAGGAGCCAGAGAACGAACAGGTGGACCCTCCAGGAGGGATCCAAGAGCCGATGGCTGAGGACACGGCGGTGGACGCCGATGGTGAGGCCGAGGCCACGGAAGGCAGCTCAGCGCTCCTTTTGAGGGCTTACGCTAGCCACTTCTGGACGAAAGAGGAAAGAACCGTTTGGAACTCACTCCCCGGGGAGAAGGAGTACGAGGCCTTACGGGTTTTCTTCGCAGACCGCGTCGAGGACGACAAGAAGGTGACGCAGTGGCGCAAGCGCCGCAAGAACTTTACGTCCAAGAAGCAGAAGGAAAAGCACGGGAAGATCCTAATGTACCACAAATGCCCTGAGGATGTCCAGAAGGAGTTGGACAAGAGTAGAGCAAAGGAGTGGGCAAAGTGGCAGGACTTCAGTGCTGCGATCATTCTTGATGACGCTCAGTATGATGAGTTGATCCGTGAAGGACATCAAGTCATACCTACCCAATGGGTAGAGCTGGACAAGAACCACAACAAGAGGTTACTTGATCCTACCGTGGAGGCCAACTATAAGAGTAGATTGGTTGTTCGGGGTGATCTTGAGAAGGGTGATCCTAGGAGTGATAGCCCTACTGCTAGCATAGAAGCTCAGAACTTAGTGTTTTCGTTCGCTTCTTCTAGGAAGGTCAAGATTAAGTCCCTGGACGTGACCAACGCATACTTTCAAGGCGAAGAGATAGATAGAGTACTTCTACTATCTCAGCCCAAGGGAGGACTCCCTGGGCTCAAGCCCCACCAGCACATGCTGGCGAGAGCACCCATCTACGGCAGCACCGATGGAGGTAGACGGTTTTGGAAGCGACTTAGGAACTACCTTAAGGGTAAAGGACTTCGCGAGAACCGCATCTACCGCGCGTTGTACAGTTACACCGACGCCGATGGGGTTGTACAGTTGCTCTTGACGTCCCACGTAGACGATCTATTGTGGGCTTGTGATCCGTCATGCGATTGGATCATGAACGATCTCATTGAGACGTTCAAATGTGGTAAGGTTGAGACCGGGAGCTTCAGGTACTGCGGGAAGGAGATAAGCCAAGACGAGGATTTCAATATCCATGTGACCTGCAGCGAGACAACGAGGAACGTGAACAAGATTCACGTCGACAAGAGGAGGCACCCGGGAGATCCCTTAACGGACTCTGACAAGACGCAGATGAAGAGCGTCGCTGGGTCCCTTGCTTGGGTTTGCAGACAATGCCGACCCGACTTAAGCTATAGGGTATCCAAGATCCAGTCGGCTTCTAGCAATGGTACCGTCGCTGACATCAGAGATGCAAACAAAGCGGTCGAGTACGCTATTAGCACATACGACAGAGGACTTGTTTTCAAATCTGGGCTGTTGGACTGGAAGACACCAGGTGCTCTTTTGAGTCTGGTGATCACGGACGCTTCTCACGCGAATGAGTCCGAAGAGATGATCATAAATGAAATGACATCTGTGGAAGGACACCGGAGCCAAGGTGCAAGGATGGTGTTTCTTACAGACGGCGCCCTGTGGAAAGGGAACAAAGGTAGCATTCATCCCATCTTGTGGGCGAGCAACCTCGTTCGGAGGGTATGTCGTTCTACCATACAGGCAGAGGCCTACACACTTCAGGCAGGTGTGGAGGACGGTGACGTGCTGAGAGCAGCTGTCACTGACATCTTCGGATGCCTCGATATGAAAAGGTGGGAGGCTACGTCGGCCAAGTTTGTGAAACAGATCTGGATGACAGACTGCAAGAGTCTGGAACTGACGCTTTCGAATCCGAAATGCAATAAGCATTCGGACAAGAGATTGAGCATCGAGATCGCGTCTCTCAGACAGGAGCTATGGCGCAAAGCTGGCGAGAAAGCAGGAGATCCGTTTTACGACGACTACAAGCCAGTGGATGATCAGTTAACTGACATCGTCAGATGGATAGACACTGACGTGATGATCGCTGATCCGTTGACGAAGGTCATGGAGCCGGTCAAGTTGGTTGAAGCCCTGAAGACCAACACACTCGACGTAGAGCAGCCGCTCGAGAGTGTCGTGAAGAAGCGCGCCAAGCAGCTTCAGAGGAGGTCGACGAAGAAAGAACAGGACAACGAGCAAGACCGTTGATCCTTGAGCACGAAGTCTCACCACACTGACGCTGTAAGAGTCACGGGTGTGAAACTAACCTGTTTTGCAGCGCGTACAGTGTGTGTACCTAGCGTTTTGTACAGTTGCAGACGTTCCCCTCTACCGCAGGGGCCCCTTGAGTTCAAGCCTACGGCTGAGCGGAAAAGTGACTAGTCTTCGCAGCTTCCTATCAGTTATGGCCGAGTAGAGTTAGAGTCTATAGGGTTTTGTTGAGGAGCTAGGGTGTCGTGCTCAGGGCTTAGGAGTCTAGTCTGCTGGGTTCTTGTTAAGCAGTTTAATTCAAGTTACCATAACAAGGAAACCCTATTCTTTACTTTGGATGCTTCTTACGGCACCTTAAACCCTCAACCCTCCAAGGAACCCTTCTAGATGCCTTAAAGGAACCCCTATAGATCCCTCTTATCGTAACTTAGTAGCTTTGGCTGTCTGGCTCTTGCTAGGGAATGGCGGGAATGGATCCTATGATAGTCCGTTAAGAACCCCTTATGGTCCTATAACCCATTCCCCCCATTCCCTACTAAGACCTAGTAGTAGAGTAGGCAACCTTTAACCTTTTTTGGGCAGTCTAGTCCCTATATACTCCCTATATAACCCAAAAAAAGTTCACCTTTAGTTCCCCATGATTCAGCCCATGATACCCGACAAGTAGGAAGAACCAGACAGACTTCTGGGGCCTGAAGAAGACCCGGGGCGCCCAGGAAAAGCCGACAGACTGCTTCCCTACTACTGGACGGGCCTCCTCGGCTTGACATTCATAAGTTAAGATAAGCTTACACAACTTTTTACAGACAAAGACATATAAACACATATATATATATATATGTTTGCATGTATATACATATATATATAGATAGATAGATAGATAGATAGATAGATAGATAGATAGATATGTATGGGTGTTGAACAGTTTTAGAGTCTGAGTACTTCAAAGATTGAAGCAGTTAGCATGTCTCCGATGTCGTGTGTATAAGAGTCAGGGGCTTGGATTTAGGGTTGCCGGTTTATGAGGGCTTAGGATTTACAAGGGTTTGGGATGTTGCTCAGGTTCCGGCATTCTTCATTCGGTGTACACACGGACCCACACGCACACTCTACTGCTAAACCCTAAACCCTAAGCCCTATAGACCCTAAACCTTCCTGTGTCCATTCAGGAAGGCCTACTCGAAACAATTCACCCAGGCTTCTTCACGCCTCTTGGCCGCGTTTTCCGTCTGCCCTAGCTGTAGCATGCGTACTGCTTCCGAATGCTTTGGATAAGTCTCCCAAACCTTGCATCGAATTGATTGTGCGTTTAGGGTTGCAGCTGCTGGCTTAATTTTTCGAGAATTGACAGTTTTTGTGCAAGCATAGGCACACCCAACAGTGGAGTGTTAGACGAGGGCTATGTGTCATTGGTGGCGTGGCAACCGGGCCAGTTTAGAGTTCAGGTTTTAGGGTGCAGCTTAATCAGTCGTTGCAAGAAAGAAAGAGGGTGTGGTTGGCATGTCTGGTCAAGACTGTGGCGCACGGGTGTTTGCAACCGGGAGCTCGCTTGACTCGCAACTCGCAGGACCGCATCGAATTCCTGATATGAGCAGTTGTCAAAATTAGGGCCCCTCTTTGGGTACCCTATATAATACGGCACCTAATACTTAGGGTGCCCAAAAAAGGGGCCCTAATTTAGACAACCACCCATATGAGCACTGACCTTACCGAAGCCGCCCCAAGCTCAGGCTACCAAGACTGCGAGCAGAGGCACGAACAGCATTGTGCTTTTTCATGGTTCTCCCAAGAGAATAAACAGACCGGCTAGTAGACCTTCTTAAACAATTCCTACTAAGCGATATGGGTATAGGGCTCTGCCTATTATTTCTAAGAGGACAAGGGTGGGCACGAACCTGAGACGAAGCTTTTGGGGGATCCCGCTTACAGTACCCCCGTAGGATTTTTAAAGTTTAAGGCTTAGGCCCTAAACCCTAAACTGAGGGTTTAAGGTCTATTTGGAGTGTCTTGTTTTCTGAAAGTAGCCTAAGGGTGTCGAGGGACTGTTGCATTATTGGGCTGTAGAAACTCATTACGATCTGCCTGGAATTTCACGGGCAGTTTTATAAGTTGTGGTTAGTAGGATAACTATAGTTCTGACCAATATTGGGGGACTTATAGCCATTTTTTACTACCCAAGCCGTAATCCCTAGACCCTAAAGCTAAACCCTTTAAACCCGCAACCCTGAACCCTACACCTAAACCCTTGAACCCTGAACCCTAAACCCATAAGCCGGGAAAGTAACAGCACCTTTAGTCTCCATTGTAGCTCCTTTTTTTGGTTTAACCAAATATGTAGTTAGGATCCTATAATGTAACCCCAAAAAGGAACTACAATTGAGACTATAGGTATGGCGATCATCTTGAGAGGTTCCTCCTCCTGGGCTGCGGAAGCATCGACCTTGAGTTGAGGGACCTGCTCCTTCGGCCACGATAATTGTTTAGGGTTCAGGGGTCTAGGTTTTCGGGTTTCAGGGTTTAAGGGGTTTAGGGGTTCAGGGGTTCAGGGGTTTGGGGTTAGCGTTTAGGGTTTAGGGTTCAGGGGTTTAAGGTTCCGGGTTTTAGGGTTTAGGGTTTCTTAATTAGTAGTAGAATTAAGTGTGAGTGTGCTTGTATCTCCTATGCTTCTTTTAGTGATATTGCTTGGTTTTGTTGTCACGTTAAGCCCAGCGCTCAGGCCTCAGACTGGGTCTAGGACCAGATTTTAGAGCTTTGGGGTGTACTTGGAGGCCTTTTTGACTTAGTAAGTAGGGTTAGTAAGGTGGGTTATGGGGATTATAATGGGGTTTCTAGGGGATACTAAGTAGACTTACTAAGTCAACAGGGCCTCCAAGTAGGGTTTAGGGTTGAATGAGCTTCGAGGTTGACAGAAAGTGTCAGGTTCCGGCCACAGTCAGCAGTCGACCCGAGTGGTCCCAAACAGCACGCTACGTCTTAGGGTTTAGGGTTAAGGGTTTAGGGTTTAGGGCTTATAGGGTTTAGGGTTTAGGGCTTAGGGCTTAAACTTAGGGTTTAGGGTTTAGGATTGCAAGGGCCGCTTGATTCAGACCCGTATCCCCCGTAAACCTCAAATACCGAACCCTGACTGCCACAATGTGACCTGAACGTCAGACCCCAGGGATGTACTTATGTGAGGTTATGCTTTAGACCTCTACCCTACCCGACACTGCAACCCCAAACTCACAAAACCCAAAACCCTCGGCCCCACGCATTCCTAAACCCTAATGTAGGAACGTGATAAGAAATATTGGCCCTATAACCCCAATATAGTAGGATTCATATAAGGAACCCTAATAAAGAGCCAAGGTTCCTTAAGCAGGTTCCTATATCAAACCCTTCCTCCCACTGCTTGCAAGGAAGCTGTGGAGCGGAACTGTTTGTATGAAGGTGCTGCCCTTGTGGTTTTTCGCGATCAGGGATGCAAGCTTTAGGAGTAGGGCTCCGGGTTGAGAGGATTTCTGATTCACTGGAGCAAAGGAGAAAGGTACGGAGGAATAGAAGGCTGTAATTTTGGCTTGGAACGCCCGAAACCCTAAACTCTGAAGCCCTAAACCGTAAACCGCAACTGCCCGAACCCTAAATCCCTGAACGATGGTATTCATGCTTCGACCCCGCTAAGCCCCATGATTCGAAGTGACAGTCGGTTGTGGCCAAGGCTTGAGGTTTCGGGTCTAAGGTTTAAGGTTAAGGGTTTACCAGCAACTCCCCAACTAACCTCGATTATACCGTATGGGTAGTAGGGTTTAAGGTTTTGGGGTTTAGGGTTTAGGATTCGGCCTAAACCTTCCGAAGCTGCCAATCAGAAGGGATGTCTACCCTAACCTACCAAAACCTGTTTTTTGTAGGGTCCATATAGATTCCATATTAGGGTTTTAAGGTTTCTGGGTTCTTAGGGTTCCGTTGAGGGACTTGAGATTTGGTTGATTTGTTCGGCTCATGTTTGTCTGGTTCGGCTCCGTCCGCCTATTTGCTTCCATGTAGATCGAGGGACTTTAAATTATAAGGTATATTCCTTATTTAAGGGGTATAGGGAACTCCAGAAAGTTGGAATATGGTTTCAGGGTAGGATACCCCATAATTTACCATAAAGGGTTTAGGATAATCATATTCCAACTTTCTGGCTTTTACTTTATTGGGATCTCTGGGAACCTGCAAGTGCATCGCAGTCCTTGCCATCGAGTTCTTCCATGCCGTCGAGGCCGGACAGCGAAGGCTCGAAGAGATTGAGCGGAGCTGAAGGCAACCAAGATCGAGCTTCAGGCAGCTTCAGGCAGCACAGCAAGCCTGGGCAGAAGACAGCCGCTGGCTAGAGGCGCTGTGCATGGTGGGGGAGCAGCGTGAATCGAGGTTCTGCGTTTACCGGTTTTTTGCCGAAGATGAGAAGGCTGGCTGACCCTAAACCCTAAACCCTAACCCCTAAACCCTGAACCCTAAACCCCTGAACCCTCAAATCCTAAACCCCTAAACCCCTAAACCCCTCAACAATGAACCCCTGAACCCCTAAACCCCTACTGTAAACCCCTGAACCCCTGAAACCCCCTAAACCCCCAATCAACGGTCCGAGAAGCTCCGGCCTGCTGGGAGCTCTCAGTGCACAAGCGCGGCCGAACGCGATCGGGAGTCGCAAAGGCCCACGGCACGTTAGGGTTTAGGGTTAAGGGTTTAGGGTTTGGGGTTTGGGGTTTAGGGTTCAGGGTTTAGGGTTTCTGGTTTAGGGTTCAGGTTTTAGGTTGTAGGGTGGGGTTTAGGGTGCCGCCAGCGGTAGAAGTGAACAACCCTCGCATCCCTCCCGTGTTGACTCGGTGCTTCAAGAGTTGCGTCTAACCCCCAAACCCTGAGCTGCCTTAAACGTTGAAGTTTGAAACTCTACCATTGCTCCCCAAAGCTTCTTGGCCTACCTCTTACCTTTGGTTAGTAGGGAATGGAGGAATGGGGTACAATTCTAACTACTATGACTACCATGCTTCCATTCCCTACTAACGAAAGGTAAGACCTGTCTAACCTCACGCTTCAGGAGATGGAGCGGGCCTGGCAGAACGAACTCTCGCAGGAGTTTGGGCCCCTGGGTGGGCGTGTCACGGTAGCATGAGTCTTGTATTCGTGCAGGTGCAGCAGCAGCAGCAGTAATTTGCAGTCGGAGGAGTAGCAGTAGGAGTAGCAGAAGGATTAGCAGTAGGAGTAGCGGTAGGGGTAGGAGTACGTAGTAGTAGTCGTCGTAGTAGTAGTCGTCGTCGTCGTAGTAGTAGTAGTACTGTAGTAGTAGTAGTAGTAGTAGTAGTAGTAGTAGTAGTAGTAGTAGTAGTAGTAGTAGTAGTACTGTAGTAGTAGTAGTAGTAGTAGTAGTAGTAGCAGTAGTCGTAGCAGCTGTAGTCGTGGTGGTGGTGGTAGTAGTAGCAGCAGTAGTAGTAGTAGCAGTAGTAGTAGTAGTAGTAGTAGCAGTAGTAGTAGTAGTAGTGGTAGTAGTAGTAGTAGTAGTAGTAGTAGTAGTAGTAGTAGTAATTAGTCCTCATTGTGGTGGCAGTAGTATAGTCGTTGCGAACGGACTGCGATGCCTTGTCATGTTCTAAGGTGTCACTATAAGAGCTGTGAGCAAGACCGTGTAAAGTGCAAGAGAAGGGGGCACGCTACGCGTCCCTCGACTCTAGGGGGCATGCTACGCATCCCTCATCTTTACCTTTCTATGTGACCGCCAACGCAACGTTTGGCTCAAGTCAATGCCCATAGCTAAGTGCTATATGTGTCTTCTATCCTGAGCAATCAGAGCTATCCCGTTGCACAGACGAACCGCCGCCGGCAGTGAGTGCAAAAGGAACGGCCGCCGGTTCTGCCTGCATAGGATTGCACGTGTGGAAGTAAGAGGGAGAGACAGGGTCCAGTCTGTGGAGAGTGCTAGCCAGCCACACCTACATTCATTACAGCTCTGGTGGGGAGAGCAGCAACCAAGTCGAGATCAATCCCCCACGCAGGTTATCAGCCGTACGCGGCTCTGCCTTTCTACAGCAACGACTACTTGATCTACTACGACCACAATGAACTCAGGATCAAGCCAAGATACGACAATGACTTTCGGTGCCGATGTGGCAGCGCCAGCCGTTGGTGAGTCAACAGCTGATGACACAGTGGTGCAATCCGTTGATAGCTCCACGGAAGATGACAAAGGTCAATCTTCTGCGCTTGCCATTGCAAAGGCAGTTCCCAAGGGGAAAGCAAAGAGTCTACCAAGAGCATCTACGCCTTCACGTCCGACATCCACAGGTTCGAGGACGGGCAAGGCTTCAGAACGACGGGCCGAAGCGTCTGGTTTTCAGGCACCTCGGACTACGTCCAGGGCAAAGGACAAAGGAGTCAAGACCTTGGAAAAGAAGTCAAGACCATCATCTTCGAGAAGCTCTTCAGCACGATCGAGGACTTCGGCTACTCGTGGGCGTGACAAGTCCATGACTTGGAATCGGATGGTTACCAATCAACCACGCGATACTGACGATCTGGACATGACTCTGGATACGATTCCTGCACGTGGTGATGCGTCATCCGTGGCCACGCCTGCAATAGCTGACGGTCCGAATGCCTACCAGGAACTGACGATTTCGCAACAGTTCGAAGCATCGAACCTTGCACAGCAGATGTACTATCGCAGTCAGGTGCAAGAATACGAAGGAATCGTCCAGACCCTGATGGACAAGATCAAGGAGATGCAACAAGAAGATGAAGGATCTGGAATTCGCATTGAGGAATTGGAACGACAACGTGATCATGCATGCTTAGCCATGAGGCACATCAACAATGTCAATCAGGAGATGAAGCGAGACTATGAAACAGCTTTGTTTCGCATGGATGAGCAGAACTCTGCTCAACAACGTCAAGCACATGCCGTTGCCGAGGATTTAGCTCAACAGCTACACGTGTTCCGCACGGAGGCAGCCACCAACTTTGTGCAGTTGGAGGCAAGAGCGCAAGGTGATGGTGAGCTTATGGCACGTGAGTATGAGCGTCTGACTCATGAACTTCATGAACACGCCAGAGAGAACTTGGTCCTCCGGTCAAACACAGCAAGTTCGGAACAAGCCTTACAAGCAATGCAGGAACGATTCCACTTGGTCAAGAACCAGGAGTTGCGGGCTGTGAACGAGATCCAAGGGCTAGCTGGAAACAGCGCAGCCATTGAACAAGAACGATTTCGGCTTCGCGAACGTCTTGGTGAAGAGGAAGAGTACCGCAAAATGGCTGTGAAGAGGATGCAAGAAGCAGAGGAACGACTTCATCAGAATGAAGATCATGCAAGGCGATCATTGCCTACCTTGCACGACGAGCTGAGTGAACTCAGGAAAACGCTCAAAGCACAAGAAGATCTTCAAGCGAGGACACGCAGCGAATTGGAGGCAGCGCGAAACTCCAATCAAGGAGGAGCGACGCGACCTTCGAGCATGCCCATGTCTTCGAGGACTACTGAGTCTGGCTGGGAGCACGTAGGAAAGGAAGTAATGCCTGCATTTTCCGTAGGAGATGAGGTACGATCCCCTGAAATACGGTCCCCAAGTCAAGTTAGTCCAGTCGCCAAAGAGAAGTTCGCATTCTCGGAATCGGACAAGGACAAGAACCTTGTGATGGACGGAATTCCATTCACCGGTGGAAACTTCTTCACTGGCCGCAGTTCAATGCCAATCGTGGCGGATGCAATGCCCGAGCACCACGTGCCAGGTATTAGCAGCCCAGCACTTGCGCGTTCCACGCCTAGTGCAGCCACTTTGTTTGGCATACCAAGCGGATTTCATGGGAAAAGTGATGCGGCAGCCGTGCGTGATCGACAGCTACGCGAACTCTTGGGGGATCGCGGGATGTTGGGATCGAAGTCCACAGCATCGGCCAGCTCCTCAAGACCTGTTGGCATCGACGGTGTCACCGCATCTACTAAGGGCAACGACCTCGTTGGTCCCCCCATTGCCTATGACGATTCCATTCATGAAGCAAGAAGACGTCAGATCGAGAAAGAAATCGCGGAACAGTACGAGGAGAAGATTGCTGATCTGCGAAGTGAAGTACTCAAGGCTCAGAAAGCCGAACAACGTCTCAGAGCTGATCGTGATGAGTGGAGATTATTCGCTGAAACGATTCAGGAAAACAATGGAGACGATGACGGTGATGAAGCTGGCGACGAGAACGGAGAGGACGAGCATGATGAAGGTACCGGCACGGGGTATGATCCTCCAGATCCGCCTGATGATGATGATGACAAGAAGAAAGGCGGAGGGGGCAAACCTGAATCGGATCCTGGTTCACATGCGCGTGATCCTGATGGAGATGCGGATCCTGAAGTCACAGAGGTGAGAATTTCCAGGAGGGAAGCCGACAAAGTGACTGTTCCTCCATGGCCTACTCTCACTCATCTCAACAACTGGCGATCCGTGTGCACGGCCAATGTCTTAGGGGCATCAGCCGACCCACATCATGAGGACTGGATGTTATGGCTGGCACCAGCGTTCAACCCATTCCCTGATGTCGAAGCATTGAATGATTCAGGACACAAGAAGTTCAAGAGCATAGACGTCAAATTGGGGATCGCCATGGTCGCAATGCTACGTGCCGGTGGTGACAAATCAGCTGACCTGTACCTCGAGGTGAACCGGAAGGCCAACGATTATATCAGTAGGCCTGACGTGAAGATCATCAAAGGACGACAAGTCATCGCGATGATGTACGAAAGTTTTCGAACGCATGATCGTCTTGACATGATCATCACTCTTGAGTATTTGGTGAAGCTCCAGTACCAAGGCGACAACAAGCTTCATACGTTCAAGCAAACGTGGTTGGAAGTTCTGGGACGGATGAGACCAGAGGACGTTCCATCCAAAACGGCTCTCCGTGATTGCTTGTACAGCAAGATCAAGGACTCGCCCGCAATGAAAATGGACTTGGGCATGCATTACGAACACTTGCCCTACAATCA
The DNA here is from genome assembly GCA_905221615.1 of Symbiodinium sp. CCMP2592. Taxonomy (NCBI): domain Eukaryota; class Dinophyceae; order Suessiales; family Symbiodiniaceae; genus Symbiodinium; species Symbiodinium sp. CCMP2592. Next base: position 29,665 of record CAJNDT010001142.1, read on the forward strand.
TGAAGATCGATCGTACGACAACCTGATGAAGATCATCGATCGTACCATCATGCGGAGGCGAGAACAGTCCAATCTCACTCAGACTCAAATTGGCTTGCGCCAGATGCTTGAGGGCAAGGATTTGCTTGCTGCACCGGCCAAGGTACCCGAGAAACCTACGCCTAACGCAGCTCCATCCGCAAAGGTCAAGGCTTCGCCGACCAAGCCGGACAAAGCAACACCTGTACTACCTCAAAGCAAAGCGAAGAGTCATGCGAAGACCAAGCCGAAGCCCAAGAAGAAGACGAGGAGTGAGTCAGCGGACAACAGAGGTGACAAAAGCAAGAAGCAAATCCGCTGCAAGTTCCATTTCACAGATGCAGGGTGTCGAAATGGCGATAAGTGTCCATTCAGTCACTCGAAGAAGACTCCAGAGCGACCCTTCACGCCGAGGACGAGAACTCCAAGTCCATCTGGAGGAGGAGGAAACAGGATATGCTACTCGTTCAAGAACACAGGCTCGTGCTCAAGAGAGAATTGTCCTTTCAAGCATGAGGCAGCAGCTACCCCAGCTCCGGAACCAAAGGCAAAAGCTAAAGCTAAATCCGAAGCGAAGGCAGCTCCAGCGAAGCCGAATGCCAAGGCCAAGGCACTCCCTGCGGCACCCGCCATCAGATTGTGTCGAAGGTGGAATCCATCAGCTCCGGCTATATGGAAGCGATCTTCAAGACAAGATGAGGAGGAGTCAGATTGTCCATCCGTTGACAGCGACGCTGATTCGGATTGTTCAACAGATGACGAATCCTCGGGAACGACTACGTCGACCCGAAAAGTGATAAAGCGCAATGTGACATTTGCCAATGACGTGAAGTTCATTTCTTCGTGTCCTAGACGATCGAAGAAAGACAAAGAGCGGAAGGTGAAGTACGTCGACATGGAAGCGTTTATCAATGATGAGGATCGCACCGTGAGCTTGGAGTTCGCCAAGCACAAAGCGAGATTGAGGGCACAGATCATGAGAGACATGGTTGACGACGATGATGATCAATGCGGAGATCGAGTTTCATTCGTACGAATCCCAGGAACGTCTCGAGTGGAAGAAGTTTCGTTCTACGACGGTGAGGATTCCATCGTTGAGCGCGAACTCGATGCTGCACACAGCAAACGGATCATCAATCAAGGCTTATTCAAATGCATGGTTCAACCAGTCATCCTTAAGAAGAAGATCAAGTTTCTCATGGACACTGGGTGTGGTCATGACCTCATATCTCAGAAGAAGATCGAGAAGCACAGTCTCGAGACACTCGTGACTCCAGAGCCCATATCATTTCAGACAGCCAATGGAATCACCGATACCGATCTCGTGTCGAATTTCCAGACTGAGTCGTTCGAGGAACCGATCAACGCTTATGTGTTGGATGACACGCCGTCGGTGCTTTCCATAGGCAAGAGATGTATGAACTTCAACTACGGGTTTGTGTGGCCTCCCGGAAGGGAACCATTCATGATCAACCCGCAGGGCAAGAGAATATCTCTGTTCGTGAACGGTGACATCCCGTACGTTCGTGCCGGGAGTTCCAAGTCATTGGTTCATGATGATCCGGAGGCCAAAGCCATCACCGAAATCTTCAAGGGTGCGTTGATAGCAGGCAATGTTGACGTCAGCGTCGCAGCTGCCGCTGAAGCTGCACCGGGCGAGATTGAAGCAGAAGAAGAAGGTGATGATCACGAACGACCTCCTGATCCTGAACCCCAAGAACCTCCTATAGAAGAAGTTCCAGAGTCCGAGGCCGGACGCCCTCCGGACGACGACGAAGGAAAAGGAGTGGGTGAAATTCCATTGGATGGTGACGATGAGGTGATCATTGATGTGGAAGGCGACGGTGCGCCGAGCCGCAAGGCCAGAGTCGGAACACTGAAAGCCGAAGCGAAGACATTGGCACATCTGTGTACTCATCGCTACCGCAATCCATATTGCGAATCGTGCATACGCGCGAAGATGAAGCACTTACGAACACAACGAGGTGCGTTTCAACGTGTGATCAAACACTGGGGAGATCTTGTGACGTTCGACTTCCTTGACATGCGCAAGGCCGCCGAAGCAGGCATTGGACTCGATGACGGGGCACGTGAAGTTCTAGTCATCAGGGACATCGCCACCAAAATGATTGCAGCGATTCCCACAGCTTCAAGGAGCACTGACGAAGTCGTCATGGCCATCAGACGCCTTATGGGAAGACGCAAGATTCATATGGCGTACAGTGATGAGGCACCAGAGTTCGATTCAGCTATGGCGCAGTTGAAGATCGTGATAGATCATTCCCTTCCAGGGAAACCCAGCAACAATTCACTCGCTGAACGGTCAAATCAAGAAGTGATCAACACAGTCGCAGCATCCATGCTACACGCCGGATTGCCCGCTCAATACTGGTCCTTTGCGCTTAATTGCGTGATGCAGAACCTCAACGTTGAGGACGTGGAGGGCGACGGTGATTCAGCATGGAAGCGAATGACTGGAAAGGACTTCGAGGGAAAAGCCATACCCTTTGGTGCCAAAGTCTTCTTCAAGCCGACGGATACAAGGCCGAAGACATATGGCAACAAATTCGACCCAAAGGGGATTCCAGGCATTTTTGCCGGATACATCATCACTGCTGGTCAAGGATGGTCCAAGAAGTATCGCGTCTGGGATATGAAGGAGTTTGCCAACGCGAACTTGTCGATGGACGCATCTGTTCCCAGGAAGTTGATGAGACCGTACGAGACAGAAGTTATCTACTTCCCAGAGGAGATAACGTTTCCCCTGAAGGCCGAGTACGAAAGGATGAATTCAACCATTGAGGGACTCAGGGACAACGTTGACCTCGCTGGCAAGGAGATAAATGACATCGATGACGGTGATGACGGTCCGCCTGGAGGAGATGGTGGCGACGGGGATGACGATGATCCAAATGGACTTCTTCCTCCACCGGATCCCGGAGAAGATCCCGACTTACAGGACATAGATCCATCCGACATTGAGACGGAGCCGCTCGGCGAAGTCTTCAAGTCAGCAGAACATGAAGCTATTGATGCCATAGGAGACAAAAGACTCGAAGAACTAGACGAAGAGATGGGTCTACGTGCAGCACCGCCTCCTTCTGAACCAAAGGTCACTGGGAAAGATCGACGATCGCCCCGCGAAGTCGGTCCAACCGGTAGACTCATCCCCGAAGGAGGCATCGAAGAACCTGGAGAGATTATCAAGATCTTGAAAGAAAAGAAGTTGGCTCCCGAGGAGATTGAACATTGGAGTACGGGGAAGAAAGGGGACGGCATTGTATATCTCACCGATGACGGTGAAGCCTGCAAGATCGACAAAAGGGGAGTTCCGTATAAGATCCGAAGCGACGGTCGACGAACCCTTCCTACACGGCGACCTATCCATTCTTATTCTCCGGAAGCCTGGAAGAAGATGAGCGAAACGGAGAAGAAGGCAGCATACAAGAAAGAAAAGCGAGACAAAGCTCGAGTTGCCAAGAAAGACCGGAAGAAGGCTGTGATAGGAAAGAAGATAGTCACCAAGATTTTGGACAACATGATCTTTCCCAAGATTGTCCCATGTGAAGAAATTGATCTGCAACTCAACGTATCCGTTGACGACGACGACGGTTGGTCATGGGCACAGTCCTATGTGGATCAATATACACAGGAACAATTCTTGGCAGATGTCGTGCCGGCCGTTCCGGCGCATATGGTCATGGATGACAACTGGATTCCTTCTATGCCGTGTACGACTTCTCACAGAAACGTACATCGGGAAAAGAATCATGCAGGAGGATCGTGCTTCAATGCCATGGTCACTCGACCCGTCACACGCAAAGAGATGATCACCAATCCCAAGGCCATGGAAGCTTTCATGAAAGAATGGAAGGGATTGTGGGACCAAGAAGTGTTTGACTTCTCGACTAC
>CAJNDT010001142.1:33694-81122 GCA_905221615.1 Symbiodinium sp. CCMP2592
TGCGAACGGACTGCGATGCCTTGTCAGGTTCTAAGGTGTCACTATAAGAGCTGTGAGCAAGACCGTGTAAAGTGCAGAGAAGGGGGCACGCTACGCGTCCCTCGACTCTAGGGGGCATGCTACGCATCCCTCGTCTTTACCTTTCTATGTGACCGGCAACGCAACGTTTGGCTCAAGTCAATGCCCATAGCTAAGTGCTATATGTGTCTTCTATCCTGAGCAATCAGAGCTATCCCGTTGCACAGACGAACCGCCGCCGGCCGTGAGTGCAAAAGGAACGGCCGCCGGTTCTGCCTGCATAGGATTGCACGTGTGGGAGTAAGAGGGAGAGACAGGGTCCAGTCTGTGGAGAGTGCTAGCCAGCCACACCTACATTCATTACAGCTCTGGTGGGGAGAGCAGCAACCAAGACGAGATCAATCCCCCACGCAGGTTATCAGCCGTACGCGGCTCTGCCTTTCTACAGCAACGACTACTTGATCTACTACGACCACAATGAACTCAGGATCAAGTCAAGATACGACAATGACTTTCGGTGCCGATGTGGCAGCGCCAGCCGTTTGTGAGTCAACAGCTGATGACACAGTGGTGCAATCCGTTGATAGCTCCACGGAAGATGACAAAGGTCAATCTTCTGCGCTTGCCATTGCAAAGGCAGTTCCCAAGGGGAAAGCAAAGAGTCTACCAAGAGCATCTACGCCTTCACGTCCGACGTCCACAGGTTCGAGGACGGGCAAGGCTTCAGAACGACGGGCCGAAGCGTCTGGTTTTCAGGCACCTCGGACTACGTCCAGGGCTAAGGACAAAGGAGTCAAGACCTTGGAGAAGAAGTCAAGACCATCATCTTCGAGAAGCTCTTCGGCGCGATCTAGGACTTCGGCTACTCGTGGGCGTGACAAGTCCATGACTTGGAATCGGATGGTTACCAATCAACCACGCGATACTGACGATCTGGACATGACTCTGGATACGATTCCTGCACGTGGTGATGCGTCATCCGTGGCCACGCCTGCAATCGCTGACGGTCCGAATGCCTACCAGGAACTGACGATTTCGCAACAGTTCGAAGCATCGAACCTTGCACAGCAGATGTACTATCGCAGTCAGGTGCAAGAATACGAAGAAATCGTCCAGACCCTGATGGACAAGATCAAGGAGATGCAACAAGAAGATGAAGGATCTGGAATTCGCATTGAAGAATTGGAACGACAACGTGACCATGCATGCTTAGCCATGAGGCACATCAACAATGTCAATCAGGAGATGAAACGAGACTATGAAACAGCTTTGTTTCGCATGGATGAACAGAACTCTGCTCAACAACGTCAAGCACATGCCGTTGCCGAGGACTTAGCTCAACAGCTACACGTGTTCCGCACGGAGGCAGCCACCAACTTTGTGCAGTTGGAGGCAAGAGCGCAAGGTGATGGTGAGCTTATGGCACGTGAGTATGAGCGTCTGACTCATGAACTTCATGAACACGCCAGAGAGAACTTGGTCCTCCGGTCAAACACAGCAAGTTCGGAACAAGCCTTACAAGCAATGCAGGAACGATTCCACTTGGTCAAGAACCAGGAGTTGCGGGCTGTGAACGAGATCCAAGGGCTAGCTGGAAACAGCGCAGCCATTGAACAAGAACGATTTCGGCTTCGCGAACGTCTTGGTGAAGAGGAAGAGTACCGCAGAATGGCTGTGAAGAGGATGCAAGAAGCAGAGGAACGACTTCATCAGAATGAAGATCATGCAAGGCGATCATTGCCCACCTTGCACGACGAGCTGAGTGAACTCAGGAAAACGCTCAAAGCACAAGAAGATCTTCAAGCGAGGACACGCAGCGAATTGGAGGCAGCGCGGAACTCCAACTATGGAGGAGCGACACGGCCTTCGAGCATGCCCATGTCTTCGAGGACTACTGAGTCTGGCTGGGAGCACGTAGGAAAGGAAGTAATGCCTGCATTTTCCGTAGGAGATGAGGTACGATCCCCTGAAATACGGTCCCCAAGTCAAGTTAGTCCAGTCGCCAAAGAGAAGTTCGCATTCTCGGAATCGGACAAGGACAAGAACCTTGTGATGGATGGAATTCCATTTACCGGTGGAAACTTCTTCACTGGCCGCAGTTCGATGCCAATCGTGGCGGATGCAATGCCCGAGCACTACGTGCCAGGTATTAGCAGCCCAGCACTTGCGCGTTCCACGCCTAGTGCAGCCACTTTGTTCGGCATACCAAGCGGATTTCATGGGAAAAGTGATGCGGCAGCCGTGCGTGATCGACAGCTACGCGAACTCTTGGGGGATCGCGGGATGTTGGGATCGAAGTCCACAGCATCGGCCAGCTCCTCAAGACCTGTTGGCATCGACGGTGTCACCGCATCTACTAAGGGCAACGACCTCGTTGGTCCCCCCATTGCCTATGACGATTCCATTCATGAAGCAAGAAGACGTCAGATCGAGAAAGAGATCGCGGAACAGTACGAGGAGAAGATTGCTGATCTGCGAAGTGAAGTACTCAAGGCTCAGAAAGCCGAACAACGTCTCAGAGCTGATCGTGATGAGTGGAGATTATTCGCTGAAACGATTCAGGAAAACAATGGAGACGATGACGGTGATGAAACTGGCGACGAGAACGGAGAGGACGAGCATGATGAAGGTACCGGCACGGGGTATGATCCTCCAGATCCGCCTGATGATGATGATGACAAGAAGAAAGGCGGAGGGGGTAAACCTGAATCGGATCCTGGTTCACATGCACGTGATCCTGATGGAGATGCAGATCCTGAAGTCACAGAGGTGAGAATTTCCAGGAGGGAAGCCGACAAAGTGACTGTTCCTCCATGGCCTACTCTCACTCATCTCAACAACTGGCGATCCGTGTGCACGGCCAATGTCTTAGGGGCATCAGCCGACCCACATCATGAGGACTGGATGTTATGGCTGGCACCAGCGTTCAACCCATTCCCTGATGTCGAAGCATTGAATGATTCAGGACACAAGAAGTTCAAGAGCATAGACGTCAAATTGGGGATCGCCATGGTCGCAATGCTACGTGCCGGTGGTGACAAATCAGCTGACCTGTACCTCGAGGTGAACCGGAAGGCCAACGATTACATCAGCAGGCCTGACGTGAAGATCATCAAAGGACGACAAGTCATTGCGATGATGTACGAAAGTTTTCGAACGCATGATCGTCTTGACATGATCATCACTCTTGAGTATTTGGTGAAGCTCCAGTACCAAGGCGACAACAAGCTTCATACGTTCAAGCAAACGTGGTTGGAAGTTCTGGGACGGATGAGACCAGAGGACATTCCATCCAAAACGGCTCTCCGTGATTGCTTGTACAGCAAGATCAAGGACTCGCCCGCAATGAAAATGGACTTGGGCATGCACTATGAACACTTGCCCTACAATCATGAAGATCGATCGTACGACAACCTGATGAAGATCATTGATCGTACCATCATGCGGAAACGAGAACAGTCAAATCTCACTCAGACTCAAATTGGCTTGCGCCAGATGCTTGAGGGCAAGGATTTGCTTGCTGCACCGGCCAAGGTACCCGAGAAACCTACGCCTAACGCAGCTCCATCCGCAAAGGTCAAGGCTTCGCCGACCAAGCCGGATAAAGCAACACCTGTACTACCTCAAAGCAAAGCGAAGAGTCATGCGAAGACCAAGCCGAAGCCCAAGAAGAAGACGAGGAGTGAGTCAGCGGACAACAGAGGTGACAAAAGCAAGAAGCAAATCCGCTGCAAGTTCCATTTCACAGATGCAGGGTGTCGAAATGGCGATAAGTGTCCATTCAGTCACTCGAAGAAGACTCCAGAACGACCCTTCACGCCGAGGACGAGAACTCCAAGTCCATCTGGAGGAGGAGGAAACAGGATATGCTACTCGTTCAAGAACACAGGCTCGTGCTCAAGAGAGAATTGTCCTTTCAAGCATGAGGCAGCAGCTACCCCAGCTCCGGAACCAAAGGCAAAAGCTAAAGCCAAATCCGAAGCAAAGGCAGCTCCAGCGAAGCCGAATGCCAAGGCCAAGGCACTCCCTGCGGCACCCGCCATCAGATTGTGTCGAAGGTGGAATCCATCAGCTCCGGCTATATGGAAGCGATCTTCAAGACAAGATGAGGAGGAGTCAGATTGTCCATCCGTTGACAGCGACGCTGATTCGGATTGTTCAACAGATGACGAATCCTCGGGAACGACTACGTCGACCCGAAAAGTGATAAAGCGCAATGTGACATTCGCCAATGACGTGAAGTTCATTTCTTCGTGTCCTAGACGATCGAAGAAAGACAAAGAGCGGAAGGTGAAGTACGTCGACATGGAAGCGTTTGTCAATGATGAGGATCGCGCTGTGAGCTTGGAGTTCGCCAAGCACAAAGCGAGATTGAGGGCACAGATCATGAGAGATATGGTTGACGACGATGATGATCAATGCGGAGATCGAGTTTCATTCGTACGAATCCCAGGAACGTCTCGAGTGGAAGAAGTTTCGTTCTACGACGGTGAGGATTCCATCGTTGAGCGTGAACTCGATGCTGCACACAGCAAACGGATCATCAATCAAGGCTTATTCAAATGCATGGTTCAACCAGTCATCCTTAAGAAGAAGATCAAGTTTCTCATGGACACTGGATGTGGTCATGACCTCATATCTCAGAAGAAGATCGAGAAGCACAGTCTCGAGACACTCGTGACTCCAGAGCCCATATCATTTCAGACAGCCAATGGAATCACCGATACCGATCTCGTGTCGAATTTCCAGACTGAGTCGTTCGAGGAACCGATCAACGCTTATGTGTTGGACGACACGCCGTCGGTGCTTTCCATAGGCAAGAGATGTATGAACTTCAACTACGGGTTTGTGTGGCCTCCCGGAAGGGAACCATTCATGATCAACCCGCAGGGCAAGAGAATATCTCTGTTCGTGAACGGTGACATCCCGTACGTTCGTGCCGGGAGTTCCAAGTCATTGGTTCATGATGATCCGGAGGCCAAAGCCATCACCGAAATCTTCAAGGGTGCGTTGACAGCAGGCAATGTTGACGTCAGCGTCGCAGCTGCCGCTGAAGCTGCACCGGGCGAGATTGAAGCAGAAGGAGAAGGTGATGATCACGAACGACCTCCTGATCCTGAACCCCAAGAACCTCCTATAGAAGAAGTACCAGAGTCCGAGGCCGGACGCCCTCCGGACGACGACGAAGGAAAAGGAGTGGGTGAAATTCCATTGGATGGTGACGATGAGGTGATCATTGATGTGGAAGGCGACGGTGCGCCGAGCCGCAAGGCCAGAGTCGGAACACTGAAAGCCGAAGCGAAGACATTGGCACATCTGTGTACTCATCGCTACCGCAATCCATATTGCGAATCGTGCATACGCGCGAAGATGAAGCACTTACGAACACAACGAGGTGCATTTCAACGTGTGATCAAACACTGGGGAGATCTTGTGACGTTCGACTTCCTTGACATGCGCAAGGCCGCCGAAGCAGGCATTGGACTCGATGACGGGGCACGTGAAGTTCTAGTCATCAGGGACATCGCCACCAAAATGATTGCAGCGATTCCCACAGCTTCAAGGAGCACTGACGAAGTCGTCATGGCCATCAGACGCCTTATGGGAAGACGCAAGATTCATATGGCGTATAGTGATGAAGCACCAGAGTTCGATTCAGCTATGGCGCAGTTGAAGATCGTGATAGATCATTCCCTTCCAGGGAAACCCAGCAACAATTCACTCGCTGAACGGTCAAATCAAGAAGTGATCAACACAGTCGCAGCATCCATGCTACACGCCGGATTGCCCGCTCAATACTGGTCCTTTGCGCTTAATTGCGTGATGCAGAACCTCAACATTGAAGACGTGGAGGGCGATGGTGATTCAGCATGGAAGCGAATGACTGGAAAGGACTTCGAGGGAAAAGCCATACCCTTTGGTGCCAAAGTCTTCTTCAAGCCGACGGATACAAGGCCGAAGACATATGGCAACAAATTCGACCCAAAGGGGATTCCAGGCATTTTTGCCGGATACATCATCACTGCTGGTCAAGGATGGTCCAAGAAGTATCGCGTCTGGGATATGAAGGAGTTTGCCAACGCGAACTTGTCGATGGACGCATCTGTTCCCAGGAAGTTGATGAGACCGTACGAGACAGAAGTTATCTACTTCCCAGAGGAGATAACGTTTCCCCTGAAAGCCGAGTACGAAAGGATGAATTCAACCATTGAGGGACTCAGGGACAACGTTGACCTCGCTGGCAAGGAGATAAATGACATCGATGACGGTGATGACGGTCCGCCTGGAGGAGATGGTGGCGACGGGGATGACGATGATCCAAATGGACTTCTTCCTCCACCGGATCCCGGAGAAGATCCCTGACTTACAGGACATAGATCCATCCGACATTGAGACGGAGCCGCTCGGCGAAGTCTTCAAGTCAGCAGAACATGAAGCTATTGATGCCATAGGAGACAAAAGACTCGAAGAACTAGACGAAGAGCTGGGTCTACGTGCAGCACCGCCTCCTTCTGAACCAAAGGTCACTGGGAAAGATCGACGATCGCCCCGCGAAGTCGGTCCAACCGGTAGACTCATCCCCGAAGGAGACATCGAAGAACCTGGAGAGATTATCAAGATCTTGAAAGAAAAGAAGTTGGCTCCCGAGGAGATTGAACATTGGAGTACGGGGAAGAAAGGAGACGGCATTGTATATCTTACCGATGACGGTGAAGCTTGCAAGATCGACAAAAGGGGAGTTCCGTATAAGATCCGAAGCGACGGTCGACGAACCCTTCCTACACGGCGACCTATCCATTCTTATTCTCCGGAAGCATGGAAGAAGATGAGCGAAACGGAGAAGAAGGCAGCATACAAGAAAGAAAAGCGAGACAAAGCTCGAGTTGCCAAGAAAGACCGGAAGAAGGCTGTGATAGGAAAGAAGATAGTTACCAAGATTTTGGACAACATGATCTTTCCCAAGATTGTCCCATGTGAAGAAATTGATCTGCAACTCAACGTATCCGTTGACGACGACGATGGTTGGTCATGGGCACAGTCCTATGTGGATCAATATACACAGGAACAATTCTTGGCAGATGTCGTGCCGGCCGTTCCGGCGCATATGGTCATGGATGACAACTGGATTCCTTCTATGCCGTGTACGACTTCTCACAGAAACGTACATCGGGAAAAGAATCATGCAGGAGGATCGTGCTTCAATGCCATGGTCACTCGACCCGTCACACGCAAAGAGATGATCAACAATCCCAAGGCCATGGAAGCTTTCATGAAAGAATGGAAGGGATTGTGGGACCAAGAAGTGTTTGACTTCTCAACTACGCGTGAATATGACGACGTCGTCGCTGAGGCAAAGAAGAAAGGTGAGAAAGTACACATGGCGCGAGTACATGGACTGATATACGAGAAGAACTATCAGCTCAAAGAGGACGATCCTGCCAGGAAGTTCAAGGGGCGAGGTGTACTACTCGGTGATCAGGTCAAAGACCAGAATATGGAAGCCGCATTGTTTCAGGATTTGGGGAATTCCCCGGCTACGTTTGACGCCTCACGATGGGCAGATTATTACGGATGCCTTCCTGGCAACGATGTCCAGATGGCGGATGCTATCCAAGCATACATTCAGGCTAGATTATCGGGCACTCCATGTTGGGTTGAACTGCCCGATGAAGCCTGGCATCCATCTGCGAATCGGCACAAATTCCGTAGGCCGGTATGTCGCCTGATCAAAGCTCTATATGGACATCCTGACGCAGGAACCATGTGGGAACAACATTGCCACACCGCGGTACAGAAAGTAGGGTTCAAGCCGATTGGCGATGAATGGCCATCATTGTATTTTCACCCGCAAATGAAGCTCTTACTTGTCATCTACGTGGATGATCTCAAGATGGCAGGACCCAAAGAGAATCTACCCAAGGGTTGGGACATGCTGCGCCAAGAACTTCGATTGGAAGAAGAAACGCCGCTGGGCTTGTATCTGGGTTGTCGCATCTCCAAGGGCGAGGCAACGTTGCATGACAAAACGAAGGTGCAGACCGTTACCTACGACATGGAGACGTACCTGGACATGACAGTCAAGAAGTACTGCGACGTGACTGGGTTCGATCCGACAAAATTCAAGACGGTACCATCGCCGAGTCCGGCTGAGGAGACTAAGAATCACCCAGCTCGCGCTCCGGCACAGTCAGGTAAAAGCCATCGATGCACGTGGTGTGGACACACCATGCCTGTTGATAAGGATGGTCGGCTCGTTCCGCCTCCACCTATTCCCAAGGCGCCCGAGGAAGAGGAAATCAACGAGGCCAATCGCGGCGCACTTGCTCCGCAGGCAGCCAGCATTCTCATGAAATTGCTTTATGCCGCGCGCATTTGCCGCTTTGATCTTCTGCGCAGTATCAACAATCTCGCACGCAAGATCACGAAATGGACCAAGAAGGAGGATGCTCTTCTTCATCATCTCATGGCCTATGTGCACCAGTCCAAACATCACATGATGATTGGATGGGTCGGGAACTCCTTGGAGGACTCGTCCATCGGGCTGTTTGCAGATGCGGACTATGCAGGTTGTGGAGAAAGTTTGAAATCTACCTCCGGTGCTCACTTGCACATTCAAGGTTCTCACACAAGATTTCCCTTGGCGGGACTTAGCAAAAGGCAGGGGTGCTTGAGTCATTCCACACCTGAGGCCGAGATTGTCGCGGCCGACTTTGCCATGTCACGTCTTGGATTGCCTGCTATCACGTTGTGGCAGCAGCTTGGGGGGCAAGACCCCAACTTCGTCTTCTACGACGACAACCAGACCATGATCGGGGTGATTCGCACGGGCAAGAATCCGACTATGCGTCACTTGGAACGTACCCACGGTATCTGCATTGGATGGATGCATTCTATCTTTCAGGAAGGTTACGTTTCTCTTGCCTACGAGGTCACTGCCAAGATGTCCGCGGACATACACACCAAGTCGTTCAAGGATTCCGTGTCCTGGACACATGCGTGTCAGCTCATCAACATCTTTCCGCCGGATCTCATCGGCTCCCAAGAGATTATGGATCTGATGCGGCCTACTCATACCCAAAGCACGGATGAGAAGGGTCAGCAGCACTACTCGTTCAAGAGCGAGGTGCCTTGTTTTCCTTACACGCAGACGCCGATCCTCCCTCAGGTGTTGTATCGCGCTGGATTGTCGAGTAAGGAAGGCTTGCAAGAACATGACAGTGTGGACCCCATCCTGGTTGTCAAGTTCCCGCGCATGTTGCGGGGGCCGCCTTCTGCGTTGCCGCCTGGTCGTTACCTTCGGTCGACTTGGATTCTTCGTGAAGGGCAGTGGCACCAGATGGAGGATCGTGCTGCTATCCTTGACACACCGGGCAAGTTCGACCGCTACGTGGAACGTGCTGTGTTTCAGTACCATCCCGTGCGGGGGCATTTGCGCCCCGCTGCCATTGCGGACGTCCTTGCGCCGCCGTTTTTGCCTCCTCCTGAACCGCCTCTAGGCCAGTCTTATGTGCGCGCCCTGCCCGCCAAATGGCGAGCGGTGGTTGTCACACTGGCGCGTGCCATCCATGGGGGGTACCAGGGCTTTACATTGCACCAGGGATTTTGTTTCAACGGCCAATCCAAAAGTCAAGCCTCTCAATTTGGTTATGACCAATGGTCGTCGGTGTACGAAGATGTATGGCATGATGCGGCGGAACAGAAAAGGGAATATCAAGGATATGATGGAGCAATTGTGCCTCACGTGGTCAATTTCGCCGAAAACAAGCCCAAGGAGGGTCTGGTGATCCAATTCCTCGACCACGATGGAAGGTTGGTCCATGCTTACAAGAATCCTTACAGCCGGTGGAAGTACCGTATCACTATCAAAGATGCTCCAAAGGCAGTGACGGTATGGACATTGATAGGAGTCGATGAGGAGAACTGGTGGAATGAGTATGCTCCAGGCAAGGATTGCATCGCCCAGCATGCTCCCGATTCTCACTACGACCCTGGGCTGCAAGTAAATGTTCTGAGTATGGGGCGAGAAGTTGACGACGCCATGTGCGCCTACATCTTTGATGTGGTGGAAGCGAGGAAGGACAACCCTAACTCCGTAATCTTCATTGGTGCAGGGGTGTTGGGCAAGAATTCGTGGCTGAGTCGGAAAATCGCTGACAACCCTGAAAGGGCCAAATTGCGGACAGACTACCCATGGGGGGAGGTCGTCCAAAGAATTGCGCGCAGAGCGGCATCATGGGGGTTCCAAATCATCATCGAAGTGCCTCCTCGAGTACCAGTCCAGGAAACCAAGCAGTACAAGGGACTTCAGGAAGATGCCATGTGGAAGAGCATCAAGATCCAAGGATGCACTCACGGGCAGCGTTATACCTTTCGGGATCCTGTATCTCCTGGAACCGCCGTTGAGCTCGGCTACTGCAAGGATGAATGGGAGTACATTGCCGCAAACGTCGCGTTGCATCCTAAGTCGTCTGATGTGTGCTCGTCCAAACATTTGCACATGACTGATTCGGACGCTAAGGATCGATCTGATAAATGCGAGTTGACTAGCCAAATCTCCAGAAGATTGCTTAAAGCCTTGAAATTTCAGGCAACTGGCGATGGGAGATTGGTAGCCATGCCGTCGAAGGCTGGTGGACGGAAGCCAGACCGCATGATTGTTGACCTCTGTGGCTTGGGTAACGGCTACGCCGTACCTAAGTCCACTAAGGGTTGCTCTCGCATAACTTGCAAGGAGCTGATCAGCTCCAAAGCCGATGAGGACAACCTTATCGGTATGATGAAGGATGCGTGCCGGAACGACCTGCGCACACCTGTGCTATTCGTGGCATCGCTTTTGCGATCAGGTGCTGGTCCTGGAAGTAGTGAAGGGGCTTGCGTGGGGGGTGAAAAACGTTCTGGTGGGAAGTACAAGGTTTTCAGAAGTGTCTTGAAATCTCTCAAACGCCTGCTGAAGAAGTGTGCGGAATTTTCCGACGTCTATTTTTCGCTTGACATGCCTTCTTCATGTTCATGTTGGTCTTGGCCAGAGTTGCATGCTCTTGTTTCAAGTGGCAAGGTGACGAAGGTTAAGGTTGATGATCATGTTGGTGCTGATGGCGATGGTGGTGGACGCAGGATCATGTTCTCTAACATGCCTGAAGCGGACCGTTTGGTGATGAGACTGAATGATTACTTGGACCATGACTCGAAGAACAGTTTGTTGCAGCGCATTGATGTCTCATGGCGGTCAATTGCGAGGAATGTTCGCAGCCTTGTTCGAGCTCATGTCAGTGTCAGTCATGTTGCACATGAATCTGAGGACATTGCATGGCAGCAACATCAGTGTGTAGACGCTGATGAAGGGGCTATTAGACAGCCCCAACTAAGGAACAACTAAGGTCTGACCAGACGGATCGGGGAAGGGTGCCTCTTACGGAGAACCCGGAACCGTGAAGTCGAGTAGGGTGTAGGGACTTCCCTCCTACGGAGGAAGGACCGAAACCCGAGCCATGGCTGAAAGCTACAATGCCTACGAGCTGGCCTTCGAAGGAGTGGACCACGAAGAAGTTTTCCCGTCTGGTGGGATGATGCGAACGTTTCTGAAGTTCCACAAGTTCCTGGAGATGTATTCTGGGGATTCGTCGCAGAGCGTCTCGCTCCCGCCGAAGATTACGAAAGACAAAGTGGTCGACAATGATCTCATTCGCACATGGGCAGCTTTCAAAGCACCTCCGTTGGTCTTGCTGTTCACGTGTGCAAATCTGTCGTCAGGAGGAGATCTTTCCATTCGGGTCCGAGAAATCCTCAAAGCTTGCTTGTTTGCTGCTCCTGAGGAGTACATGGACAAACCCTATGGGGAGATACTCGCCATGGTCACCAAGTTTGGTGGAGGTCTCAAACACATTGTTGCTGACTACGAGGGGAAGTTCAATGCCATCACCAGGTTCATGGTGGACGAGGAAGTGATCCGCGATGATGCAAAGTTGGCTGTGGTTGAACTGGAACAAGAACGAAAACAAGTTCGGTTCGACTTGAACACTGCTACAAGGAACATCGTCAGTGCGGACGGGTACTACAACCTCGCCGTTCTCATCAACTCCGTTGAGACGCCCTACCAGACTGTGACAGACACGAGAATTCAACAATGGTATACGGTGAATCAGGACTACTACCACAAGTTGCCTATGTCGGGTAGAGCACCTGACCAATCAGACCTGTTGGCGGAGCCTACGTTATGTAGGGTGTGCAAGCTGATGTACATGTTCGCAAAACACACTGGATATGGACTACGGACCTACAACCAGGAATGTGCTGCGAACAACGATGGCGCCACGCCACTCAACGTTCACCAGCTGGCCTGATGATGCGCACAATGCCTCAAGGCATGGGACACCCGCTCGCCTTTGCGATGAACTCGCTCCAGGCGTTCAGTGTCTGTCTCCACGTGCTTCATTCCTACGTATCATGGGTTGATCCAGATACTGGACACCCGCATTACAGATGGTCCAATGATGTGCTCCCTGATTCCGACTACACCACGTACTCTTTCCTCAAGCACCACGTGGATGCTGTATGTGCAGATCAAGACAGGAACGGCTTCCAATTGCCGGATGCGTTCCGTAGCTACACCTGGAATCAATGCGGAGTTGAATCTGGGTATGTGGTCGACTGCTCTACCAAACGCGCCACGTTGAGCATATGGGAAGCAGAATTCCAACAGATGGGGGCACCAAGACCGCTTATGCAAGATGATGGCCTATTTCCGCCCAATCTTCAACGGCATCCTAGCTGGGTGTACTCAACGGGGAGGGTGGCGATGCCTACGGCAAGCGACCTCGAACCGGAAGGAATCGTGCACCCTGAGCATGGAAGAACGCCGGGACAATCGCAAGGATCCGCTACCGAGCCTCGAGCCACTCCTAGTCACGGACCAAAGAGGGCAAGGACGGACGAGGCAACGGCATCGGCGTCATCATCTTCGGCGGCACCTCCTCCACAACCACCGACTTCGCAACCGGAAGAAGAACCATCGCAACCGACATGGGAGGAAGCTCCAATACCCGCTGGCGCTCAGGAAAGTTGGTACCATTACGTCAACATCGATGAAAAGGGCTGTCGCTCGAGCTTGCTGGCGACGACCCGTGATCAAGACGAGTACCCACCTACCATTGATGAGACGCCAAAGTTCGTGGCCAACCACGACGTGGGGACCACACCGATTCAGCATTACGTCAGAAGACTGGTGACCTACTTGGCAAGGATTCGTTCCGTCTCTCAAAGTGACGACAAGGGTCTCAACCTGAAGGTCTACGTGAAGCTGAGCACGAAGATGTGGTTACGGATGTATTCGCGGCTGTACCATGCATTGGCATTGGTGTCGTGCGTGCATCTTCCTTCTCCTCCAATGCTTACCTCGGCAGTGATGATCGAGGCAGACAGCGATCTTGTCGACAACGATGAAATTCCGGCAGAAGCAAGGATCAATACCATGAACACGCTGAACGGATTTCGCAATAGTTTGGGTATGGGTGGCAAGCCTGATGCCGCGACTATGCGCTCTCAATGCACAATCCTCGTCCAAGACTTTGACATGGTCGCAAGGACCAGAGGGTCATCGCATACAGTGAGAGAGAATCTCGTCATGCATGGATGGAGTGAGATCTACATTGTGAGCCCGTCGATCACCGCAGGTGCCAACTACAACTTCCAAGTCACAAAGGGATCGTTGGAATCTGTGAATGAGACATTGGATGGCTTGACTGAAGAGCAGCTTGCAACCGTCACGTTGCACTACCATCTGTCTCTCCAAGCGATCCTCATCGAGAACATATCATTTCCGATGAGTGAGGTCGGAGACGGAGCAGCGATTCGTGCTGATTTGCAGCGACAGCTCAAGGTCACGTACGTTGACCCTATCATTGCGGCAGGGAAGCGTACCACGCGCCCTCCAATTGTCAACATCAACCACGACTTACGGTTCGTAGGAGCAGCCAGCAATTACCTTCGACAGAAAGCTTCTATGTTCAACGGTTTCCACGCGCTGGGAATGTATATTGAACTGGAGTTGCGGGCCCGAGCATGTGTGGTGATTCATGGATCTTCGTTTTGGTCAAGAATGTACAGTCAGGCGAAACATGCGTCGTCAGGCGTGCATACACTGTCAGTCGAAAAGGTGCCACCACCGGACAATCGGGTCAGGTTCAAATTGGGCCTCGCTATCTATGAGAAGCAGCTGTTCTGCGAGAAGATGGTATCCACGTGCTTTGTTGAGGCATCGAAAGTTCGCTCATGGGACGAAACAGTCCGAACCGACTCAGTCGCTCACCCGTCGCTTGTCGAGATTTGGGAGGACAAGAGTGAAGTCAAGACGTCCACCAAGATTTCGCAGACATGGTTTACGGGGGAACAGCAGCAACAGATCAGGTCGGGTGCCCAGGGTGACACGGTCGCTGAATCGTCCACAGTCACCTGGCAGGATTTTGACATCGCCATGACCGTTCCCGAGGCCTACTACGACAACAGGCACTACTGGTTCAGGATCGACACCTATGCGACCCCGAACACTGGTTATGTCAAAGGGAGAACGTTCTATTGCTCTGGATGTGAAGCAATGAAGTTGGCTGAGTGCTACGCACAAGCCTTCTTCAAGCCGACCGGAAACGGGTATCCTGGACACTGCATTGGGTGCGCGCATACTTCAGCCTTGAAGATGCAGCATCAAATCAGCTCCTTCAATGACTTGATCACGTCCCAGAAGTACACCTTGGCTTGCGCAAAGCACCTTTATGACCTGAGGCTTCAATTCGTGGATCCTCGCGTGGACATCAAGGAGTTCCTCAAAGTTTGTGCAGAGATGGTCTATGAAGACATCGGCAAGACGGTTTCTCACTACGGTGGTCTCCGAATCACAGCCAGTCAGGCCATCGAGTACGCGGCATGGGGAAAGGCCAAACAGTTGGCGTGGGACAGAGGGTACGACTCCGAAGGCAAGACATGCTACATCTGCTACTACGACGCCGGGAACTGCGCTTATGCTGGTTTCATGAGGATGCTTTTGACTCCAGAAGAGCGCCAAGAATGCTACAGAGGGTCGGTCTTGCCCAAGGAAGAGCTCCTGGGTGACACAGTGGAGCTGGCGCTCGGGCTTCTTACGATTGCAATGAGACACCCAAGTCATTTTATGAATTGGGGTGGCCTTGAGGGAGCAAATGCGTGCGCGAGAGGAATCGAAAGGTCATTCTTCCGCTACGCGTCGGCCGAAGCCATCGAGCTGATCACGGTTGACTCCCCGCGCAAAAGGACACCGCCCAAGAAGAATGAAGCAGTCGCTGAGATCGTCAACAACATGTCCGCTGACCTCGTGATTGATTTCACAGTGATCGTCGATGGTGATATCTACCCTGTAGAGATTGCGAGAACCGACGAGACACAGGCCGCTGACAACGTCACGGACGATCCAGGGTTCTCAGTTGCTCCACCAATACCTGCACAGGATGTGGATGTGGATGCGCAACCCGAAGAAGAGCAAGGTGCAGAAGGCCCTGATCCCAGGCATGCAATTCGTGAAGGAGTTGTCACGCAGCTTCAGGACTATGTTGGCGTACTCGCTCAGGGCGAGATGTCAGTCGGAAGCGATCGCATCACGTTCTGTGTTGCTTGTGGCAGTGACCTACACACTCTGTCAAATTGCACAGAGAATGCTGCGACCCGGGATCTGGTACTTCGAGGCGTCCAGATTATCAAGGAAAGTCTTCTTCGATATCCACGTCGAGTACCTACACAAGAGGCTGAGCCAATGGACGTTGACACCACAGATCATGTGAGTGTTGCATCCTCGGACCGACGACCCAAGGCCAAAGCCCGACCGCGACGCGGAGGCGAAGCCGTACGGGGTGATGTGGTCTTGATCCGTTATGAGAACAAACACAATCTCTGCACGGATGTGGAGAATCGTCGGGGCCTAAATGATGCTTGTGGCGTACCACTGCAGGAATCGGGACCAGAGAATAGCCAGCGAGTGGTGGACATCATTGAGCAGCTTTCGGACCATCGCGACCGACGCCTACCTCAACGAGGAGACCGTCCTAGCTTTGCGTACGACGAAAACACTCATAGCTACACCAATCCAGGCTATGAATCCATCGGCGGCGGAAGGCCAATCCGGTGCGGGATTCTCGACCTGATCCCAACCAAGGGTGCAAGCTTCATCAACAATCGGTGGGACATCGTGAACGAAGTTGTCCTTCGCAACATCACCCGTCAGCGCAGGTTGAACGCGGATTGGGCGCTATCATGCATCCAGTCTGACTTGCGCCACAGAATCGCCAGGCGCCCAGGCTCAGAATGGCTTGACAACAGGTGCCAGGTGGCATTCAACAGTGTCATCAAATGTGATGAAGGAGGATGGGTGATGATCGAAGACTTGGTGAGGCATGAGCCACTATGGACCCATGAAAGCAGACGCATCACCGAAGGGGTCTCAAGGACCGATGATCAACAGAAGAAGAGAGTGTACAATGAAAGACTTCAGCTATTGTTCCAGGGGAACATGATTGCAGCCACGAAACGCAACAAGGCCAAGATTCGGTTGCAGTTCCTGGGTGTGAGAGTGAAGGACCCCGGCACGGAAGTTCTTGGATCAGCAGGTTCGAACATGTTGGTATCAGTTCGGGACCAGATCACGGAGATCCAGAACAACGACCATTGCCGGCATGGCCAGAGGTACCTGAACCTATGCAACGGCTGGGTGAAGCCATGGGCAGTTCGGGCTACGAGTGGTCACTCTGCGCATTCAGATCCCCAGAACAACTTGCTTCAGT
This sequence comes from Symbiodinium sp. CCMP2592, assembly GCA_905221615.1. NCBI lineage: Eukaryota > Dinophyceae > Suessiales > Symbiodiniaceae > Symbiodinium > Symbiodinium sp. CCMP2592. The sequence goes on from CAJNDT010001142.1 coordinate 50,512, forward strand.
TGGACAAGAACAGGTTCGCAATATCTCCATCTATGACCCTCTTGCAACGTCTTGGAGGTGCGTTCCACGCTACGGCATGCCGCAACTTGGATTCCATTGTCACGCAAGGCATCATGCCTGGTTCGGAGGACCCCGACGGGGACTTCGACCATAGGCGCCAATTCCGAGGCAACCAAGGTGGCAGACTCCACAGCTATTGGGGGGTGTTTGCGCCGTTCGATCACCGGAACGCAACGACCAAGATGCGAGTACATGGACGAGACGCCAAGCACATGCCATTGGCGGTCCTTCATGTCCCATCGCAAGATCTTGCACGAGAGGATGGACGTATCACAGACAGCGGCATCATGATCGTTGGTCGAACGATACCTTTCCATTTCGTCAAGGAGGTATGGTTTTGCGTCCCTGATCCTCGAGATACACACTCTTTCGCTCTGGTGGAAAAGATCTACGATGAAAGGTTGGAGAAAGAGCTGGTGTTGGACTACAATGCATCACCGTTGCTTCCCGAGTTCGAGAGATACCGAACGCCAAGCAAGATCATGGAATTGCTTTGCGAGATGCCTCCTGGACCCCACGACACAAGCAAGGAGCAGATCATTCGTGACCTCACGACTGTCCTGGAGTCCCACAGGGAGAACACGGTTCGGCATCACTACATGGACAAAGGAATCAAGTTTGTCATCAAGAATTGGCGACCCGAAGACCTACGCAGAGACGAGGATGGACGGAGAATGAGGGTATGCCCGGCATGCTACAACATCGTTCCAGCATGTTTCTCCCGATGCACGTCTTGCTGGTCACAGTTCATTTCGAGCGGATATTACCAAGGTTCTCCACAACGGGAGACTCCTACGGAGATCCCCAGTGACTTCATTGCTCAGACAATGGAAGCCGCAGCAGCCGCAGTGCCTGAGGCGCCTGAAGAGGAGCAGGAAGCCATGGAGGTAGAGACCGTTGCGGAACCTGAAGAAATCCCAGAACCATCTGTCATCGCGGAAGACGATCCAGAACAGGAACCTGATGAAGAAATGGACGTAGAGCCTGGAGAGGACTTTGATGACGCAGTTCCAGAAGCAATCGCACAGGAACGTCGTCCCGTCTTCATTACCGGCCAGTCTTTGAACATCGATCCTGAGCTACAACTTGCACGTACCGCCATGCAGCCATCTTACTATTCTGGAAAGCGAAATGCCCATTGCATCGACGCGAACATGACCGCTCTTTCGTACATGGCATACGTGGTATGCAGATCCATCTACAAAGCTTGGTCAGGATTCGCAAAGTGGGCGACTATGCCGTTGTTTCAGATGAGGGAAAGTTTCGCACTTGGCCAACGCTATGATGTGCTTGGAAAGTGGGGATCTTTGGCGGCAGTGGATAGGGAAACGGGTGTGAGCAGGGACGTGACTGATGAGGAGATCATTCGCTTTGCAAAGGAACCTGAGAACCTCAAACAGTATGATCCCAACGGGACTTACACCTTGAAGCGCTTCCGGACGAACCAGATGCTTTCTTTACTTGTACGGGGAGCCAACATGATGGGAATTGGCAGGGACAACTTCAACCCTACTACTTACTTGAAGAGCGACAGGGATGAAGATGTAAAGGCTATGCACTTTTGTTGCCTGAACGTCCTGTGCGAGGTGATCCCAATGGTGACGGGACACCAACAATTCTCAGTGCTACGACCAACGCCAACTGGACCAGTGGACTTCTTGTACATCGACCCCGTCGGTATTCTGCTGACTCATTCTGATCAGTCAGTCCAGACCATCGGCTTGCTGGTGGACCACAGTGTGCAAATGCCTGCGCATTTCATGGACAGATTGAACAGATCCAAGGCTGAGAGACAGCAAAACCCGACGACAAAGCGTACGGAAGCCCTACACCACATTTCGGCCGCTGACTATCTTCCTCCAGGTGGTACATCCATCCTGGACACGCCTGTCACTACGGAGGAACGTGAAAGCGCTTCTTCATCCAAGGGACCTTCAAAAGGGCGTGGAAGAACCGGAGGCGAGCAACATGGTGGCTGGAACACCAATTCCTACCACGACTACATCGCCGCCAAAGGCCGAAACAAAGGCAAGGACAAGGGAAAGCCAAGGAACCAGTATCCAGAGGAGAACCTCCGGCCCTGGGACCGCGATCCTACGTCAACGCGAAGATGGTGGCGAGACAACGCCTGATCTTCCTCGCCTATCAGTTCGTGACCTCTGAGCTTCGCTCGTGGAATGCCATCGCGAATGCTTCTTTCTTCGGTGACGCCTGATTCGTTTGTCATTTCAGGGGATCGTTACTGACGTAGATGAGTGTCACAACGTTTCTAATTGGGATGCAAAGCTCTGATTTTCAAAGTCAACGTTGCGGCGGAATTTTCTTCTGTCCTATCGTGCCATCTTCCGGGTGAGCAGCGTCGGAGACGCAACTCATGGGGGGTGCGAACGGACTGCGATGCCTTGTCAAGTTCTAAGGTGTCACTATAAGAGCTGTGAGCAAGACCGTGTAAAGTGCAAGAGAAGGGGGCACGCTACGCGTCCCTCGACTCTAGGGGGCATGCTACGCATCCCTCATCTTTACCTTTCTATGTGACCGCCAACGCAACGTTTGGCTCAAGTCAATGCCCATAGCTAAGTGCTATATGTGTCTTCTATCCTGAGCAATCAGAGCTATCCCGTTGCACAGACGAACCGCCGCCGGCAGTGAGTGCAAAAGGAACGGCCGCCGGTTCTGCCTGCATAGGATTGCACGTGTGGAAGTAAGAGGGAGAGACAGGGTCCAGTCTGTGGAGAGTGCTAGCCAGCCACACCTACATTCATTACAGCTCTGGTGGGGAGAGCAGCAACCAAGTCGAGATCAATCCCCCACGCAGTCGTCGTCGTAGTCGCAATAGTACGTATTGGGACTAGTAGCAGTACAAGCAGCAGTTGGCCTGTTTTGCGTAACACTCGCAGTAGCCGTTATTATTGCTGTCTTGACTTTCGGCCTCCCTGGGGAAAGCTCGGGCGTTTGGGAAGACTTGGCTGTACCTGAGCTTCGATATTCCCCGAGGAACAGGAATCCCAAGCCCTCAGCTCAAGCTACTCAAAACACTCGGATGCTATAAACGGCAAAGTCCACGGAACCCTCTGGTTTCCTTCACCTGCAGTCAAACGCCGATGCAACGGATCTGAAAGGGGCCGTACTTTAGAGAACTACCCAGATCTTGGCCCTAAACCCTATAAATCCTAAACCCTATAAACCCTAAACCCTATAAGCCCTATATACCCTAAACCCTATAAGCCCTATAAACCCTATGAGCCCTAAATCCTATAAACCCCATAAGCCCTAAAAACCCTAAACCCTGTAAACCCTATAAACCCTAAACACCCTAAATCTTATAAACCCCATAAGCCCTAAACGCCCTAAACCCTGTAAACCCTATAAGCCCTATAAACCTTAAGTCCTATAAACCTCATAAGCCCTAAAATCCCTAAACACTCTAAACCTTATAAACCCTATAAGCCCTAAATCCTATAAACCCTAAACCCTCTAAACCCTTTCAACCCTAAATTCCGTAAACTGTAAACCCTGTAAACCCTATAGACCCTATAAACCCTATAAACCCTATTAAACCCTATTAAACCCTAAACACCCTATAAACCCTATAAGCCCTACCGTGTCCGGCATCCTTACAGTCCCCGGCGGCAGGAGCACTTGGCCCAGGCTGCGCAGCATCATTGGCAATTGCGGCCGTCCCTTGAGTGGTCAGGAGATACCGGTAGCCGGAAAGACTTACCTGTGCTAGTTTCCTGATTCGGTTTTCTCTAGATAGGTCATCGGGTGCGGTTGGTTTCTGAATGTTTCGCCCAGGCAGCGTCAAGGGTTTCGGGAGACTGCTTTATGTACTGCTTCAGGGGGTATGCTGGTACATAGATATCGAGTCTTCGTTACAGGTGCTTCTATTGGTGGAAAAAAGGCTGTGGGACGACAGTATCGCTCAGCATGTCTATGAGAGTTTCAGAAAGGCGGGACCCGAATACAGAACACAAAGCAACAGAATCCGAAGTCGAAGGAACCCCGCAGAGGTTCGGATGTAGGACATAGGGATGTTCAGGGTTTTCGGACTGAAGGGCTTTAAGGTTTTATATGGGAAGGTAGGTTTTGGAGGATTCGGGGAGCCACCCCAATTCATGATTGCTAATGTCATACTGCTCCGAGCGTTACACCCCGAGCCCGAAAACACCAAAACCCTAACCCCCAAAACTCCTCAACTAAATCCCAAAGCCCTCAGTTCTAAAGCCTAGGCCCCAAACCCCTACACCCCAGAGAAACCTGCACCCTAAACGGCGAACGCCAAGCGGTGTGGTGCCAAGCATATAGCCCGGAGCCTTTTCAGCAACCCGCCTCTTCATAAACAACCGGCAATCCCTCGCTCCCTCTATAATGTGTATATATATATATATGTATATATATGTGTATATATATATGTGTATATACATGTATATACATATATACATAAAGATATGTGTACATCTATCTTTTTGTCTATCCATCTTACCATTTTATCTATCTTATATGATCTTGCCTACCTCTCTACCTATATATATATATATATATATATATATATCTTGCCATCTTATCTATCTTATATTGATCTGCATCGTTATCCTTATCTTTGTTATTATCCGTATTACTTCTACTATCCGTCTTCTCTCTTGTCTTTGTATGTTTCTGTATCTGAATTTGATCTTTATCCTTATTGTTTCGTATCTACCCTGTACTGTGTATCATATTACCATACCTTGTGTCATTTTGCTTTATCTTGCCTGGTTTTTCCTTTTCTTATCCACCTCCCTTCCTTTCTATCTGTCTATCTTTCTATGCCATACAAACCCTGCAAAGCCTTTCACAAAGTCTGAAAGTTCACATGTAAGCCGTGTGGGACTTGAAAAACATCTCACAAGTGCAACCTCCATTAGGATCCTACTATTTGGGGTACTATATTAGGGTCCCCTATTTTAGGAAACTCCCATACGTCATGCAGGAGCCTGAGTAGTAATGGCACGTATCCTTAGAACGCCATGACGGCCCTACTCAGGTTCTGCGACTGCCGGATCGTTGCTGCTGATGGCGAGGTTCTGGAGGCCTAAACCCTAAATCCTGAACCCCTAAACCCCAAACCCCTAAACCCTAAACCCCTAAACCCTAAACCCGCAGTGTGAGGGTTCAGTGCTGTCGGTCGGTTGGGCTTCGGGGTTACCTCGTTAGGGTTGAGGATTTGGGGCTTATGTGGGCTTTAGACATAGGAGGCCACAAGGGGTTTTAGCCTATGGGGGTTTAGTAGGGGTTAGGGTTCCCATAATAGGGTTCATATTAAGGAATCCCTACCCCAAGAATCTTAAACCCCGCTTTTGGCCTCCCATCATCTAGGCCTGGGGGTTCAAGTTTTTAGGACCTTGGAGTTTCATAGCCTGAGTTTCGGGGCTTTGGGGATCTGGGTCTCGGGATGTGGGCCTAGGGGGACGGACTGTCGGGTTAAGAGCAGCAGGGCTGAGGGTTCAGCGATTTCGGGCTTTGGTTTCGGGGTTCAAGGAAGGGGCTGAATAATTGCGATAGGTTTTGGGGGGTATATTCAGCTGAGATTGTGATGAGGAGCCACTGCCACTGCCGCCAAAACCTTATTCCAATTATCAAGGCCCCTACATTGGGGGGTTTAGGGCTCTAGGGTGCACTGGGGCTTCAGGCGGGGAGTCCGCTTTCAAGCGCCGGGAATGAGGCTGAAGCTGGGCCTGGGCGACGCCACAGAGAGCATGTGAGAGGGATTCGACTGGGCTCTTGTCAAGGAATTTCATGAGGTTTTACCATAATAAGGAGTCCATATGATTTACTATGGATCCCCACTATGGTAACTTGAAGTAAGTTCCTTATCAAGAGCCGATTTGATGGTGCGGCAAGGGCAGGGGCTTCGGAAGAGCGCTTCTCGTTATGCTTGCGAGGCCTGCATCACTGAAGCAAGTCTATAATGTGGGTCCTAGCCCAGGCCCCAAACAGCACAGCACCTCAAGCCCTCAAAAATTGATGCAACAAATTCAAGCCTAGCCTGCCCTGATTGAGCCCTGAACACCAACAGACCGTGTGACGAGTGTGAGTGATAGCCTGTACCCATAACCAAACCCTAAACCCTACAAGCTCCCCAAAACCCTATAAACATTGACCCAAACCCTAGCCCCTATACCCTTCGCTCCCCCAAACCCATCGTGCATAGCCATGCAAACTGCTTTTGAGGCGCATCGCTCTGTGCTGTCTGCGCCACGGCCTCGGGTCAGTTGATGACTTTAGGGTTTAGAGTTTAGGGTTTAGGATTTAGAGCTTGGGGTTTAGGATCAAATGACTCATAAAAGTAAGGAGGGGTCTTATACTCTCATAGTGCGAACCCCTGTATGATAATTGAAGGGTTTTCAAGTTCACCGTTCAAGCCTTAATAACGACGAAAAGCACACACTAATGGGATTCAAGGCCCAAGTGCTAAAGTCTTGCCCTGCAACTCGTTCGGCTATCAACCCTGCCAAGACCCTGACTTGTAGTAACGTTTTTTGTTTATCTTACTTTGGCAAATTACAGGGTCCTAATCATAAACCCAGGTACCCGCCAAAGGGTACTACTATACAGTGTCGGAAAATTCCTGCAACCCCTTCTGGAAGACTGAGCTGAGCTTTGTGTAGATCTGTTCCTGGCCGACAGCGGCCAACAGGGTCGACATGTTGGGCAGCGGTCAGGGTTTCCTGCCAAGTCATATGATGTAACACACACGGGTCTGCTCACATTTTTATTGTTCATGGATTTATGAGCTGACACTCAAACCCGATGTTGGTTACTCACTCCCCTGCCCGAAACTCCGAAACCCGATCTTGGGTTTTTCATGTCCCTAAACCCTGAACCCTAAACCCCTAAACCCTAAAACCCTAAAACCCTAAAGCCCTACTGTACCCCCTAAACCCCTGAACCCCTAAATACGAAACCCCTGAAACCCTAAAACCCCTGAACCCCTACACCGCTAAACCGCTAAACCCTAAATTTCTACCGCTCTAATCCTAAAGATTCAGGTCCTCGCCGGTGTTCCTCCGCATGTTCCAAAGCGACATGCAGGAGGCCAGACGGGTTTGGAGGGATCGGAGTTTAGGGTTTAGGGGGTTTGGGTTTAGGGGGTTTCAGGGTTTGGGGTTTCGGGGTTTGGGGGTTAGGGTTAGGTTCAAACAGGGGGTTTCGGGGTTTAGGGGTTTAGGGTTTAGGGAAGGCTTTGTAATTGTAGCCCCGCAGGCCCTCGCCCTCAACCAAAACTTTGAACTCTATAAACCTTATTCCCCAGATGATACTGTACTGTTTATGCCGACAATACCTGGGCCTAAACCCTAGGCCCTGTTTTATGGTCGTATAGTCGGGGCTTCTTACAACTTGGAGTCAGGAAATGCATCCACAAACTTTGGATACGGGCTGCACGACCGAGTGTTTCGGGTCTCCTGTAGCCCAAAAACCTACCTCTTGCAGGAACTATATGGGTAGTTGTCAAAATTATGGCTCCTTTTCGGGTCCCTATTATAATACGGCACCAATTTATCTAGGGTACCCAAAAAGGAACCCTAATTTTGACAACCACCCATATTTTAAAGTCGCTACACTACGTTTTTTGGCTACAGGTAGGGTTTAGGGGTCTGCAGGGCCTAGTTTATGTCAGGTGTTTAGGGAGGGTTTACTGCTCAGGGCAACTGTAAGGGTTGCATAAGGGCCGTAAAAGGTTCTATCGGGGCTCAGAAGGGTTTCTATTCCTATATAAGTTTACCTCCACACTTCGCAACTCCGAGCTAAAGGACAAGTGCCACACACTCCACCCCTGTTTCAGACTGAAGCAGGACGCTTACAGATTCGGCTCAAGCCTTGAGGGTACGGTATTGAGGGAGCACGGGCTAATTGGGTGTTCTACTGCTGCGGTTTAGGGGCATTCGCTTTTGGTCGACGAAAATAGGTTCAGTACTTCGGTCTACACCTTCAAGCCATTCAAGGACCTTGATAGGCTTTAGGGTTTAATTAGGGTTAGGAGCGGGCAGCGGGGGCTTTAACTTGAGACCTGCTCCTGCTTTCAGGCCCAAGGCAAGTGCGAGGTGCTGCTGAAGAGCAGCTCCAGCGCTGCCCGGCTGCAACGAAGCGCGTTTGGGCCTGTTCCGAAAACGCCAAGCCGTTAGTCCAACAACGTGTTTTGGGTGTGTCACTTCAGGGCTTCAGGCCCGATGTTGAAGCGCTTTCTTGATGGGCTTTGGCTATGGTGTACAGGCTTTTGCAGTGCCCTTGGAGGGAAGAAAAGCTGATTGAAAGAAACAGGATTTGCAGTTTAGGTTTTCTATGTTCTGGTTCATGGTTTACTGTAGGATTCAGCAAGGGACTTCAAGGGCTTAAGTTTTAGGGGCGGATCTTCCACAGCGCACAAGTCTGCAACAGAGGTCTAAGCAATTCCTTATATACTGGGACTCCGAGGCTGTTACGCTATGCATAGGGGATATGATTGCCAGCCCCAAACCCTGGACCCGAAACCTCAGCCAAAAAACGGATTTGGGGAAGACATCATTCGGCCCTCGCTCATTCAGACTTGCCTCGCCATCTTGAAAAAATCGTGTCCGACGTCGGTTAAGTTGAGGGGTTGAGGATTGAGACTTCATGGTTAAGGGGGGGAATAATCTCTGAAGGCCCAGAGTCTCCGTCTGTGTGTGTGTGTGTGTGTGTATATATATATGTATGTCGTGGTGACATTAAACAAGCTAGGTTTCGCACCGTCCAAGCACGAGCAGAACGCGAACACAGAGCTCCACATGCCGAACACGAACCCGTGAGTCCTAAACACGCTTGAACTTCCCAAACCACGTGGCCAAAGCCGTGCCATGTGAATCGGGGATGGGGTTACAACGTCAATGAGTTGCTTTGAGTTGCTAGCTGCTAGTTCTATTGACCTGCTCTCTCTGGAGTTCCATATACATAAGAGATCGAGAGCATGAGCATTGAAGGATCTGAGACGAGTTAACATGCTGAGGCCGACATCACCGCCTTTCTTCACTTCATCTACATGGGCCGTCTTCCTACTGATTCTGGGATTGATCGTATAGTCATAGGGCATTCTTCATACTGCAAGCATCCCTTAATCGGGATCGCTTATGAAGAAGCCCTGGTTGAGTGGTTAGGGATGTTTAGGGTCCAGGTATGATGTCCAGCTCAGAACGTAAACCGTAGACCTTCAATTGACTTCTTTTTTTTGCGCGATGGGGCGGAGTGGGTGTTGTTCTGTTACCAGTTATCATATTCTGGGGTTCGTTCAAACCGCAAAACTAACACTGGTTGCCAGTACATTTGCGGGGTAGTATTCCTGAACCGTAACGGGTTTTTAGTTGAGTTTCTCCGACAGTGGGCAGGGCAGGATCTAAGGCTTCCCCGAAGATACCTACAACCTGATTCGTAGTCGTACTACTGGGGCAACCGTAATCTAAAGAAGGTACTACAACCCACCGTCCAGGTAGACCTTAATCCTTGAACCCTAAACCCCAAGCCTTTAACCCTTAGCAGGTAAACCTTAAACTCAAGAGCCAAAGCCCTGAATCAGGCTCTTGGGCTTTGGTATTTGTAGCTCAGCCCGTTTACGCGCCTAGCTTCGGATTGAGTGGGGTGTGGTTCAGTAAATATAGTTATAGTTCCGAGATATGAACTTGTAGTTGTTGCTCCAATGACTACCCGCTTCTTTTCTTTTCGATATCAAGTTCCTCGTTGCAATCAGCTCCTCTTTAGGCAGGCACCAACAGGGGAGCACCAGTGGACAGCAACACCTTGGTAGGGTTTAGGGTTTACTTACCTTTGGTTAGTGGGGAATGGAGGAATGGGGCACAATTATAGCTACTATTACTACCATTCTTCCGTTCCCTACGAACCAAAAGGTAAGTTTAGGGTTTCCATCCTGAATCTTCAATTCTTTGGGGCGCAGGGTCACAGACACATTTCCAGCAGGGGCAGGGTCCTTGGCACAGGACTGGCAGAGGTGCTCCATGGACAGCTCAGAGTGACAGAATGCAACAAATTCCAGATATACCTGAACCCTATAAAAACTGCCGTTAGGGCTCCTTATCATGATTTCCTTAGCTAAGTCCTTAAACGGGTAGGTAGGTTAGCTGGGTCTACGGTAGGGTACGGAGCTTCCCTGTCATCACTGCTTTCCGAATGCAGCTGACACAAGAGCCGAGGAGCAGACTTTCTCACGGACTGCTGTCATGGAGTGGCTCGGCAGGCCAAATTTCCGCAGCACAAGCTCTTCGGTGCTCGTGATGATGATGACGACGACGATTTGGTGTTCTAGATTTCTAGGGATTTGACGGAGGGTTTGGGGCCTAGGGCGTTTAGTTCAGAGGTTGGGGAGTAGCCGATCGCGGGTCTGAGAACAGGGGCTGCACAGTGAAACTGGGGGCAGCTACTGCAGGGTTTAAGGCCTATGGGGGTTCAAGGTTTGGAGGTTTTGGCTTAAGGTTCCATGCAGGGGCTTGTTGGAGCCTAACTAAACCTTGAGAGCTTGCACGCAAAGCCCACCCTGAACCCTAAACCCTACCCAAACCCAACCTAGACCTAGACCCTCAACCCTGAAGCTAAAAAGCCCTGTAGCCGAAGCAGCCTCTCGGCCGATTTGAGGAAGCGCCTACTTGGAGGGTCGGGGGACTTAGTAACTGGCTATTTTAGGGGCTTATAAGTACCATAACCCCAATTAGGGTCCCTTTTAGGGTACTTATATCTACTTACTACCTACTTACTAAGTCCCGCGACCCTCCAAGTAGTAAGACTAGGGTTTAGGGCTGTGGCCCAGTTACGGCTTGGGGCTCTTTAGGGCTCTTGGGCTTTAGGGCAGTTTAGGGTCCTTGGTGTTCAAGATTTAGGACTCAGGGCCAGTCACTAAGCCCAACTACCCCCAAATAATTAATGTAGGAACCTGATTAAGAAACCCTGGGCCTACAACCCCAAAATATTAGGTGTCATATTATAAGGAAGCCTTAAAAATGCCCAAGGTTTCTTTATCCTGGTTCCTACTGTCATCTCAGGTTGGCGGACATGTATGACCTACCGCGTTTGGTGCAGATGCCCCTTGGCTGCAGGCACCTGTTTGATACACTTGCAGAGTGAGGTTATGTACTGCTCCCGCTCAGTTTCATGGTGCATGCGGTCCGCAGTTTAGGACCCTAAACCCTACACCCCTACATAAACCCCAAACCCTAAAAGGGTTTGGGGAGTACCTACCCACATGTTCTCGCAGAGTTATGCAGTGGCTACTCGAGGCCTGATTCGTGCTCTTTCGGAGTGCAGCTTTTTCGAACGATTATGTACTAACTGCCCGCATCATTGATAGCATTGCGTTGGGGCTTTAAGGTTATGTTGTTCGGCTGATGATGTTGGACTGGTTCATTTCTAAGGACTTAGGAGTTGCTTGTGCGGATGTTCACTGCGATTGTTTAACTTGAAGTGGAGGGCCGGTCATACCCGAAGAACCAGATGTCAGACGCGCATATGGCCGGAAACCCCTAAGCCCAAGCGCTTCAGCAGGGTTTTTCGAGCCATGCCCGAATGGCAAGACTTTAAGACGGGTTTTGAAAGGCCGCTGAACATGACCAGCTAGACACCGAGGATGGAACCCTAAACCCTAAATCAGATTAAATCCTAGACCCTAAGCACTCCAAATTCTAAACCCTGAATTCTAAACTCAATCCTAAACCCTAAATCCTAAATCCTAAGTCCTAAGCCCTATGAGCCCCAAACCCTAACCCCGAAATCCTAACCCGAGGATGTGCGTGGAGGTGGAGCAGAACCTCACGCCCGAGACGGTCAGTGAGACCTTGAGGTCCAGCTTCAGCACTTGGGTAGTTGTCAAAATTAGGGTCCCTTTTTGGGTACCCGAAATAGTAGGTGCCGCACTATCATCATTTCGACAACCACCGACTCGGTAAAGACTTAGGGTTTAGGGCCTATAGGGCTTATTGGGTTTATAGGGTTTACAGGGTTTATAGTGTTTAGGGTTTATACGTTTTTTAGGGTTTATAAGGTGTAGAGTTTATAATAATAGGGTTTACAATACTTACAAGGTTTGGGGTCTTTGTTCAGGGACCCAGAGCACTTTACACATGCCTAGGAATAGTATTATCCCCCAATTTGAACTGAAAGTGTACAGTTATTTTGGGCTAGTGAACCCAACAGCTAATTCGTGAGTTCGGGCCGGTTTCAAGTGAGGGTTTGGGTGCTGAGGCTTCATATCCAGGTAGGGTCCGGGGTCTACCTGTAGTCTCCATTGTAGTTCCTTTTCTTGGTTTAACCAACTATAGAATTCGGATCCTATAAGACCCTAAACCCTAAACCCAAAAAGGAACTACAATGGAGACTATAGGTCTGGTTTGGACATGGAGAGTGGTGCTGTCGCCTCGAGCTTCAGCTGCCGAAGCTGAACAGGTAACTGTTCTGGTGTGCCTGTCTTCATGCCCACAGGCTCCATACTAGTTCCTTTTGGGGATTACCTTACAGGGTTTTAAATATGAGCCCCAAACAGAAACTACAATGGAGCCTATATGTAAACGAATTAACCAACACAGCAACTTGCGACTTCACAACACGCTTTCAAGGGGGTTCGGAGGGCATTCAGGGTTGGGGGCTCTTGGTTATTGCTATCGAGTTAATGAAGGTTTGTTCAGCATCCTGACTCGACATGGGCTTAATGTGGTATAAAAGTGCCTACCTCCGGCTAAGCACTCGGAATCTGATGAAGTTTCCCTCACTGGGTCAAGTGCTACTAACTACGTTGCCCGACACTTAGAGAGCCTTATTGGGCTTGACAGTGTCATTTTTCAGAGGTTCGATGGTCACAGCGGGGCTTTGCATCCGTCTCATGTTGCCTCGAGGTTTATGGCACTGATGAGCATTGGACACCTAGCTGCGAACCCCCAAACCGCACGTAAACCCCTCGTGCCCCCACATCCTAAACTTCTACACCATAGCATGGTAAAGCCCCAACCCTTGTAAGTGCGACATGCGCAGTGATGTCTCTTCTAATCCAAGGCTTCCTTTAAGGGATCCTTCAAAGGGCTTCTATAAGTCTAGCTGTTGGTCTGTAAAGGTTCCTTTTTGAGTTTTTTCCCGCAGAAGTAGCAAGGAGTCTTACGTTCAGGTGGCTTTTTTGGGCCCCTAAATATCCTGACTGAGACGCTCATTGGGAGTGGATTGTAGGATCACCAGAACTACAGAGGCTCCCCTGCTTTAGCCTGAGGTTCCTCAAGAGACGGCAGGAGTCCCCCACCGTGGCAGAAACCTATCGACGGGTGCGCCGCAAGGTGCACCAGCGCTGTTTGTCAATTTTTCAACGTTCAAGTGTATGACTATATTGCCAGGTGTCAACTCGGGGTGCATTTTACTGTCATGATCACCACTCTCACAGTCTACTGCTAAGTCGTCGACATGTTCGTTTTCTACCATTCTACTTGCTGGAGGTTTGGTCGCTTGGCTTCATGCTCATGAATCTGCAAAGCTACTGGTGTGATGTGGTACTTGCATGGTATGAGCTCTCGGTTACACCCCGATGGCAAGTGCTGGCATCACACATGTTGATTCGGATACAAACTTAGTTTGTCAATCTACTCGGGTTCGTGGCTAAGACCGAAGGGTAAAGATTCCAGATTAAGCCGTGGCACTCAGCGTGCAGTCCACGTGTGGTTGCGGGGTTGCCCTTGGAGGTCGTTGGGCATTTGGAAGGAATCTAACTGAGTTCCCTACACTAAGCTTTATAAGCTGAAAAGCCGACACCTTCAGCTCTGCCAACCTAAAACCCCATAAGGCTAGTTTTCCTGCGGCATCCCTTCGACTTCTTTCTTGGGACGACCCGGAAGTAAGAAGAGTGACTGGGAGTGCTAGCTTAGGGGTTTTGCGGTTGGAGTTTACGGCCCCGGCTTAGAAACTATGAAACCCAAACCCTAAACCCTATAGAATAATTCGGCCCCTGAATGTGAGCGCCGACGGCCTAAGGTTCCCCCAACAGCTCCAAACCATGCCCGACACCCCTTAAACCCTAGACCTTAGCTCCAAAACGCCCCACCCTAAACCTCAAACCCTAAGCGTTAACCCTAAACCCTAAACACTGACCTTAAACCCTAAACCCTAACCACTAAACCTTAAACCGTAAATGCTATAGCTGCTATAAGCCCTACGAATCCTGCTTTCGCACTTAAGATCAGTTAAGATGCTGCTGACGGCTCTGGAACTTCCGTCGCTGCTGCACTCAGCAGCTCATGCGAACTCCGCAGCAAAGGCGGCATCAACATGTTGGAACCGATAGAGAATGGGCTTTGCGGCTGGAAGGCCAGGATGGACAGTGAGTGGGCTGCTGTCAAGAGCATCAGCACGGAGGACTATGACCCAGCGTTTCTGCAAAGTCCATTGCTCCAGGATCCTTGGGAGAGGAGCCCTATGAAATTCAGGGTGTAGGGTTTAGAATTTGGGATTGTGGGTTGTGAGGGTCTACACTTTCGAAAGTAGACTTCAAGCTTTCCCAGCTCTGAACCCAGAGACTCCAAGATCCCGTAATCAGGCAATATACCTTCTTAAATTTTAGTAGGACCCTCAGGATGATTTAAGGTATATTCCTTAACTAAGGGATATACCGTAGATATTAAGGATCCTACTATAGTTACTTTAGTTTTAGTTAGTATAAGGTATATTCGAGTCCCTGGGAATCGCTGGCAGGTGCATGGGAGCCATGAGCTGATGGATGGCTTGCTCGACAGCCTGTGAGAACTTCGGGGTGTTGGCTTCTACTATAGGGGCTTAAATACTCAGAATCGGGTTCCTTTAAGGGTTCCTTTTACAGGGGGGTCTATAAGGATTACTATAAGTGGTCTTATAAGGATGTGATATAGGGGCCCCATAACTAATATTACAATTATAGTATAGTGGGCCCTAAATCCCTATTCTAATCATTAAGGCCCCTATAGTACAGTGCTTTTGGGTGTGGGGTCTATGCGGGTATTGGATCTGAAATGCAAGGCATGGGGCTTGACGCATCCCACCCGAAACCTCAAAAGGTTCTGCTCACGTGCTGTGCTGTCGCAGCCCCAGATAGAGTTTAAGAGGGGTTGGGGACGCATAATCTAGTATAGACGCGGGATTACTACGCACAGCTTCTGCTAGGACCGTTTGTTCAGAGAGGCTCAGTCATACGATGTAGGGGCCTACATAATTATGAACACCATCCTGAGTGTTCCTAAGGAGTTACAGTAAAACATACCCCAAAACCCTGGTCTCATTCCCCTATATTACCGACATCGCGAGAAGTAGTGGTAGATAGGGTGGGGTCTATAGGGCACTGATTGCAGCATAGTCCTCCGGGGAGCCAAGGAAGAAGCCCTGAACCTAGCGAACTGCCCATTTGATCATGGTTTTTCCTGGACCCAAAAATGCCCACTAAAGAAGGCTCCTTATTATGATTTCCTTATATGACTCCTGAAAAAGGTAGTTTATTTGGGGTTCAGGTTGTGCTTAGGGTTTATGGATAAATTGGCGGTCGTGTGAATCCCCAGCTGTTTGGACCTCGTTGCATTGTGATACCCAGTGGCGTGCCCACTGCAGTGCCGTGGAAAAAGAAGCAAGTCTTACAACCCAGCTGACCCTCTTCGCGATCAATTTTGCTGACTTAGCATGACGACTGCTTCCGTTCTGACCCAAAAGCCCCTGATTTCATACCCTGAAACTTGATTGAAGCCCACGAAGCCCATAGCAATCTGAACCCTGCACTTGGCGGGCATCCCTATGGGGAAAATGCACCGAAATTCCACATTTCATGCCCTGTTAGGCACTGCGGAGTTTTGTCCATCTCAGCCCTACCCTCAGCCCCAAAAAGCCTAACGCCCGAACCCTACACACCACGCCCGAAACCCCTGAGCTCAAGTGTCTGAAGAGACTGAAGCCGGAGGCCTGGCACCCCGAGCACTGCGCTCCGCATAGCCTGGAATCCTAAACCCTACGCACTAAATCCCAAACCCTAGACCCCCTCGAACCCTTCTTTTGTTGCAAGCCGGGTGGGTCGGATCGTTGACGGTTTAAGGCCTTCAGCCAAAAACCTTAGTTTTCAGGGTTTGGGATTTGCACCTCAACTACCTTAAGGCGATCCTCCGAATGCAGAAGCACTTGTCATTAATTTCTCCCTGAGAATTTAGTAGGGTTTAGTGTTATTTCCAGGGGGGGCGGCAGCAGCAGTTGCCACGTTGTAGGCATTGTCTAGCTGTGAGGTGCTTGCGCTCGTAAGCCTGTCTATCATATCTATCTGTGTCTATCTGTCTCTCTACCTGTTGGTCAGTCAGTCTGCCTGTTCGCGCACGTAAACACTTGCGCTGGATTCTGAAGTGAGGCTGATTTGTGCTGGCATTCTATACAATTACCTTACTGTTTTGTTTTGAGGACCTTCAGTTTCCATCTTGTTGACTTCTACTTTGCACGTACCTACCTATCGATCTACCTGTATCTATCTGCCTGCCTGCCTCCCTGCCTGGCTGGCTGGCTGGCTGGCATACATAGATCCAGATGGATGCATAGATAGATAGGTGCATACACACATAATATGTGCGAGACTATATGCTTATGCCTTTCGGTCGTAGGAAGCAACAAACATGATGTTGACTTCTTGCACGGCTGTGCTGCTCCGAGAACTGCTATGTGCTATCATGAGTATTCTGTTGGGATGCCCATTTCGAAGAAGGCGTGACGGTTGTGACTGCTTCACGGTCGTGGTCGCCATCGCCACCACCACCACCACCACTACCACCACCACCACCATCATCATCATCATCATAACAATGGTTTCTTATTGTTGCTCAGTGTGCTCGTCTTCATGACTTTTGCCCAGGTGGACCTCTTTGTCAATGATAAGCACGAGCCTGCAGCGCGGCTGCAGTAGATAGTAGAGTCGGGGGGGTCCGGGCCCTGAAACTCAGCAAAGCCGAAACTTTGAAGTCCGCAACGTCGTCCAAGCCAAACTACCCAAAGGCCCCAAAGTAGTTCCTTCTGGGGGTTCATATATAGAATCCTTTTAGGTAATCCCAATAAGGAACTTCTTTGGGGCCTATGGGTAGAGTAGGGCTTCTGGGAGTACTTCCGTAACGAAATACTGGCGATCATAGAATATTATTGGTAGCTGCTGAGGCTGCATCATTCATCCTGTACCAGTACCACGACGTTCCAGTTGGCCTGCCTAGCCAACTTTCGTTGTAAAGTACTCCAATCTTCCAAAGTCCCTCTTCGCCCACATAACCCAACAGTCGTTGCCCAGAGCATCAAATCCTCAAGGAGTGGCTCAAGTTTTGTCAGTATGTGGGCGTACAAGATCACAATTTTTCAGGCAAGACTTAAGGGCACACAGTGTTCGAGGATCAGGAACACTGTAATGAGAAACGTGTGCTCCCCACCAGACTCCGGAGAATTTCTTTTTCGGGTATGCAGGGCAGCTTAAAATTTCCCAAACTCTGGACTTCTTGGCGTATTTTAAAACTGCACATTATCCTATGTTCCATGTACTGGACTGTTCCTCGGCAGCAAAGCTGAGACGAAAAGGCTGCCCCGCCTGCGTGCCTAAACCCAAGCACCTGAACCATCCTGAGGCCAAACCCCTAAACCCTACTTGGAGGGTCCGGGGACTTAGTAGGTCGTAAGTAGACTTATAAGTACTCTAAAGCGGACCCTAATTGGGGTTATGGTACTTATAAGACCCTAAAATAACCAGTTACTAAGTCCCCCGACCCTCCACAAGTAAACCCTAAACCATCCGTAACCCTAACCCCTCGACATCCCAACACCCTAAACCCCGAGGCCTACATGAAGGTTGAGGATCTCTCGAGAGAAGCCTGGCTTGCATTTATGTCACTTAATTATGAGCCATCTTGACGTGGCTCATTGGGGTATTGGGGTAGGGTTTATGGGTTCAGGGGCGTAGGGGTTAGGGCTCAGGGCTCAGGGGTTTGACCTGAAACGCTGTGCCTGGGCTCACTGGAGCGGAGTCTGGAGGACATCGCCGTGGGGGTCCTGACCCGAGACTGGCACACGGCACCCATCGAGGACAAGTGCGGCTCCCCAGTTTGGGGGTTCGGGGTTTTGGGGTTTGGGGTTTAGAGTTTTCTGGTTTGAGTTTGGGGTTGAGGGTTTTAGTCTGGTGTAATCGGAGCTGCATGCAGAACAGCATGAATATATTTTTGCACAATCAACCACCACGACGATACCTAGAACCCCCTTACATGGCCCTGTCCCAATTCTAGGGCCGTTGACATTTTAGAAGCCGACAACGTAACTTTGACAGCTCTCTAAAGAGAGGTGGGTTTACCGTTTAGGATTGGGGCTAAGCTTCAAAGCTGCAGAGCCATTCGCGGGGAAAGCGGGTGGTGCTGGGGGAAGTTGGGGGCCTGTCGATGGAAGATGCTACCGCGGCATCGCGTCGTTAATCGAAACCCCTAAACCCTGAGCCTGAACTGCTAGGCATGATCACGATACAGCAGATTCGGAATTCCGGACTTGACTCTAAAGTGTTTCTTGTCTAGTCGTCGTGGTCAACCCCGAACCTCAAATCATCCTATAGTCTCCATTGTAGTTCTATATTAAGGATCCTAAAAGGTAACCCCAAAAAGGAACTACAATGGAGACTATAGGATCAACCCAAGACCCAGGCGCCTCGCCCCTGCGGCACCCGAAGCATCCCCAAACGCTCCCTGTAGGGCTCCGGCTTGCTAAATAAACAGTCAGTTCCGAAGTGTATATGATGTAAAGTTACCTCAAGAGTAGGTTACCAGCCCGCCTTTTATGTAACCCAGTCACCCATTCTTACATTTATGTAACCGGAGCCCGGGGTTTGCCAGAAACCCAGCGCCGAGTGCTTCGTGAAGCCCGAACCTCACCCGCAAAGGGACCCCAAACATCTTCGACTTTTGAAACCCTGGGCCCTAAACGAGAAAAACCTTTAAGCCCTAAACCCCTAAACCGCTATAGCCCTAAACACTAGACCCCAAAGGCCCGGAGGCGAGTGTCCCGGGACTCCTGGTCAAACTTGGCCTTGAGGTCGGCCGACTGTCTGGCGGACATCAAAAAGGAGCCTATAAAAAAGGCCCTAAGGCGCTGAAGCCCTACGCCCCAACCCCAAATGCCTCTGAGAAGTGCCAGGTGGTTCGAGGTGGGCGAAGACTGGGAGTGCAACCCGGAGCCTGAGTCTCAGGGTTTGCCTGGGGTTATGCAAGGGTCCAAAGTAGCAGCCATCAAGTTGGAACACGTGCTAGGTTTCTCTTTCTTCTTGACTAGGGTTTTGTTGAGTTTGTGTTAGAGATTTGTCCTGAGGGACTTAGTGAAAGACCTGGCTGGGAACTGGAAATGCGTAATAACCGACGATTGCCAAGCGGTAGCAGTCCTCAGCCGGTTTTGACATAAGTGTCTATAGATGCATCGGGAAGAAGCGTCTTTTGCGGCTGAGTGAAGATGTGCATGAAGATGGCGTTCGTCATGATCATGAGCCTTGCGCATGCAACAGTGCGGAGAGAGCCAAGATAGAGACTGCGGCTAATTTCCAATAACGTTGCCCCCGTACATTATACTATACGATGCCCCAAAGCCCTACTCTGACAATTCAGGCCCTTATATCATAGAAAGCTTCTGATAACCCTTTTATAAAGAACCCTTTAGGAAACCCCAGTCTCGTTGTTAAGACGCGTATATTGCACCCTGAACTTTGGCTGGCTTCGTGCGGAGCCCCAGGCTGTCCGACCAGTACCTTGAGCAGTTGGCCAGCTGGGCAACTTGTCAGTACAGCCTAAACCCAAAATCTTTATTCAGGTGAAGGACAGAAGGTCTGCGGTATTACGGCCCGAAACCCGAAGCCCTAAATCCTTGTTTCAGGAAGGACAGAAGGTTTGGGGTGTTGGGGCTGCTGGTATTTAAGGCTAGCCGGAATGTCGCTTGTCGCTTTAGCTCTCGTGAAAGGGGTTTTTCGATTGGATATCGAGGTTGCCCAGGCTTTTGTTTGCGACTGAGGGTTCGGTCTTTGTGTTCAGGGCGGTGCAAAAGGAGTTATAGGGTTTAGGGGTTTAGGGTTTAGGGGTTTATTGTTTCGGGGTTTAGGGTTTAGGCTTAGGGAATGTAAGGTTGAGAATATGCTTTGCACCTTTCGGATTCCAAGTTGTCGAGCAGGGGCAATCATGGAGGGCGTCATGGTAGCTATGACTCGACGATGCAACGGCATGGACCTTGACTACTCAGCATAGCTAATATGTTGGATAAGTTTGGCGATGTAGCTGCCTGGTACTCCCTTCTAGTTCTAGTCCACATATAAATACAAAATAGGATGCATGTAAAAAGTACCAAATGCAATCCCCAAACCCTTTTCCGATTATTCAAGCCCTATACCATAGAATCTGATAGTATCCCATATAGAACCCTATAGGGTTTATAGTTTAGGGTTGTCATTCTTCAGGCCCCAGCAGCAGACTTTTGGGGCTAAAAACCCTGTTCCTGTTCCCCTACTTGGAGGTTCATGGGTAGTTGTAAGTCGAGTTATAGGTAAGGTAACTATACTTATAACCCATATGAGGGGACTTATAACCCCACTTAGAACTACCCATGAACTTCCAAGTAAACCCTACACCCCAAACCCTACACCCTGCAGCACACCCTAACCCCCTAAACCCTTCTAGAATCCCTAAAATCCCTTCCCTTTAAAAGGATCCTTATATCCCTCTAGATCCCTTTAAAGGAACCCTTAAATGGCTTCGGTAGCCCCCCTAAGACCAAGGATCTTCTGCAGATCTTCTTGCCTGCGTGACAGCCAAAGTAGCTGCCGAATCCCCAGACGCCTTCATAATTTGAATAGGGTTTTGGGGCCCGTTCTACTATAGTTATACTAAGGAACACCCAAAATACTATAGGTAATTATCAAGGAGTGAAGGGCTACGGGCGAAGGGTTTGGGGTCTTTGGGGTTTAGGGTTGAGGGTTTAGGGTCTTAAGGGTTTTGGGGTCTTTCGGGGTGCGTCCAGATGAAGTACCTCCTCGCGGTGGACGTGGGGCCTGGTTGCAACGTCCAGCGCAGCCAGGTAGCGGAATCTTCATTGTTGTGCGGCATAGGCCGTTCCTTTGTGAGGGCCGTGCCACTGCGACTGCAAGCTGTCAGTCATGTCATGAACACCATTGAAGTGTGTGCTGTAAGTACCGCGTGTTATGCCCTCTCCGAAGTGAGATTCTGGCATCAGTTGGCTTTGCTTCGCATCTCCTCTTTGTGTAAGCGAAGGGGACCCTTCGCAGGTGTTCGTATTGGGGAGGCCTCCCATCCAGGACCTTCCTCCAATCAAGCTAAGATGCTGATTGAAATGTTGCTCATCATCGTTACTCAGTTCCTTGGGAACGATGTTGCTCATCAGCTGCGTGCGGTGCTTAAGCGACCTGGTTTAGCCAAAGCTCGCCGTGCCAAACGTAAGTATCGCAAGCCCATGGGTGCTCAGGGTACTTCTGCTACTGCTGATGCTTCTGTTGCTCCTTCTGTGCAGCCCGTTACTTCGCCTCGCAGGATCACTTTGGATGACCCCGCCGTTGTTTCTGCCAAGCCTCTGCCTATCCCGAAGCCTTGGATATTGCGCAAGCAGGATTGGCCTGACTCCAAGTTTCTTGCCCTCCCACGTCTGGTTGATTTGTTTGAGGACGATGCTTCCTCTATCAGCCCTTCTGTATTGCTGTTGAATGACGTAAAGGACTGGCATTTGTTGCACACCATGTTACATGGGAGCCGCGCGGTGCCCGTAACCATCGTCATACATTCGGATGTTGAGCTGCATCATCCTCTTGCTCACGATGCGAATGCGCTTGAGGTTGCTACCCGTGTTCAGGTACCATTTGCACAGGGCAACGCAGTTCAACTGCGCCCATGCACCGTTGTTCGTATGTCCAGTGCCGCGCCCGCTATCAAGTGGAAGCCGCTGGCTAAGGCAGTATCCTCTAAGGAGAAAGCCGCTGACTCCGTTGTGCTGAAATGCAAGGCCGATCGCCGATTCTGTGAATCCGACTCCTGGCCCAAGGTCTCTGATAAGCCTGGTGCTGCTGCCCGCTTTTGGGCCTCGGGTGCAGGGGTTAAGCAGGCTGATGTTATTGATACCTGGAACTGGCAGTTGCGTGCTGGCGAACAAGGCGGCCGCCCTGCAGTTCAGGGTCTGATGCGAGTCACTCGCTCCGTTGCTTCGTTGCTGCTTTCCAAAAGCGGCCATGCTCACCAGGGTCATCGTTTCTTTGTTGAGCCCATCAACTGGGAAACCGCTGATTGGATTTCGGGGGACACGCATGGTATTGACTGGGTTCCTCGATTGAAGGACGAAGTCTGGCTCGACTATGTTTCTCGGGTCGTATCCTCTTCGGGGGACTTGGGCATCGCTTGCGGGGCCTCGCAACTTGGGTTACGCAAGCCTGGCTTCATCACGCCTGTCATTCGCACCTTTCGCCTTAAGGGTGTTCCGTTGACGTGGGCCGCCCCCGAGGTTTCGGCTCATATTGTCAATTGTGGATTTGAATCTTCTGAGGTCCTTAGTCGCTCGCGAAGCGGACGCTCTGCATCTTGGACTTTCAGGGCTATCCTTTCCGATGACTTCGGTGAGGGCCTTGAGACGGTCATTGATGATCGTATTTGTCGCATTTCCATTGTCACGCGCACCGATTCGCGGGTCTCAACTCGCATTGAGTGCGCGGATTCCTTTTCCATCCCGAGACCGGAGCCAAAGCGCTTTGCCGAGCCTTCTAGGCCCCCCAAGCGTAAGGCTCCCACTGTTACGCGTCATGCTGTCACTCCCGCTGTTGAGGTTGATGTTGACGCCGAGGGCGATGATCCCTCATCGGCCATTGT
The DNA here is from genome assembly GCA_905221615.1 of Symbiodinium sp. CCMP2592. Taxonomy (NCBI): domain Eukaryota; class Dinophyceae; order Suessiales; family Symbiodiniaceae; genus Symbiodinium; species Symbiodinium sp. CCMP2592. Next base: position 73,446 of record CAJNDT010001142.1, read on the forward strand.
GGACTCCACTGTCACCGTAGCTCCTTCTTCCGTTGATCAGGTTGGTGGTGGTAACCCGCTTCCTACTTTGTCTGTGCCGGCTGGTATGTCTCGTGATAGCAATGGGGGCGGAGGGGATTGTTTGTTCCTCGCTGCATCCCAATCTTGCGCTAACCGTTTGTCCGAGCGGGTCTCCGGATTTCAGCTTCGTTTGGGTACTGTCGCTCACATGCGGCTGCTGTCTGAGAAGTTCGAGGAACTGTGGGACGGCAATTGTCCTGAGGTTGACGCCACGCCTATGCCGGGTCGTGACTTTGGTGCTTACCTTAATCGGGTCGCCTTGCGTCACACATGGGCTGGTGGCCTGGAGGTCACTGCTCTTGCTGAGTATCTTGATGCGGCCATTCTCGTTGTTGGACCGCATCAACCTCCCATGATCTATAATATCTCTTCGGCTAGTCGGGTTTTGGCGCTTTGGTTCCAGGATCAGCATTACGAGTGCTTGAGTGGGCCCCTGCCCGAACGCTTGATTTCGGAAGCCGTTGAGGGCACCGCTATTGGCATGCGCGGCGGTTCCTATCCATGAAGGGCTCTTCTTCTAAGCGTGTTAGCTGCGGTTCTATCACGTTTGCCAATGTTGATGGTATCCGCGGCTCGGGTCGCTGGGCGGCTCTTCAATCTTTAAACTCTTGCATGCTTAACGTGAGTGAGTCTCACGCGGACTCCTTGTTACAAGATGCGGGGCCCTTCCAGCAATGGTTGGTTCCATTTGTGGGGTGCTCCTTCTGCCTCCCACGACAAGCGCGGGGTGTCTCAACACGCCTCCTGCTCTGCCTTTTGGGCCGTGCGGCGGGTTGTATGGACTCCTGCGGACTTGTGTCATCGCTTTTATTTGGATGCCAGGCTCACCGCTTCCTTTATTTGGATCGGGGATGGTCGGCGTGCACTCCTGGTGTATTGCCTTTATGGCCCCGCGGGGGCGCGCTGGGATTCTTCGCTTATGTCTTATTTGAACGAAATGCTTGAGGCTGTAGCTTCTGATGCTGCCACACGCGGTGTTCCTGCCATTATTGGTGGGGATTTCAATGCTCAGCCTCACGAATCGTCTATGGTTCAGCGGCTTTTGCAACTGGGTTGACGCGACGGCTTAGATTGGGCCGCTTCTTCTGACTCTGGTGGCACTTCCACTCGCGGGGCTTCGGCCCGTATCGACTTCGTCCTTGTTAACGCTGCTGCTGCCAAGCTTGTGCGGGGTTACTCTCGTGGCGATGCTGGCCTTTTCCCCGGGCATCGGCCCATATCGCTTACAGTTGAATTTCAATCCTCTGCACAGCGGGTTTTGCGTTCGCCCCCGCTGTTTGAAGACCCTCGCTTGCCTTATGGTGTCCCGGCTGATTCTGTCGTTGACCTTCCGGATTGTTCGGTTTTTCGTCGGCTTGTTTCTTCGATGTCTGTTGAAGCCGCCGCTCGTGAATGGAGTCGGCTCGCGGAGTCCTGCCTTCAAGATTGCATGGGTGATTCTCCCGTTGGTTCTGGCCGCGGCCGTGTTGAGCTTCGTGAGACGTTTCTGTCCCCGTCCTGCCATAACGATGCCGCCATCTCGGATTCCTGTGTAGCCATGTTGCGCGTCCTTCGACGCTGCCGTGAGATGCTTCGTGATACTGTGCCGGTTGAGCGTTTACATGCCACTTGGTCTGGCATTGCTCGGGGTACATTTCAACTTCCCCCTCGCTTGCGTCGGCTTGTATGCCTCGCTGCCTCGGTGCCCTTTTCTCGCCCTGCTGTGCGGACCTTGCTGGAGCTGTTTTCGCACGAGCTTGAAACTACCCTTGCGCATGAACGCGCTGTTCGGTTGCAGCTTTGGGCTCGCCGTATGCGTGCTAGCGTTGGTTCGTGCCATGGCTGGCTTAAAAGGCGTCCTGCGTCACAGGGTTCGGTGCTTGGTGATGCCGCTCGTCTTGTCGCCCCCACTGCCAACTTCTCTGAGCAACTTGAGGCCATGCTACTGGCGTGGACCCCGGTGTTTAATAAGTTTGCTGACGGCGAGCCTGATGCTGAAGCTTTCTTTGCTCAGTTCGGCTCGGTCATGTCTTCTTCTTCAATGCCGCACACTGTCCTAACTGGCTCTCGCCTCCGTGAGGCTGTTAATTCCTGTGGGTTGACCGCTCCTGGCCTTGATGGTTGGTCCTTTGCGGCCCTTCAGGCTGTTGCGAAGTGTTGCCCTGCTCTCTTTGACGAGCTTGCCTTGCTGTTGCAACTGGTTGAAGATACTGGCTGTTGGCCTTCCTCCATGACGTGCGCTGCCGTTGCACTGATACCTAAAGATTCGTCCATTTCTGAGCCTGGTCCGTCTGACTTGCGGCCCTTGAGCATTCTCAGTTGCCTTTATCGCCTGTGGGCCAAGGCGCGGTTGTCCGATATCGTTCCTTGGCAGGATCGCTGGTTGGCGGATGGTGCTTTCGGTTTTCGTCCTGGGCATTCCGCTGAGGGCTTGTTCTTTGCTACTGCTCTTGACCTCGAGGCTGCTGAAGCCGAGGGGCATCCCTGCGCCGGCATTTCCTTCGACCTTAAGAAGGCATTCGATGCCCTTCCTCCTTGTCTGTTGATTCAGATCCTTCGGCGGCGCGGTTGTGCTGAGTGCATCTTGCGCCCGCTGGCTGGCTTTTACCGTCACCTTCGCCGTCGCTTCCGGTTGAACGGGGTGCTTGGTCGTGAATTTTGCAGCTCGTCTGGCATCCCTCAGGGCTGTCCTATCAGCCCTTTCTGTCTCAATGCAATCTTGGGCGTTTGGCTGGAGCATGTTGGCAACACGGTTCCGGCTGCCGTTCCGCGCTCTTTTGCTGATGACTTGTCGGTGGTCGCCTCTGCCCCTGCCGAGGCCACGGTCCTTCGCACTTTGAGGCAAGTGCACACTCAGTCCCTTGCCTTTGTTGATGCCATTGGTGGGGCTTTCTGTCCTCGCAAATCCCACACCTTTGGGGACTCGTTTGTCGCTGGTATGTTCCCCGGTCTTGGGTCTCATTCCCTTGACTTGCGTTTGGTTGGCGGCAGTGTTGTTGCTGCCGAGGCTTCCTTGGAGCCTTCTGCCTTGGATGAGTCTCGCCGCTCTAAGTGGTGCGGCACGCTCGCACGCATTCGCTTGCTTCCTGTTTCGTGGCAGCGCCGTTGTGGCATAATTCAGTCCACCGTCACTCAGGCGGTCTGGGGGCATGGCACGCATCCTGGCTACTGGTCTAAGGATTCCCTGCGTGCTCTCCGAACCGTTGTGTTGACTTGCCTTTGGCAGAAGGAACATTGGCTCGCCTCTGTCGGTGTGGTGCTTACTGTTCTTGCTTCACCTGCCATTGATCCTGCTTTTGCTTTCCCTTACCAAACTCTTTGCACCCTTGGTCGTATCGTCTCTGCCCCTAGAGTACGGGACTTGGTGCGTGGCTTGCTGTTGCGCGACTCCGTCACACACGGTCCTGTCGCTCGGCTTAAGCGCATTCTGCAAGATTTTCCTTGCTTTTCCTCTGCAGTTCGGGGTTGCCTCGATGACCCTGCCTCTGTTGGCCCGAAGTGGCGACATGATCTTCGTGAAACTTGGCGTCTGCTCCGTTGGCGTGAGGTCACTCGCGACCGTGCTGACTTTGTCGGAATCCAGGTTGGCATTGACCGTGATGCCTCCCTTCATCTGCTGCGTGCGCTCATGCGCGAAGCGGATGCTCTCCAAAGCTCCATTGACTCCGACCAGGTGCAGCCTCCCGGCTCACCTCTTGAGGACCCTCGTGCCAAGCTTGGTGTTCTTCGTCGCCTGCTTTCCGGTGGGCTTCAGACTCGTGACCGCGACTCTCGTCATCGCAACCGCGGCCGCACCCGCTGTGCTTGTGGTCGTGACTACGAAACAGTTGCGCACCTCTCCTGGGACTGTCCATTATATGATGAGGCCCGTGCTGACCTTAGCGTCCTTCGTGGGCGTTTGCCGCAGCCTGAACCTCCTTGCTTCACTTATGCTGCTCTTGTCCCTATCGGGTGGCATGCATCCTCCTGTCTCGTTGCTGATATGCAACGTCGTCTGGTGTGTGTTTGGCAAACTTACATCGGTCGTTGGCATGAAGGTGCCGCCTTAACTCGGTATCGCCTTACCTTCAAGCAACCGCCCCCTGCTTGGTACCGTGCGCCTCCTCGGCAAATGAACTGCAACGGCCATGTACTTCGTGCTTGCCCTCGCTCCGAGGGAGTCTTCTGTGTTAAGTGCGGTCGCACTCAAAAGCAATGGAAGCAGCGATGGAAGATTACACGCCTTCCTTGTCGTCTTCGGAATACGCCCGAGAGTCAATGGCTTTCCGAGCCTAACTTTCACCACAATGCGAACCGCGTTCGTCAGAACGCTGCTGCTGTCGCTGCCTTGAACCATGGCGGCCACGTCCTTCTGTGGAATGGCCGTCTTGGTAAGTGCTTTGGCGAGCCGGCCGAAGGCCTTCTTTATTGCACTGCTTGCTGCAAAACCTGGCGCTGGGCTGAGCGCCATAAGAACTTCGCTAACACTGTTTGCTCTGGCACGCCTGATGCCTCTCGCAAAGATGCTGATCATACCGCTAGTGCTGTCGCCGCTTGGTGCGCCGCGCACCCTGACTCGCATAAGTTAGTCTACAGTCGTACTTACTCACGTTGGCAGTGTGCTCAATGTGGCATTGGATCTGCCCGTCGGTGGGATCGTAAAGCTGTTGCTCTTCTTAAGAAGCCTTGGAAGAGAGCAGTCCCTGCTCCTGCCTCGCCTGTGTTTGCACAGAGTCCTGACTGGACTTGGCTTGAGTGTGTCCTTGAAGAGGATTAATCTCAACTACTTGTCACTTTTCTTACTTTCGGCCCTCCGGGGCTTCTTCCTTTCGTGGTGGAGCAGACCGCAGTCTGCCCTGCAGGTGTGGAATTACTTTTGGGGTCTTTCGGGGTTTAGGGTTGAGGGGTTTAGGGTCTTTAGGGTTTGGGATTAAGGTGCTAAGGGAGTTTTGTGAACTTCTGGGAGATGCGTCAAGGGTTAAAGCCTCAAACAACACCTGAGCCCCTCAGCTCCTTGCACTGAGAACCCGAGGATGCCTGAACTCTGGTCTTCAAGGCTGATTTCGTTTTCGAATCACAAGTCTCGATATGCCTGAAGCCCCGATAGAGGCTCCGAAACAACCCCTGATCCAAAACCTCGACACCCATGCTCAAAACCCAGCTCGTCGGAACATCAACCCTGACCAACCTTCACATTCAAAGCCGCAGTCCCGAAATCTGGGCACGGCCAGACCATCAGGGTTGGATTGACTGTGGTTGGGATCTTAGGGTTCAGGGCTTAACCTTGACGGTAGAAAAAGCGTGCGTGGCCGACTGTACAATGGAATTTAATTGTTGTTGCCCTGCACTCCTAGCAGCTAGCACTTGCCGTTATTCACTTGTGACTTGCTGGCTTCGTTTGTGTAATGGCCAGAACCGCATGGTTCAAGCATGTGGCTAACGTTTTGGGTGCGGAACAAGACATGGCTTGGATGACTTGGATGGTTTTTAGATGCCGGGCACGAAGAAGGAGCAAGTTTTTGAGCCGGAATTGCGACGAATTTTGGTTTTTGCACCACCAAACGTGCAAACGTCCATGAGCTGCACCTTCTTCAGCAAGAAAGTCCTGGAGCAATCAACATCGGCAGAGGTTGTTCGCTCTGAGAAACATCCAGGTGCGGTACACACGGGTTACGATTCTGCACGAGCGTAACCCCAAAACCTAAACCACTCAACCGAACTGCATGTTACTTCAAGCTCCGGCAGCAGCACATACACGGCCGACACCCCAAAGACCAGAAACCCGATGCACCACGTACCCCAAACCCTTAACCCCAAATTCCTACGCCTATACACCCTGCACCTGAAATCCCGAACTAGCACTATAGGGGCCTCAATTTTGTCATTATAGTACAATGGGCCCCAAAAGCCCTATTCTGATTATTCAGGCCCCTATATCCTAGTACCCTTATAGTAGCCCTTATAGTAAAACCCTTTTCCACCCCTTTAAAGGACCCCCTATTCCAATTATTAAGGGCCCCTATGGTAGCTCATCATCCCACCGCCTGTCGCCCAGGGCCTCCTCCAGCGACTCGGGGCGGTCTGAGAGAATCGAGGAGGGTGCGTGTAAAGAAGCAGGAGCGTGCTCAGAAAGCTTGCAAAGGGCTGTTGATTAGGGTGCTTGCATCAAAGGCAGCTGCAAGCATGGTCCATGTTCGACGCAGCATTACATTTCTCAGCGCCTTGTGGGATGTGAAGCCCTAAACCCTAAAGCCCTGAAACCCCGAAACCCTAAGCCCCATAAACACTCAAACCCGAAAACCCCAAAACCGGAAAACCGTAAAACCCGAACCCTAAACCGCATTCCGGGAATCTCGCTCACGGCATGGGGTCTCCATTGAAAGGTTTAGAGGTTGCAGGCCGAACACCTACTTGGAGGGTCGGGGGACTTAGTAACTACAAGGGGTTCCTTTAAAGGGGTCCTTTAAAGGGATCTATAGGGATTCTATAAGTGGGTTTAGGGTTTAGGGTTTGGGGGACTTGGTAACTGGTTATTTTGAGGACTTCTAAGTACCATAACCCCAATTAGGGTCCCTATTAGGGTACTTATAAGTCTACTTACTACCTAATTACTAAGTCCCCTGACCCTCCAAGTACGTAGTGCAGCCCCGGGTGATAGGCTACTGTAGCGTCATCAAAAGGCGTTGTCGAATAATTCAACAACATTGGAGTGAGTTGTCGAATGTATACACAACAACTGTTTTTTCCATAACATAGCCGGATACATAAGGAACAGAAAGCCAAAGAGATCAGTCGAGAAGAGGTGGTTCCGAATTCTGTCGGAAAACGTGATTTTCAATCGCGAATATCGATGTAATTATGTTGCCATTCTCTAAATATTCGATTCAGTTATCTTGCAGCAATGGAGAGATGACAGTTTCATAAAGAAAATCGGGTAGGATGGAGGCATGTATATTGGATCGGAATCGGTCGGACATTTATTCTTAATAGACTTTCCTTTATCTTGTTATAAAATTCAACTTCTCTTGAACATACATATTAATCTCTATAGGATCGGTATAAAGGATATTTGATATGTGTTACTGCGATGATCTATTATGGAAATATAATATCAATTTGTTTTCGTAACACAGATTATAATTTCACATCATTTTACTTGTTGTTGATATTAGCATTTCTTCTCTGTAATTAAGGTTTCTTGAAATAACGGATCTTGATGTTTTTATAGAAGATGATTTAGTCTGATATTGTGAAATATTAATATGATTGTTGATATTTCTTAAGAATAAAAAATGGTCACTTAATATCAAAATTAAAGGAAAATGTCTGTGGATATTGATGAACGAGTAGATGAGCCCTCTAGAGCCTGCGGTGTGCTGCGAGCTGTGTGCTGTGTGTTGTGTGTTGTGCGTATTGTTTGTCTTGTGCGTGTTGTGTGTAGTATGTGTGTGTGTGTTTTATGTGTGTTGTTTGTTGTGTGTGTGTGTGTGTTGTTTGTGTTGTGTGTGTGTGTGTGTGTTGCGTGTGTTGCGTGTGTTGTGTGTGTTGTGTGTGTTGTGTGTGTGTGTGTGTTGTGTGTGTTGTGTGTGTGTGTGTTGCGCGTGTTGTGTGTGTGTTGTGTTGCGTTGTGTTGTTGTGGGATATATTGTATACGTGGAA
>CAJNDT010001143.1:0-81074 GCA_905221615.1 Symbiodinium sp. CCMP2592
TTGCGTGACGCCTGTGACATCATGGCGAAGCTGCGATGCCGGCTTCCCAGACTCAGACAGGTCCCAGGTCTCCCCTGGGCCCCCTTCCGGCCTTCTTTGTTTCTGGAGGCAGCGGGGCGCACATTAATCTGGCCAGCCTCGAGGGCGGCTTCGGGGAATCGGCCGAGCACACAGCCGCCACTTTTCCACGGCACACGAAGGATATCCGGGTCCTCCATAGAGGCCCCGCGCAGGCAAGTGTGAATGTTTGAGGCATTGCACATTGCGGCAGCAGCTGCTGTGGCGCCGGGCTTAATCAAAGATGCAGGAGTCGGAGACAAGCTAGAGAATTACCAGGGGCTTTGACTTGGAAGAGAACTTGATCTGCATGCTGCTGTGTCTATCCACGTCGATGCCAGTCACAGCCAAGGATGGCAGTGCTAGGTGTGCCAGAGCTGTCGAGATGCTCGTGCGCACTTGACTCAGACCCGACATGGAAGAGCTCCTGATGCAAGTGAGCTTCGTTAAGTCTACCTTGCTTGGCCGAGGTATGGGCATTGACGTTAATGCCCAAGACGATGCCGGCGAGACGCCCCTGCACTGGGCTGCCATGACAGGCCTGGCCAGTTGCGCACCGTGCAGAGAGGGCCTGAAGGAGTGCTTGTACCGTGTCGCAAGGCCGAGCATGGGCCACTGGATTTCTCCTTCGGAACGGCTCGGATCCGCTGCTCGCGAGTTGGTCCGGTCCAACTGCCATGCTTAAGAGACCTTAAGCCTTAAGAGGTGCTCGAACTCAGACTCAGAGTGCCTCGCCTGCCTTGCGAAGTGCTCGTGACAGGTTTCCGGCCCTTTGACGTCTGTTGTACAGGGCCGGCCACTCAGGGAACGTGCTGACCCTTGCGGGAACATGCAGGAATGCACCCGACGACAGCTGGCATACACAGCCACATGTGGGTGTAAATTGTGGTTGGGCAAGATGCCGCATGTTCTGTGAAACTTTCTGTGCTTGGACGGCCGGCCGGAGGCCAGCCGCATTCCTGGGAGTGGATTCGAAGCTGCCTGGCTGAATTCTTGACATCGTCGAGGCACCAGGTCTGCAAGCTCTTTGCCGGCTTATCTCAACATTTATATTGCGGTAACTGCTCCGGCCAGTTGAATTTAAGTGGGCACGCAGAGCCAGTCGGTTGCGGCACCAGAGGTACTCCTCGGGCTCGAGAGGGGGGAGAGGGAGATAGGCCTGAAAGCGACAGCACACCCGCTCGGACACCAAGGAAGGTCTATGAGATTCTCAAAGGCTGGACACAGGCCAGTCGAGACACCTGTCGAATCATCTTTTGCTCCGAAAGCTTTAATGCGAATTTTGCATCTTGCTGAGTGGCTCTCTTCTGATCGCAGGCAACAGTCACTGCTGGTCACGCGGCCTTTGCCTTCGATGACGAGGCCTCACAAGGGGTTGTAAGCATGTCTTTACCGACTTCCGAAATCGGGAGCGAGTCTGGCTTGGGCAATCTACGATACCGCAGAATCCATGCAGTCTTGGCTGCCAGGATATGGATCGCCCTTGACCGAGGCAGAAGATCTGCGTGCTCTGGATACGTAGAGTGTGCAACATCTCCTCCAGAGGGTTCTTCTGTTTCCCATGCACCCCTGATCAGCTGACGAAGATGCAGTTTCAGCTCCAAGAATGATACGTTCCGTTCTGAATCCATTTGTGGTGCAGTGGCAGACGGTGAACGACTTGGGAGAGGAAGCATGCGTTCTTGTCTCGAGTCGGAGTAACATCACGCCGAGGTATGAACCTGAAAGAAGTCGACACAGAGCGAAGGATTCAAACTTCGGTGAGTTTCGTTCTTGAAGCTCGAGTGTCCTTTAGGGCCTCAGGTGGAATTTCTCAAGGCCTAGACCGTTGCCCTTCAAACTGAAACGCTCGGCGAAAGCTATGTAGTAGCCCGTACGCTAGGATGCCGAAGGCTTTCATTGCAATACTGACGGCCATGACACATCTTCGGGAGGCATGCAGCTGCAGGCTTGAAGAGCTCCTCGCGCTGCGACTTCTGAGTTGTTCCGTAGTCACTTCAACATTCGCTTGTGAGCACAGCACCACAGTTAAGTTTGCAACTCCAAGTGTAACCTGCCATGAAAGGATGTTTGCAGCAACACAGGCTCGCCACCCTCGCCCTGTGGGATTTCGGGTTGCAGGTTGAACAGAGTATAGTCGACTGCTTTACGGCTTTGACACATGTGGTGTTAGAACTGCGGCCTGCATGAGTACCCAGTACCTACGAAATGTCATCCACAGAAGCTTGAATACATCGCAGACCATGTTGCGACAAGGGCGCAGCAGTCGTTGTAGAGCCGCAGCCCACGGAGACAATGATTTCTGTGGCAGCCACAGCCTCAGATCCACCTTCGGGAGCCCGACCACGCCGGTGAAGAAGCCTGATCCATTGACACGCACTATAGGGGCCTTACTATTTTGGGGGATCCTGGTTATAACTATAGTATAATGTGCCCCAAGACCCAATTCTAATTTAATTATGAAGGCCCCTTTTGTTAAAGTCCTGAAGATGGAGTCGTTCACATGGCTGCCAGCATTGCACCTGTCTCCTGATCGCAGGGTGTACCTACCCTCAGCATACCTCAACAGTCCCAACGTACGCTCTTGGTGTCAACCCGAGTCTGGGCGAAGGTCCGCATCTCAATGTTTTCAGAACCGCGGCAAGTCCTGAAAGAGGATCTTGCTTCGTCGCAGCAGCAAAAACCTCTGCACAGCAAGAGGAGTCGTTTCCTTTCAAGAGACTCTGTTTTCCTTTGCAAGCGCTTCCCTGGCTGCAAAGCTTGCTTAAGCATCAGATGTAGAGAGAAGCCCAGCTGGCAAGTGTTGAATATCCGACAGACGAAATCAAAACAGCGGTCGGCAGCGTGCACCCAACAGTGCTGATGGTGTATGATTTCGTAAGAGGTTGCTGCCGATACTCCCACTTGATCTTGCCAGATGGAAGTGTAACTCTAGGTTGCAGCTGAAAAGCATATTGAGGTGAAACGAAGGCAAGGCCACCAGCAGCCATGGGTTTCAAATATGTCTTCGTTCCAGCATCGGCCAGTGATGACATGCAGGAGAGGATTGCTGATTTCAGGCTTGCAGTTCCTGGAAGCCTTGGTTCGACTGTGAAGGAGCTCGACTTCGAAAAAGATGTTGCGACCTTGGAGGAGGCTTGGAAGGGAATGGTGATTCAGATGGCCTCACCCCCCTTCCTGGTGCCTGTGCATCCTGAACTCTGACAGGACACCTTCCGCACCTTTGTCGAGAACTTCTTTGCTCGAGTGGACTACTCAGGAATGCGGCAGTATGACTTACGCTACCGCTGCGTAGCCGGTTCGGGTTGTGGAAAGCATGGAGATGGCCCTACAGTGTCGCCCTTGCGGCGCTGAGGCTGGGGCTACCGCTGACCGTGGGGTGCTGTTGTGCGCTAGCTGAGCTATGCAGCTCTTGGATGAGCGCTCCGATTTGCTGTTGTGCCAGACAGGCAGCAGCTGAAAGATCGCACGGGCGTAGACATCCAGGTGGCCGTCGCCAAGTTGTCGCGCTTGCGAATACCCAAGCCTTGTGACCGCAAGTGCGGCATTCTGCGGCATTACAATCAAAAGATTGGGATCTTGGAGCTTGGGTTTCCATGTCCATCGGCTTCATTGCAATCCATTTCCAAGCCCTCAAAGAGGAGTAGGAGGAGCAGGGCGAGTACGAGGAGCAGGAGGAGTAGGTGGAGACAGGGACCGTTGGTGGTCAATGATTGCCTGGGGATCGGCACTCTCACTATACATCAAAACTTACAGTGATTCAGAGCTTGAGAGCATGAGCAGCTGTTGCGGTGAAGGCATAATTGTAGTATAATATATACCCCAAAACCCTACTAGGCCCATTTAGGGTACTAAAATAGGGTCGCCTATTATAGTGCCCTAGTAGGGGACCGAAGGCAAGCCCGCTTCCTGCCCAGTGAGTCGTGAGTTTGTTAGCGAAGGTGGGCCATGCCTTTCTGCGGCCCCGCGGATGTCCTCCCGGAAGCTCGAATATCAAACCAAGAAGCTATCAAACTTCAGACTTCAAAATATCTATTTCACCAGCGACTCACCAATCATTAGGAGTTGCACACCTGGCAGGAGAAGACAGACAAGGGCGAGATGCCAAACGAGGCTTGTGGCTCAGCAGTTGAGATCATGCAGAAGATGTACTGTACAGCGAAAGCGTTGGTTAAGAATTTGCTGGGATCTGTTCAGGGGGTGCTCAGATTCTTAAGTCTGCTTGTCTGTGACATTCACGTCTTTCAGCCGCCTCGCAGCCTCGAGGGGGGCTCAGATTCTTAGTACATTCTTAGCTGAGGGCTTGAACCAGGTACCACAGCCACTGAAGAGCTCGATATACCACTGCTCCAAACAACAGTCTTCAGAACATAGGTGTCTCTGCAATGTCCGATGGTGAAGCGATGGAGCTTGTGTCCGTGGCGTCCGACGAAGGTGTCGAGACCGGTCCTTCGAAGAAGGAACAGGTCTCGCTGCACCGATACGGTCGTTGCACCTTCACTACGACTCAAGGAAAAGTTGTGCAAACGACGGGCCCACAGAGCAGCAGCAGCTCTTCGGAGAAGCCTTGGCAATGCCAGTTCTGCGCTCACTCAGATTCTTAATTCGGAGGTTTCCATGTGTACAGGTGCAGGGGCTAAGAATCTGAGGGCTCAGATTCTTAATTTGGAGGTTTCCACGCCGGGACCTGCTTGTGTACAGGTGTAGGGGCTAAGAATCTGAGGGCTCAGATTCTTAATTTGGAGGTTTCCAACACCAGGACCTGCTTGTGCACAACCCCAGGAGTTAAGAATCTGGGTCCAGATTTCAGGGGGGGCTCAAATTCTTAAGTCAAATGCACACCGCCCATGGGTGAATTATCACTATGTGCGTCGAAATTCAGCCCCTCAAATTCTGAAGCAATGAATTCTTAAGCAATACTGTGGTAGCCATGTTTTCTTGTCGTGCACAGATGCTGGACAAGCTCCTCTCTGCCAGCAGCGTCGAGATCTTCCCAGTTCAGCTTCCAACGAAGGAGACGTTCTGGGCAGGCGTCACATAATGGTGACTCTTTCGTTGTGGAGATGGGAGCGTAGCGACTAGCCTTGAGAATGAAGGAGACCGGGTTCCACGCAGTTAGTGTGTGCCCCACACTTCCGTGCTTTCCTGGAGACGGTTCAGTTCGGCATGCTGCGCAGTAGAGCATTTCGACGTCAAGATCCATGATGTAGCAAGCCAGGTACCTCGATGACAAGGGTGTGGCCAAGAGCCTCGAGGCCACATCACTGCCCGGAGAAAGCTGCATCAGGCCCACACCCTACAAACATGCGCAGGAGAACGTGCGTGTCTCCGGCCTTGTGCAAGCCGCAGCCTTACAAGGTCAGACTTGTGTGTGGGTCGGAAGGAGTTCTTGGCAAAGTCGCGAGGCGTGTGGATACCCCGGGCAGACGTTCAGAGGGGACTGCTTTGTCGGAAGGGTGTTCGACGACACCCAGGCGCAATCTGAGAATGTTTGGGCCCTTGACAAGAATAAACTTGAGGATGAGTGGAGGAGGATGGACTTCACCCTCAAGGCCGGCAGGTACTTACATCACGGACGGAAATAGAGGGGATGCAGACAGGATTGCAGCACCGATGCTGATTGGATCCAGCAGACGAAGCTGCAGCGTGCCAACAGGTGCGTCGACCAAAATTTTGTTGGGGAGGGTTCCTTGCCGGGGGGTGTGGAAAGCCATGCTAGCTGCTCGGTGCAGGAAGTCAGGTGACCTGCAGAACCTGGCAAACAGCATTGGTGCCAATAATCCTGTTCCGCGCCTGCATGTCCGGACCAGTATCCTGCTGAATCCCTTGTGGCCGATTCAATCCACCTAAGGCTCAGATTAATCCCTCCATGATGGCAGAGTCTCCGAAGGGTGAGACTGCAGACTACTCTTGGAAGCAGGCCCGGACATGTTCCAGCAGGTGTCCTCCATGTGTGGGTCATGGGGGCCGTCACAAGCGGTCGAACCATGGTGCCTAGAATCATCGCACCTCGCATTGGTTTTCATGGTCAAAACAAACTGTGACATGCAAGAGCAAGTCGGAACTCGGAGTCGGAAGTTCAAGCAAGTCCACGTGAGTATGCCTTGTCCTGTGGCCAGTCAGAAGATGAAGTCGAGGTGCAGAACTTGGCTTGTAACGGCTTGCATGGCAGGAAGACGGTTGCCTGGCCTAGCCGTTTGCTGCCCAGGTCACCTTCAAGCAGGAAGGCTTGCAAAAAGGTGACAAGAAGTACGTAAAGGCCGGAAACCAGAGTCAGGGGAACGGGCAGCCAGATACGGCAGCAAGATGACCTTGCAGCCACCACCCACCTAAGACCTAAGGCAGCCTAAGAGGCTTTTGGAGACCTGAAGCTGCTAGAATCTGACAGCTTGGTTCTTGCCATCTCTGCGTCTGAGCATGGTGAGGTGGCCTTTGGACGCAAACGGCTGAAGGTGTCAGTCAAGGACCAGGCATCTGCCGGTGCACGTCTTCTCTACGAACATTCGCATGTGCTGAGGCTGAGGGCTTCCGAAGCATTCCGTTCATGCCTTTTGACGCCTTTCGCGCGATGAGTTCGTCAATCGGGCATACATATACCGCATTATACCCCGTACGTACATAAAGCATCATACACATGCATAAGTTATGTCGCGAGCTCTGTTTGCTCTTCGCGCCGAGTCTTGTAGGTCATTATCGACTCGCCCTTGGCCGGCAACACGACCGCAGATGAGTGTACCTGGACCCTGAGCGATGGAATACTCCAAGCTTGGACCTCAGTGGCTCGGAGTTCTTGCAGGCATCATCATTGGCAAGACGAGAAGCAACTGGTGCAAGACCAGTGACAGATGCAATTGTCAGGTGACGTTGGTCAAGGAAGATGGAGACACATGGCCACGCTGTCAGTCGCTGGCGTATGCAAATCTTTGCAGCATTGCGAAAACAAGGTCGGAGCTCCTGGCAGAAAGCTGACAGCTCCCGCGAAGTTGACCAGTTTTGCACAGAATGCTTTGTACAGCTGGGCATGTTTCGTAGAGAAACTTTAAACAACATCGAGGCGCTTAAGGCGTACCAGTCGGGTGAAGAAAGGGCAGTCGGTCAGCCAGTTCCTCATCGAATGTTCCGTGTTCGACAAAGAATAGATTAAGCCCCATGCACACACACATTGATTTCAGCTGATATCTTCAAGATGAAGTTCATGTGCACGCAGTTGCCACTCGACTCCTCCATCTTAGCTCCGCGTAAGCGCAAGTTGTCTTCTTCGACGGTGATGCGGTACCAGGCCGTAACCACTGGCAAAGATAGGCCCGCACACCAAGCATTTCGGCTTACAGGAGACGAAGGTAGGGGCCTTCGCACGACGCTTCTCGAAGAGGAGGCATCGATAGTTCTGGCCATGCCCGTACTCTCATAAACGCAAGCTTCGCACGCTGAGCCCTTCTGTGCTCGGTGCTGTAGGGTTCTGCAAGAAGCGGGAGGGAATAAGAGGAAGGAGATTTGTTCGGGCTTGCGTCTGTTGTTCAGTGCTGAAACGCAGAGGGTGGCACATCAGTTTCACATCAGTAGTCGAATCGCAAAGACTTCGTGGGAGCAGACTGCGAACCAATCTGAAATTCTCGGACAAACCTCTGCTGACTCTGTCGAGCTCATGAGACCGAATCGAAGAAGAGACAGGTTGTACGACTGGTGAAAAGAAGAGGGAGTAACTCATACAGAGGATGCTTTCGCACATGTCTGTAACAAGCATGACGCAGCTTGGATAAAGCCCGGCGCAAGAAGAGACAACCAGCCTAGATCAAATCTAGGTGCAGAGATTGAAGGAGAGAGAGAGAGAGAGGTCAAAAACAATATCAAGGGTTTCGACAGTGAAGGGCCATGAGATCTTTGGTTTAAAGATATGACCAGGTGGCTGCTTCACATGCAAGCCGACGTCGACGAAAATGAACGGCGTCCAAACCACCCGACTCCCAGTCGCATACTTGCTGGTAGCTGCGAGTATACTTCGAAGTTCCGGTAAGGACAGTATCATCTTGTGTCCCGGTAAAAGTCCCTCCCAGAAACAGTATTCTGTGCTTGCCTGACTGAGGAGAAGCAAAGCAAGTCAGGAGGAGGTCTTGGAACCTCCGGCATTCGGGATCGCGACGCAGGCCGTGTATGCAGGAGTGATCGGAAGCTTTCTCTATGGCGACTTGGCAAAAAGAAATCGGTTCGGAGTTCAGGGTCAAGAATCTCAGGTTTAGGGCAGTTTTGGGTATAGTATTTGGAACATGGCCTACGCTCCGAGCAGCTTTGGTGCGCTGAGGCTACATGCTGTGCTACCTGAATTCCTGCAGCACAGATGCAGCAGTCCGTGCAGAGTTGCTAAGTCTAGGTTCCCATGCATGAACCAGCAGTAACTAGCATTTTACCTCCAGGCATGGATTTCATCACCTTAACCTTCGAGTGGTGCAAAAGCTCTCTTGTCTCGGACTGCCTCGAGAGCCGCATCAATTCAGGCAAGGCCTTTGCACGTGCATTAGTCGGCTAAGCGGATCCGGCACCTCTTGCCAAAAAATAACGAGTTTCTTGTCGGCTTCCATCACCAGGCCTCGTTAATGCGCTCCTTTACCTCGGAGCTGCTGCGGGTGCTTTGCTCCTCGGGCGACCCTTCATGTCGTACCAGAGCTACTCGGCCAGCTTGCTTCCTGCGGCACTGTCGCCCACGCTAGTGATTGCAGCGACTGCCAGCTTTACGCTATACTAGTAGCAGGACCAGTAGTGAGTTGGGACACCTGTCAGGGAGGTTGCTTTGTATTTGGATGGTCGTGAAAGGGACCTCGTGGTTGTCGTCGTCGTTGTTCCTGCTGCTTCTGCTTCCGCTGCAGATGCCCTTGCTGCTGTGGTGTTGGTGTGGGTGTTGTTGCTGCTGCTGTTGCTGCTGCTGCTGCCGTTGCTGTGGCTGTTGCTGCTGATGCTGTTGTTGCTGTTGTGGTGGTGGTGGTGGTGGTGGTGGTGGTGGTGGTGGCCGTCGTTAGTCGTTGGTACTGGTGTTGCTAGTGGTAGTGCCACCACCACCAGGGGGCAGCGCCGCTAGTGCTGGTGGTGATGAAATGTGATGAAGATGATGATGGTGGTGACGATGCTGCTGACGATGCGACGGCGGAGAGAGACGACGATGCCGAATAATTCGTCAATGATGATGCTGGCTGCTGACAGCCTGCTGGGCATCATCATTCTCACCATCACCATGAGAATCATCGCCATCGTCATGTAGGTGGTAGTAACCAAAACAAGGCAGAAACAGTTGATACTCTTCTTGTTCTTGCTGGACTCTGATTATTGAGCTGGTTCCTCGTTGTGATTGAGAGTTGTCACAGTACCATGATTCATAAAGACCCTTAGTTGGGGTAGAGCGAGGGAGGGTGGGGGGCCTTAATGCCCACATGTTGACCTAATAAGGCCCATTTAAGGAAGTATGGTCCCGTACGCCCCTCCCCCTAAGGGTAGGGGGCCTTAATGCCCATAATATTCACCCAGTTGTGAGGCCTATCTATGGAAGTATAGCCCTTACCCCCTAAGAAGGGTCCCTTTGATTTGAGAGTTGTTAAAGCACCATTTATTTGAATCCCCAGCCCCGGTCTTCCTGAGTCGGTGTTCAGGTTCTCGGCAGCAGCTGATGATCTCGGTGTCCGGGAACGCACCATTTGTAGTGTTTTGAACTTGGGGTGCGTGAATGAACATCGGAGCCTACAAACAGAATCCCACAAGGAAAAATTGCATCTACGAAGCCGCTAGAATAGCCCTAAACCCTAAACCCTAATGCTAGGGAATACTTACAGCAGATCTGCAAGGATCTCTTCTTCATCGCTGGCGGCTTCTTCGGGGCATTCGCCACCGGAATCAAGTGTCTGCTGATGTCCCGTATGCTCTCCGGCATCGCCCTGGGAATTTCAGAAGCTCGGCAGGGATCCAGCGTGTGTGGGTGTGTTGATTGGTTGGTCTGTTGGGCTTGGTTGCTCAATGCGTGTGTGTGTGTGTGTGTGTGTGTGTGTGTGTGTGTCCAACTCTGTTTCCAAGAGACGTGAGTGAGTTAAGCAGCAGGGGGCAGAGGGTCTCATTTCACGGCCTCTGCCAATGAAGCTCCGTGATATTGAGACAGGTAAACGTACCTGCAGTGGTCGGCATGGGCACATTTGTGCAGCTTGTGACCACACAACTGTCGATTGTGGGTAGGAGTGCAGTGCAGTTTCATGTGCAGTATCATGTGCAGTTACATGAGTGATTCGCGTTTGTCCTATGGTAGCACTTCAGATTGCATGTTCTGACTTCTCCTGACAGCTTCTGACTTTCCCTGACAGCTTCTGACAATATGCACTGACAGATCAGACCTGCGACACGATGTGTCAAGTGTGCTTCACAACGGCATTCCCTATGGGCGCCGTGTCTCCCAGAGGTAGCTCTGGCGCTGACTTTCCCGATTGATTGCATAAGCATTGGATGACTTTCCTTGACTTCATATCCATGCTTGCATGCTGACTTTCTCAGTGAGTCTTTCCCAAATGCCTTTTCCGAAACTGAATGCTGACTTTCTCATTGACTTTCTATGATCTGGTTGACTTTCCCGAACCTGACTTTACCGCTGACTTGTCGCAGGTCTTTGGCTGCAAGTTGAGTACATGAGCTGTACTTTTGGTAGTTGCTGATCAATTTGCCATGGATGCTTCAGACAAAGGACGCAGTACCGGGACATCTCTTCCCCCCCTTCCTCCCCCGCCTCTCCCTCCACCCTCCTCCTCTCCCCTCCCTCCTTTGCCCCCGCCTCCCCTCCCCACCCCTCTCGTGGCACCACAGCGAAGTGGATTCCACCCCCCCCTCCCCTTCCCCCTCCCGCTTTCCCTCCCCCACCCCCCACTCCTACAGTTTGCCCGACGCCATCTCCGTCATCTTTGCCGATCTCTTCTGCATGCAATGTTGGCTTGGGAACAGCAGATGTAGCTCCTATCTCGACAGCCGTACGTGCTGTAAGTGATCGACCCGTTCCACAGCAAGAGGTTCCACCAGCCATCACTCTTCATGCAGATGGCACAGGTTTCCGTTTGTCGTTTCGTTCGGTGGCCGATTTTGCTGAATATTCAGCAATTATGTCGGCAAACTTGACTCATGTCCGAGGTCACAGAGATGTGTATGCCGGCCTCAACAATTTGCTCGACATACAGCAGACTGTTGTTTCACAACAAAGTCATGCAGCAGCTTCTGGTCAGAGCCAGCAGTCAGCCCTCACATTTCAGTCGGATGATTCTTCCCAGCCCTCAAAACGACTTCGGCAAGTCCATGGAAGCGGAGTGTCTCTTGTTGCAGATCCTAACAGCATTCGACTTCGTGCGATTTGCGATAACATTCCTGGTACTCATGCTGATCGTGTAGGGTGGCAGCTCAGTGCGGACCAGACTTACGTCTATCGGGTTAAACCCTTGCAAGAATCGTATGAGCATCTTGAGAATCGATCTCTTCTCAAAGGGCATGTGGAAGTTGAGTGGGAACAAGATTCAAACTTCTTCGTGATTCCTGAACTTCGTGGGTTGGAAGTGCGTGATGAAGAAGCGAAGCTGATACAAGTGTATTCAGCCAACTTCAATTGGGTCGCATTATACCCCATGTTTACTGCCCTACGTCACTTGATCAGTTCCAGCCCTGGCCGTATGAAATCGGCATGTGAGATTTCGAGAAAGATACAGGCCAATCTTGAGTTGCAAGTTCCCAGCTCCTTGATGCAAAGCACTGCGGACTATCTGATGAGCCTGTTAGGACTTCCTTCTCAGTATGTCAACTCGACAGCATTGAAGTATGTCTCTCAAGCAATTGCTGCAGCCGATCAAGCTGCAAACATTCGATCTGTTGAGCTTCGTTCTTTGTCGAGTTCGTGCAAGTGTTTGAGCATCCACTTCAACCACTTTGAGAGGACCATGATCAAGTCGCAGACTTCGACAGCAGGGATTGCTCGTATGCCTGTTGCACACAACACAACAGTGGCCGGGGCCGCCTCTATCCTCCTTGAGGGAACGATTCGACCCTCGTATTGGGATGCTCGTGACAGCATGTGGTCCCCACCGATTTCCTTCTATGCTAGGGCTCACACTTCAGATGCAGAACAAGCACAAGAGGCGGCGTCCAAGTACGGTGGCATTCTGAGTGAGCGTCCGGTGTGCATTTTTGGGTCTGCATTTAATCGCCAAGGGTCCCTCACGCCCCCCCATTCAAGGATCCCCATGGGAGGAATTGAGGGTGACCATTCCTGCAGTTACATTCGTGACGTTGCCCGTGCCAAAGATGGCAGATGGGTCTTCCGCTCCTCATGTTTCATCCCGGAAGCACTTCTTGTCTTTTGGAAGGTCTGAGTGCCGTAAGTTGCCTTGACCAACCACGTTCTCAAGCGTCTTCCGTTGCCAACTGCTATGTGTGCACACATGTATAAAAATATGCCAGTTCGGAGTGAGAGGTGTACCAGCAAGGGATATGCAAGTGTTGTGCAAGTGAAGCCTCAGAAGCAGTGCAAGGGTGTGCGACAGATGTGCAAGAGATGAGCAAGTGTTGTGCAAGAGTTGTGCAAGATTGATGCAAGCGCTGCAGTTAGAGATCTCCTTGAGCAGGTTTGTTCTCCTTTGGAGCTCTTTGATTCGAAGTGTCTTTAGCGATCCCTTGGACTTAGCTTTGTCGCTAGTTCAGAAACCATGGCATGGAATGGACAGTGGAATACCAGCACAGGATACGGGAGATCCCAACAATCGTGGGGTCAACATCGCTTTCAGCCGTACAGCTCGGGCAGTTGGAATGATCCCAACTTCCCCAAGTCTGATCCTGCTAGTCAGCCGCCTCCCCTACCTCCGCCTCCACTCACTTCGGCACCTTCATCATCGCCGTCTACTCCCATGCCACTTCATCAAGGTCCTGTTCTTGTACCTGCGCTACCGAATGGATGGACGTCAGATCGTGATCATTATGACTCAACAGTACTTCATGGTTTGTCATTTCGTAAGTACATTGAAGCCACCCCGTGGTCGCGAAAGAAAGGAATCGCAGGAAAAGATCCACTTGGCATTCCTGTTCAGGAATTCCTGTTCCATGGAGTTTCAGATTGGCGTCTGAGAGCATTAAGTCATGGCAAGTTTTTCAGTGTTGTGCCAGTTGCCACAGTTGCCGAAGCGGTGTTCGTGTCGCAAGTGACAAAAAGCCTTCGAGATCGCAAGGTTGACATTGATGCAGTTGCTACGCAACTTTTTCAGGCCGCTATAATCCGTCTACAATGGTTCCCAACAAGACCACAGATTGCGCCGTCCTGTTTCAGCCGTTGATTGACAAGATTGTTCAGCTCATGTTTGACAACATGCCGGTGCCTACAGGCGTCGACCAATCCCAGAAGTTCCTTCAAGTTTCGGAAGAGCTCAACCGCCGCCGTGAACAGTTGCAAGCCGCAGGACTTCCTGTTACCCCTACGAAACCCACTTCGAAAGCACAGCTCCCGGTTGCTTCGCAAGCTAGTGCTCCTTGTTCACAATCCGGGACACCACCGAAGACTTGGGAGACTGACCTCAAGAACAAGATCGACAGTGTTCCTGCAGAAGCCTTGAACGATCACAAAGCACGGTTAAAAGGATCAGGAGAGGGGGACGTTGACAAGTGGATCCAGAGTTTCAAACGACCCCTAGGCAAGCGCTTTGCAGAATTTCAAGAACATATTGTTTCCGTCTCCAAGCTTGTGCAGATCAACTATGGAGGCAAGGAAAAAGCCAAACTGCAAGAACTTGCAGTTAAATTCGGGATCTCGGCGACCTTTGCATCTAGGATGGGTATCAAGAGTCTTTCTACGTGCATCGCAGCGGCAGCATTTCAAGTTGTCTGAATTGCACACAGCCTTGCTTCCAATGAATTCTCCGCAAAGGAGATTCGGTCAGCACATGTTCATATTACAGAGATTGGCAAGTTCATGTCGTTTGTGCTTCAGTTTATTCCGCATGTGGACAAAGTGATGGCCATTTGGTTGCAAGGTTTTTGTCATCTGATTCTACTGTTCTATTACTCCAGGGGGACTTCGCCAGAGCAACGGCTGCTTGAAAAATTGCAAAAAGCTGGAGTTACACCGTCTGAGTATACATTCACACGGCTTCAGCGTCCTTTTGCAGTTTATTTGAAAGCTCCCGTGTCTTGGAGTACCCGTTCATCGTTCAAGCAACGAGACCGATGGATGTATGTGGGAAGCACCTCAATCACTATTTCGAAGCGTGAATTCAACCGTCAGTCCAAACTCAAGCAAGTTCTCCGTGAGCAATATGTTCAAGTTGAACCTGCCATTCGCATTTGGGCTTCGCTTGGCAGTTATTTCGACTTCTCTACACTTTGTCTTTCAGTTCATGATGACTACAAACAAGCTTGGGTGCAAGAGCATGTACTCATCGATCGATGGCAGCCCAGATTCAATTCACCGTTTATTGACCGCTTCTTTATAAAGTCAGCATTGGGATTCAAGAGACTCAGGCCACGTCCCTCTCTTAAGAATGTATCACTGTTTTCCAGACTTTGGGCAAAAGTGCGAAGACGTGCTGCTTCAACAAGTACTCCGACTCGATGTTTGATGGACAAAAGCCAAGCATGGTCGCTTCTGTACGATTTGGCGTCGCTGACCTCGGCATCTTTCTCTGCTGCAAAAATTGTCAGGTCTGCCAAAGTCTCAACGCTAGAGTTGTACGCGATGTTCAGGATGGCCAAGATCATGGAGCAACCTTTCAGATCTAGGGTGGTACAGTTGCTCAAATCTGCGTTACAGTTTCGTAACTGCTCAGTACCCAGGCACAACAAGTCCGTCACTTTACCGTTTCTGTCTCATCCTTCTTTTGCCTCCCATGTCTCCTCGTTTCTGTCTCATACCATTCAGCAGTTCAAAGGCATTTGCATCCCGTTTCACCTTCCTTCCAAGACGCCTAGAGAGTCTGCTCCCCAATCACTGGGCTCTATTCTTCACAATCACTTTGAGTGGGAGAAGAAGCTTGCTGAGACAACAGTTGATCAACTTCCATGCAGATGCCAACAGTTTCAGCAGCAGCACCCCAATGTGGACTTGGTGGATGGACATGTGGCTACTGGCCTTGAGACGTTGTCATTTCGCCAACCGGTTCTCAGAGAACTTGCTCAGGCCAACTCTAAATCCCTTGTCTTTCCATGAAAAGTCAAGTACATGAAGGAGGCGACCTCCGCGTACAAGGTTTGGTGCAAGACACATTTTATTCCATTGCATACTCTCCCCATGTGGCAGCAGTTCATTCATTATGAGTGGCACCTCCATCTCCGTCATATGTGCCTATACCCGAAATTCCAGGAAGGTCATGCGCTGCAGCTGAAAGACATTGTATGTGCAGATTGGGTGATTCACCTCGCTGATCACGAATCAACTCATCTTATGGTCTTTTGCCCTAGATTCTACTTCCAATCCTGCCAACGTGTATGGTCAGATGTCAAGGTTTTCAGACCTATGCCGATGTCCGTGTCGTCAGCAAAGCTGTTTCTGTGTGCGCATATTCCGTCTTCACTGGTTCGCAAGTACCCTTGGGGATTCAAGTTGGATGCTAATTTGCCTGTGGGGCAGATCTTTCTCAAACGCAAAAAGTCCTTCAAGTCAGGACGAACCATCATCAGCTACAAGAATACAGCCTTGGGCCCTATTCTTAGAGCCGCAGCGATCTGCATTGACCAAATGGTCAACACAGTATGGCCTGGTTCACTGTCACGCAGTGTCCCACAGATTTGGCACCACATTCATCAGGTGTTTAAGCATTGTTCGTTGGATACCGAACTTGAACTGCTCAATGACGATCTGGTCGGGTTCTTTAACTCGGTGCCCCAAAGTCGTATTCTGGAAGCAGTGGAGATGTTGGTTCGTATGTTCACTGCCAGACATCCTGATGTTAAACTGTCGGTTTGCATCAATGAGAAGAGCAAACATTTTCGTTCCATTCATGGGAGGATTTCCAATATTCGTCGGCACTTCGATTGGAAGACCATTGATCCTTACGACTTGGTCACCATTGTTCGCCTCAGCTTTGAATGCGGCTTGTTCGTGGCGTTGAATAGAGTGTGGAAACAAGTTGATGGCACGTCAATTGGTAACCAAATCAGTCCTGTCCTCTCTTCCCTTCCGGTGGTGATGACTGAGGGCAGCAACGTTCCCGCAGATCTCGAGTTTCCCTTCCACTTTTCTCGCAAGATATGTGGATAACAGACTGGTGATTGCACCCACCGAAGTGCATAAAACAGTGCCTTTTCAAGTCTTCAGCCAAGAGACCTTTTATGGCTCTCCGATTGTACTTGAAGCTGTCGGTGATGGTCACTTTTTGGGATTTGACATCGATGTCCGAACCCGAACTGTTTACTATCTCCAGCCCAAGTTCCTTTGGCAAGTTCGACATCCCATGAGTGCAGGTAGCGATCGATTGCTGGTGTCAGGCGCGAAGTCGAGAATTTCTCTTATTCGTAAGTACACTTGGCCAACGTGCCAAGCGGAAGTAGCTGTCCACACTTTTGTACGGTGGTTAGCGAATCTTGGATACTCATTTCACTTGTGCGAAGCTTTGACGAAACGGTAAAAGTGTGTCTGTAGTCAGTTGATAGGTGACAGCGGACACGCATGCAGCATGTTTTCATTTGAGTTCTTTATTTGTGAGAGACTTGCAGCTGTCGGCGTCGCAGTGTTTTTGGCTAAGAGACGAGAACATCCTTGCAAGCAAGCATGTCGACGGTGCCACCTTCGGATCCTAGCATCGATGAGTTCTTGAGAATGCTCACTCATTCAGCGCGTGTGAGATTGCTCAACTTTGTATCACGACCTCAACTTCGACAAGCCCTTGTACTTCAATTGACAGCATTTGTGCGTGACGGTACAGAAAGAATGCTGCAGCAAGAGTTGCGTCGTTTGGATGAGAGGGATAGAGCAAATTTACGTGAGGAACGTCCCAGCAGTAGTGGAGCTTCAGGATCACGTTCGTCCAGTGGCAATTGCAGATCCCATCCCTATGCGCCTCCACCCCCCCAGCCAGCAATGAGGAGTGTGCAGATTGCAGTGGTTGACAACCCATCTTCCAGCGCCACACCTCCTCCCCTGCCTCCCCCTGGCCCTCCCCCTCTCCCTCCCCCTCCCCTCCCTCCTCCTCTTCCCCCTCCCAATTTCCCCCCCCAGTGCCTGTGCACCCGTCCTTCCCCCCCCGGTACTACCAGGAAGCTTGGGGCATCGTGCGCCTGACCCTCCTTTGGTGTCGAGTACCGCTTCGTCGTCGGCTGCGCCTACATCTTCAGCTATGTCAGGTACTCCAATCAGATCTAAACCCATGCCTACCAGAAGGCGTGAATCACGCCGATTTCGACGCAGTCAATCGTCTGATCTCAGCTAAGTATGTCCGGAGTGACAGGAGTTTGACACCTTTGCTTGTATCTGTGGCGCATGTGAGTTCTGCAGTGAGGAAAGAACGTGCATCTGATGCAAGTGCTGAGAGTATCACTTCATTCATGTTGTATTGCATACCAGATCAGTTTTGCAGCATCCTGCTCAAGTTTCGCCCCATTGCACCAATGTCGAGCAACTCAGCGTGTGATCCGTTGGCACCTCTTCAGCGCTGGATTTCCTACACACAACAAGAGCTGATCACAATCAGAAGTGAATTTCGTCACTTTCGGGAAGAAGCTATCTCCGTCCAAAAGATCCAACAGTCCCAACTCGACGTGCTCACCACACAAATCAGGGACACTGAGTCTCAGGTGGCAGAAGTCATGTCTGCCATCACGGAACTGTTTCAGAAACTTCAGAAGACCAACGAAGTGGTGGGCAACCTGCTGACGGATCTGCATTCCATTCAATCTGTGACTTCCCATTGTGTTAATTCTCTCCAGCTGCAAGAATCCTCAGAGTTGCCCCCAACACTCCCAGCAGTGATTGAAGTCTCGGAGTGAAACGTGAGCAGTTGCAAAGAAGACTCTGTGCGCCAGTGTTACTGCAAGGGTATTGCAAGGGATGTGCAAGAGACGTGCAAGTGATGTGCAAGTGATGTGCAAGGGTTATACAAGCGATCTGCCGGCACCATGTATTGTGAATGTTTGCAGACACTGTCTTGATTCATGTCCTCAAGGCACTCTGCGGTTCTAAAAAGCCGTGAAACGTACAGGTAGCTTTCAATTATGTCGGTGTCCAGTTTTGAGAGCGATGCTGCCTCGGTATCGGACGTGCACTCGTCCGACTTTTCGTCAGACTTTGCAGTGTCGGACCAAGAACGTGATCGACGTGCAGATTTGGCATCAGGTGTTACCTTGGTCAGCGATCCTGATTCGGCTGATCCGAATGCGTCATCGTTCCATGACCGACAGTCTACGTCAATGTCCCCTGGTCGATCTGTTCATGTTCCAAAGTCGAACCAGTCCGCTGCAGAACACACCAACATGTTGAAGACGGACCCGCCGCGGAAACGCAAGCTTCGTATGATTGATGAAGGTTCTGATGGTGCGCGCATCAAGATTCGTCCTGCACCCAGTGCCCAATTTCGCCGCAGAATGGAAGGCACGAGAGTGCTTGGTGACGACTTCTTCATTCACAACAGAGCCCAATTCATTCTCGATTTCTTGAGACAACATGGAGAACGCATTGCCAAAGTAAAGCAAGGCCCTAGGAAGCGTTTTCCGTCTACTTTGAAACTTGTGCAGTACGTCTTAGACCGAAAGTGAGAGAGCGGACAAAGACAGTCGAAGGAGCCTGAAGAGTGCGCGTCTGCTGTGCTGTGCATTATCAGTCTTCTGCATGAATCGTCTTGAGTTGCAGCATTTGGCATCCAGTGAAACTTTGTAGGTTGCCTAACATGAAGCGGAAGGCCCGAGAAGCCAATCTGCCTTGGAGTATGAGCCGTGACTACATCTTTCGGATGTGGGTTCGTGTCTGCAGTCGAGCAACTGGACACGAGACTATCACTCTCCACATCCAGCTCTCAATCAACGACTCCATCAACGTTGCCAAATACCTCGTCGCGTTGCAGCTCTGGGAGAAGTTTGGCTGGTGGCCTAGGTTACACACGTTTCAACTTGTACAAAACCTTCGCCATCTTCGGTTTACTGAACCTGTAACGATTGCACAAACCCTTGAACCGGTTGATTTCGTTGTGACGGTTTAAAAAGAGTCCACCACTGCTTCATGTCAAGAGAAGTGATGAGCAAGGGATGTGCAAGCGGAGTGCAAGTGATGTGCAAGGGACGTGCGAGGTACGTGCAAGTGCTGTGCAAGGAATGTGTAGAGAGACATGTCAGGGATGTGCAAGTGCTGTGCTTTTGGGAGCTGCTTTCATCAGACATGTAACAGAGTTTTGTATCAAGCAGTCTGGAAGTTTTGTAGATTCTGAACAACATGGATTGGGCCGCTTCTGACGTGCTCGAGAACATCTTGACGTACTTGTTGCCGATCAGAGCCAGAATTACATTCATTACTCGCCTCGATCGAAACGACGACCCGGAAGAGGCACAACCCATAACCGACACCATGGTGGCGTACACATTCTTGCAACGTGGGATACAAGAATTTCGGCTGTCCTCCTCGGTTGAGTTGACCATGGGCTTTCAGTCTTTGCATACCACCATCCGTTTTGTTCAAAACAATGCTGTGGCTTGCACCATGTTGGGCAGCCCTTCCAAGAGGTGGATGCGTGCCGTGGTAGACCTAGCACAGGAGCGTTTGCGAGTGAGTATCGTGTCTTTGGCCAATGCTGCGTACCAAACTGCAACCCAGTGTTGCATGTACTTCGATTCTGATGCAGAAGAAGCCGAAGTAGAATTGCACTTAGTGTACAGACTGCGTTTTCTGAAGTTTCGTAGCCCACTCTCCCAGTTCTCTTAAGCACAAGACGTTTCGATGAAAAATCGGTGAGAAAAACAGCGCGCAACGACCATCAACATTGCACGGAGCCCCTCGGGGCTTGTGTGTGTCCAACTCTGTTTCCAAGAGACGTGAGTGAGTTAAGCAGCAGGGGGCAGAGGGTCTCATTTCACGGCCTCTGCCAATGAAGCTCCGTGATATTGAGACAGGTAAGCGTACCTGCAGTGGTCGGCATGGGCACTTTTGTGCAGCTTGTGACCACGCAACTGTCGATTGTGGGTAGGAGTGCAGTGCAGTTTCATGTGCAGTATCATGTGCAGTTACATGAGTGATTCGCGTTTGTCCTATGGTAGCACTTCAGATTGCATGTTCTGACTTCTCCTGACAGCTTCTGACTTTCTCTGACAGCTTCTGACAATATGCACTGACAGATCAGACCTGCGACACGATGTGTCAAGTGTGTGTGAAGTGCGTGTGAGCGTGTGCTCAATTGCTGGGCGCGTGTTGTGTGAGAGCTTGCTTCAGGCCATTGCGGCCCCGGTGTACATTGCAGAGGCAGAATGCGGAGTGTATGGCAGAATAAGATCCGCAGTATGCTTCTGCGCGTGTCATCTTCGATTGGGCGTCAGCAATGAAGTTCAGCCTGTGGCTGCCAGGTCTCTCCCGCTGAGCAGCGGGGCCTACATGCCGCCAAGCATGGCCTCTACATTGCCGTAGGATTTCTGGCAGCAGCACTTCACTGCAGTAAACACGAGCTAGCATTGCAGAAGTCCGTTTTGGTCGTGCCAAGGACTTCTGTGCGCCGAGCTGATAGGGCTCCCACAGGATCCTCCTGGCAACGGCTTGACCGAAGCTGGCCCTGCTTAATGCTTACCATACTGGATGGATGGTCATTCCAACTGCTGTTTCCAATGAGTAAATTTCAACTTGCCGGCGAGTAAATCCATATCGAGGGATGTCCGTCTTTGACATCGCACTTGACAAGCAACACATGTCGAATGCCGGACCTGGTAGGATGTGAGAAGCATGTCTCTTGCACGGCATCGCCGTGTCGAGTTCAGGAAACCAACAGATGGTTCTGGCGAGTCATCCTTGGGCTGCCGATTCTGGCCGGAGGCGTCTGACGGTGCCATCGCTCGATCTGGACTTTTCCTAACCAACCGAGCGACTCAATTCGCTTTGGTTTGTGGAAATCGCAGGACAGTGCAGGTTACTTGGATTGCTGATGCCACTCGGGTCGCAGGGTTCCAGTACGTGCTTATGAAGTTCGACCTCCCCATCGACCCGGCATTGTACTTGGTGCGGCAGGCCAGACGCCTGCAGCTGCCTTACACCCGCTTGAGTGACAGAAGCTACATTCCCGCGCCAGGGTCAAATGGAAGAAGCCAGGACGAGTTGTTGCATTGGGGTTCATTTTGGTCTTTTCTCATGGGCGTTACAATGGCCGGGAGAACAATTTAGCACGTTGCGGATAGGACTGTAGCAGTCAGAGCGATGCAGAACCATGGACTGTGTCCTGGGCGAGGATGATGCTGTACAGAACATATGGGCTGTCAGCACCGGAGTCGCCCCTGGCTTGCGCTTATAAACCCAGAAAGCCACGGAGTGGAAGCTGACTAACTCGAGGTCTGCTGGGCTGGAACAGGTCCGAGTTACGAAGCTCGAGCTGAAGTTGAAGGACCTCGCGGCACCGTGGCGAGAAAGCCATAATTCAACAGTGGCAGCGTCTGTTAACAGTTTCCGTGCGGCTGTTGAGCGAACACGCCCACAGACTGTCGCAGACAGTAAGCCCTAAGCTTGCCAGCTTGCAGAGGCTACGATCAGTCGTGAAGCAAAGCCAACTCAGGTCGTTGCAGCAGAGGCCCAGGCCGCCAAGCGGATCACGGTCGTTCAGGTGCACCGGTTGCGACTTCAGCGCGTGGCCAAAAGGCATTTGAGCAGAGTCATGCACTTTCGAGTAAGCGACCGGACTTCCCGTGACAAGGAAGCCTTGACTCCTGTTGAAAGTGTTATTGATAACGAGAGACACGGAAAAAGATGAAAGTCACCAACGGCTGAAGTACTATTGTAGGTACTGTGGCAAGAAAATCAACAGTTTGCCAGACAAGACGAACGCTTCTCTAGATGCCAGTCCGAGTTTGCAACCCTAAGCCTCAAATCTGCTGTATGGCGGGTGAAATAGATGATCCGCCGGTGCACAAGCCTGCTCTTGAGTCTTGATGCTCCTGCTCCCAATGTTGAATGCAATCGGAGTACCGGAGGGCAGACTCGCTGTAGACCGATCCGAAAATCGCGTTAATATGAAAGAAAAGAAGCACGGAAGCTCCAACCTGTCTGCATGCTGGGGTGTTCGACCAGCGTGTACCGGTGCCGACGTAGCAATCAAATGAGCAGACTGGAGAATGCCCAAACGCAGGGTATTGCCTGCTGAAGTGGCGGAGCTCTGCGACTGCTCGTGTGCTAGCAAAACTCGCCAGTAATAGAGCGATTGACATTGACTGCTACTGCACTAGGGACAGTGCCGGGGAGGCTGCAAAGCCGCTTCAACATGTTCCGTTGTTCAAACCATGGGCCGTGTCATTTGTTACTGTTGCAGGCACTGCAAGATCGGTACTTGCGCTGCTCAATTATGGCTCCTTGGATGAAGGGCGCAACATCGCGACTTCTCAGCGTGCCTGTAGCTCCAAGGTGGGCTTTTTCCTTGCGTCCTACCAGCAGCTGCTTGGTGGAGAGTTCGGTTTCGTTGCTTTCGGAGATTCGAATCATTTCGATCACTTCTTCGATCTTCTGTGTGTTCTGTCCTTGAAAGGCTTACGGGAATTAATGTTGAGGCCTCAGCACGTGCAGCTGCAACGTGAATCTTGCATGTCACATCAGCGAGATCGGTCTGAAGTGAGGCACTGATGGCGTACTCTAATGGCCTTTTCGCACAAGCTGGAATTCCCGACAATGACCTTACGCTGGCTTCTGTTGGGATGCTTGGATAGCAGCCGGGAACAAGGGGTATGACTGATTAACGGCCCTTGAAGTCCTATTTAATTGTCACAACTTTCTTTTTTAGTGGAGTCTGCGATTTTGAGCTGAATGGCTTCTTGCAACAAATGTTTTGGGTTGCAGGATTAAAATTCTGCAGCCGGAATAGCATATCAGCATGTCTTCCCTTCAGTGCTCGAGTTCAGAAGAACGATGCCTAAAATTCCAAAACAGATAGAGAGATGGGATAACAGGGGGTGAGGCTTTTCCTGCCTGTGTGTGGCCTCTGCCCCTGACCAGTTGGAACCCATCTGAACGGCATATTGGGAAAGTTTCAGGGGTAGCTACTTGGTCGGAGCAAAACGACAGACCACCTGCACCGCTCGTGTCCCGGTGCTTGCAGGGGGAAATGTGCATCAAAATCACAACCTTTCGTTCAGTTTGACCTAAGCCTGCCGTCAGTCGGAATGCAGGAGTGCTCAGGCTGAGCCAGAAAGGTCATCTTCAGCAGCCGAAAAATGCATACATCTGTCTGGATTCGATGCTGGCACATGCATGCCTAGGGCTAGGGCTCGAGCCAACGTCGGTGACTAGCCCGGATTCCAGCCACAGCAGTTCATACACGGGCACTTGAAGTGTTTTTTCACCAACCCGTGTTAGTTGAAGGCCTTGGTGTGGCTTGTCTCGAAACTGTTTGGTTGCTGTCGCGGACTTGCGTGCTTAGGATGTGCATCGCCAACGTACTCGTCTCTGCTGCATGGAAGAAACGAGTGAACTTCATGTTCTTACCGGGAAGGTTATGAAGACTAAGGTTTGGAGCACCCAGCTTGTGGATAACATGGGCCGGCGTTCCTTGCTGCTCTACGGCTGCATCACGCAGAGCCTAGCTATGGTGCCTCGGCGGCTTAGAGCTTCAAGAGCTTCCTGCCATCCGTAGGCTGGTGGCACTCAGGCATCTATGGTGTACGTCGTGCAGTTCTTGCACCCTGTCGGACATCATTCAGATTTGTGCAGACGACATCGTCTCCTCGCTGTTGACACGAATTTTGGCATGTTTTGTTTAACTTTAATCCCAGGGTTCTCGCGTTTCCATTCGGTTCGGTTAGGTTCGCGCAAACCGGTTGGAACCGATTGAGCGGTTCATGCGGTTCGGTTCGCCCGCGGTTCGGTTCGCGGTTCCTCGCGGTTCGCAGCCCCATAAGTAAAAAACACACACGGGATCATTTAAACTTTAAACCGTCCAAACCGCAATCTGCTTTCGTCTCGCTTACATGGCCCCGAAAACTCCAAAATGCTGAGCCAAGTGACTTCGGTGGGACTTGGTTCATCATTTTGGAATTTTCGGGCCCCGAAAACTGCAAAATGCTGAGGCAAGTGATTTCGGCGGGACTTGGCTCATCATTTTGGAGCTTTCAGGCCCCGAAAACTCCAAAATGCTGAGCCTACTGAATTCGCTCATCATTTATGGAGTTTGAGGACCGAAGACCATCCAAAATGCTGAGCCAAGGGGTCGCCACAGGACTTGGCTCGTCACTTTGGAGTTTTCAGGCCCCTGCCCAAATCCGCTGATGAGGCGGCTGCCCACCCACAGAACTATCTGGCCATAGCTCAATGGGTGGGCGGATGCCTTACAGACTCTCTTGGAGAAGTTGCGGGCTCAATGCCCGGAATGGTCATTTGGGCCCTTTCCCCACCCGGAATAGAGATTTTGGGGTGACCAAAGGCTCTGGGCTCTCTGGGGACTCTGGGTGGACATCCGGCTCTCGCGGGACATCGGGCTCTGGGTGGACATCCGGCTCTCGTGGGACACCCGGCTCTGAAGGTGGGGCTTAATAGGAGTTTTCAGACCCCGAAAACTCCAAAATGCTGAGCCAAGTGATTTCGGCGCCGAAAACTCCAAAATGCTGAGCCAAGTGATTTCGGTGGCACTTGGCTCATCATTTTGGAGTTTTCACGCCCCGAAAACTCCAAAATGCTGAGCCAAGTGATTTCGGCGGGACTTGGCTCATCATTTTGGAGTTTTCAGGCCCCGAAAACTCCAAAATGCTGAGCCAAGTGATTTCGGCGGGACTTGGCTCATCATTTTGGAGTTTTCAGGCCCTGGAAACTCCAAAAAGCTGAGCCAAGTGATTTCGGGCGGGACTTGGCTCATCATTTTAGAGTTTTCAGGCCCCGAAAACTCCAAAATGCTGAGCCAAGTGATTTCGGCGGGACTTGGCTCATCATTTTGGAGTTTTCAGGCCCCGAAAACTCCAAAATGCTGAGCCGAGTGACTTGGGCGGGACGTGGCTCACGAAAACTCCAAAATGCTGAGCCAAGTGACTTGGGCGGGACTTGGCTCATCATTTTGGAGTTTTCAGGCCCCGAAAACTCCAGAATGCTGAGCCAAGTGATTTCGGCGGACTTGGCTCATCATTTTGGAGTTTTCAGGCCTCGAAAACTCCAAAATGCTGAGCCAAGTGATTTCGGCGGGACTTGGCTCATCATTTTGGAGTTTTCAGGCCCCGAAAACGCCAAAATGCTGAGCCAAGTGATTTCAGCAAGACTTGGCTCATAATTTTCGAGTTTGCAGGCCCCGAAAAGTCCAAAATGCTGAGCCGAATGACTTGGGCGGGACTTGGCTCATCATTTTGGAGTTTTCAGGCCCCGAAAACTCCAAAATGCTGAGCCAAGTGACTTGAGACAAGTGAATTCGCTCATCATTTTTGGAGTTTTAAGGCCGGAAAACCATCCAAAATGCTGAGCCAAGAGTTCGCCACAGGACTTGGCTCATCACTTTGGAGTTTTCAGGCCCCTGCCCAAATCCGCTGATGAGGCGGCCGCCCACCCACAGAACTATCCGGCCATAGCTCAATGGGTGGGCGGATGCCTTACATGCTCTCTTGGAGAAGTTGCGGGCTCAATGCCCGGAATGGTCATTTAGGCCCTTTCCCCACCCAGAATAGAGATTTTGGGGTGACCAAAGGCTCTGGGCTCTCTGGGGACTCTGGGTGCACATCAGTGGACATCCGACTCTCGCGGGACATCCGGGTCTGGGTGGACATCCGGCTCTCGTGGGACACCCGGCTCTGAAGGCGGTGCTTAATAAAAGCTTGTATGGGGGCTGCAAGTGACACCAAATCCGCACAAATAAATGCACACTAAATCCCTGCAAATACACACTAAATTCCTGCAAGTACATAGGGCATGCGTGCAAATACACACCAAATCCGTGCAAATACACACGGAATCTGTGCAAATACACACTGCATCCGTGCAAATACACACCAAATCCGTGCAAATATACGCTAAATCTGCGAATATGCTCTCGTTCCCCGCAAACCCAACCCCAAACCTTGAACCTTAGATCGTGAGCCCATGAAGCCATTCAAACCCCGTAGAAGTAGAAGTAGCAGTAGCAGTAGTCGTAGTAGTAGTAGTAGTAGTAGTAATAGTAGTCGTCGTAGGAGTAGGAGTAGTAGCAGCAGCAGTAGAAATAAAGATCGCGGTTCGGTTCGTTTTGCAGACTTGGGTTCGTGCGGTTCGGTTCGCGGTTCGCGCGGTTCGTTGCGGTTCGGTTCGTCGCGGTTCGGTTTCCGCGGTTCGGTTCGGTTCCACGGGCTTCCTGTAATCCGGTAATCCCAACGTTTGCCTGAACCCTATAAAGCCGGACACCTGAAACACGCAACCCTGTACATCACTTGAGGCCTCTGGTGGTGCAGGGAATTAGCGCCTTCGTCTTTTTCAGCCCCGAGCTCAGATAGCCTCAGAGCGCAACCCGCAACCGTAAGCGCAAGATCACGGAGAAGAAGTCAAGCAGAAAGGGGCGAGTACAAGTGATTAGAGTATAAGGATATAATGTACATAAACTCATATATGCTCCGTATTATGTAAGAGCAAAGACTCGGAGTCTAAGAGCCTATCGCTTTCCTCCAGGCTTCTTCGTGGTTTCCTGGAATTTCGGCCTCGGAGCTATCACGTGGCTCTGGCTCTCGGAGATCTACCCCTCGGAAATTCGAGGAAACGCGGTATAGTATACACTTGTAGCATACTATAGTATACTATACTATAGTGTACTACGGTATAGTATAGTATAGTTCTTGCGAGTCGTGAAGTTCTCTGCTTCGAGCATAGGTTTAGGGGCAGATTGCAAAGAGTAATCTGCATTCTGTGTGGAGTCGCAAGGACCTGCGCTCTCCGCATGCGGAGTCATCAAATGGTTGAGTTGCTTCTTCGTTGTGCTGATCGCACGGTTCCTGCATCAAGGCTGCACATGTCTATGCCTTTGATTTGATTCGCTAACGCAAAGAAAGTGTGACCGACGGAAATACGCGCATCATCCGCTTGGCATCTTCAGTTGTCGTGCGCAGCATGACAGCAGAAGTCCGAGCACTGACCGCAAAGCTCCGCCACTGAGGAACCTGCATTCCTCGTGCTTGCTGTTCGGTACTAGCCTGAGATCGCGATGCAGCACACATGAATTCAGCAAGTCGGGAAGCCCGGGATAATTACCAGACCTGAACAACATGTATTGACAAGGCTGCTGAGAAATCTTGAATCCACAACATTTGGCTGCAGCCGCTTCGTCAACATATGGCGTGCTGCAGCGAGCCTTACACACAAGAGCAGGAAGGCCCGAAACAGCGTGCGTGCCGTAGGACTCAAAGTACCTGGAAGACCATGCAATCCCCAAGTCGGGGCGGAGGGAGGTGTGAAGTAGATTCGCCGAAACTCACTTATAGTACGCACCGAACACAATCTCGCTTTCTTCGCGAGCCATGGCGATGCATGCTTTGCGGGCCCCATCCAGTCCACTGCTGGCCTCTGGGGCACATGAAGTTCTGGGCAGGCCACTAAGGCATGCGCTCAAGCAGCCACTCTCAGCCGAGGCTTCGCGGGACGGCCCCCTTCGTTTCAGGATTGGAATTTTTCTACTCTAGGATTCTACTGTAGAGGTTTGCTGCGAGAGTTTTTCCGCAGTCTGGAGGCGGCTTTTCGCTGGGCAGTGGTTGGATGCACCTGCGTCGCACTCCGACCTCGCTTGATACAAGGCCGACGAAGCTGCATGCAGGTGCGACAAACGAAGGAGCAGGGTTGATAAGCTGCCGTTGCTTCTGAGCCATGCATGTGATTAGTGCTTCATGTCAAGAAGATCAGTCTTTTACACTGTCCTTGCAGCTAGCTGGTTAGAAAGCCTCAGAACTCAGAGTATGCCCGCTGCTGCAACTGCTTGCTGCTGAGGCTGCTCCTCATACCACGACCCATAAAATCTTTCAAGCACTTAATACTCTACAGATGTAGTGTTGATATACCGACAGACATTGAATGTGCGTGCTGCGCATTCACCGATAAGGTTGAACCAGTCGGGACATGCGATTCTGCTTCCAGCTTGCTTCTCCTTCATGTCGTCTCGAGGAACGGCCGGCAACAGGATAATCAGGTTCGCCTGCTCTAAATTGAAGCAAGAAACCTAGCAGAGCTTCGTGGCTTTCTTATACACGACTGGGTGACAAGGAAATCGAAGCACCTAGCAGCATGATACCGCAGGCGGTTAGGCCAATCGTTTCTGGCCCAGCCCGTCTATCCGACCACCAGGAGACAGAAGAGGAACGACAGCGACTGGACCAGGAAGCACGCGAGGGCATGCAAGAGTACATGAAGCTCATACAGGACATCTGGGCAGTCTGCCATCATAATTTAGCTCACGGCAAGAAGCGGCAGTGTCCACCTGCAGTCTGCAGTCTTTGCACAGGAGCTAGCGGAGGGTGGGAACATCCGTGCCCAGAAAACCGCCTCCTGGACGGCATGCTTTGTGCAAGTAAGCAGAAATCACAGCATTTCCCCTGGTATTTTGCTCCAGCCGTAGTACTTTCAGGCATGGAAATGGGACATACGGCAACGTGTGTGGAATTTCTTGGAAGATAACGACCTGGCGGATTTTCCAAGACCCGTGCACCATCGCATCCCTAACTTTCAGGGCTCTGCACGAGCCGGGGAGCGCCTGGCTGAGCTGCCTGAGTCTGGGTCCTTGTTAAGAGTTTCTTATTTAAGGTACCATAACAAGGAAACCCTATTCTTTACTATAGGTCCCGAATATAGTAACTTCTTATTAAGGGTTTTCGTTTAAGTTACCAGAATAGGGAAGCCATATTACTTGCTATAGGTCGCTCCTATGGTAACTTGAACCCAGGAGTTCATTGACGCGAAGATCGTGAAAGTGAACCCAGACACGCCACAGAAGTCTGTTCGGGTCGCAGCGCTGCGCTCCCGGAAGATCCTCTATGTACCTCAGCCACGTCTCAGGACAGGCTTCTTCTCACGGATTGAGCCTGGAACTGTCCCACCTGACAAGTACAACTTCGCAGCAACGGCACGTCGGGAGCCCAGCATCGATTCTGGTCTCACGGACATTCACAGACATCCTCGTGTCTTTTGAGCTGCAGTTGCTTGGATATAGCGCACTGTGCTAAGTCTGAGTAGGAGAGCGTGACAGTGCGCACCTCGAGCTTGCCAAGGCGGAATGAAGCAGCTTGCAGACCCCATGGACTTGGATGATAAGACAAAGATCGACGTTGTAGTCGTGGGGTCGTCAGCTGTGCATCCTGAATCAGGAATCCGTGTTGGCAAGGGTGAAGGCTTCGCAGAGTTGGAGTATGGCATCATGCGCCAGCTGGGCATGATCGATGATCTTGGCCCTGGTTTGGAGATGTTTCATAGTGCAGTACTCTGCTGTGGTCTGTGTTTGAGAACGTATGCAGAGCTGCATAGGCTGCAACATAGCTGTTGCGATGTCACTTCTTAGGTACAGGGTGTTTTAGTTTGTTTTGTCTGCAGATTATGTATCGAATCAACGGTGTGAGAAAAGACTGACCCACTGAGGAATCAACGCCGATCATCACCACTGTGCATGATAGCCAAGTTATTGCTGATGATTTCCCGCCGAAAGGTAAGGGCATGATGAAGCACGATGTGCCGGTGGACATTATCGTCACACCCACTCAAACCATTTATGTGGACAAGGCGAAGCAGCCAACCAAGCCAAAGGGCATCTACTGGGATTTGTTGTCTCGTGAAAAGTTGGCGACCATCCGGGTCCTACAGGACTTGAAAGCGCGAATCGAGAGCCAGACCGGTATACAGCTGGAACTGGCGGAGCAGGAGGAGGCTTTGCCTCCGCTGGCGAAGCGCGGATCTCCCCGAAAAGACAAAGCCAAGCATCGAAAAAAGGAGCCCCAAACGAAAGAGAAGGAGAAGGCCGCGGTAGCCCAGAGCACTGGGCTCAAGGGACGGCTCCGCAGGCCCGAGTGATGTCATGAAAGCCGAGTTGAGCGTTGAGCCGGGGCTGCACAGCCCTGCGCCCGAGACCTGCTGAGATGAGGAGAAATAACATGCGCAACACGATGTTTTCGGTCTGACTTCCTGCCCTTGCAACTCTGACACTGCCGCAAGTGTGCTTGAAGTTTCTGCTCCGGTTTTAAAAACTACTGAGCCATGGGCATGTGTGCCAGCAAGGTTCCGTGAGCGCCCTGGGCGTGGTCGGAATTTATTTCTGGGTCCTGGAGACAAAAGGCTGCGACATGGAGGACAGCCCAATGACGCGACTGGGTCTGCTCCAATCAAATTTTTCTCAGCCCAATCGTACTTGGGAACCCTCAGCAAGTACCACAGGTCATGAGAGACGATGAGAGACGATCGTCAAGATGAATCCCTTGAACAGTTGCCTTGCTACCAACCTCTGACACTAGGTTTCGAGAGCACGGAGCGAGTTCGGATTGTTTCAGACGGAAAGCAGCTGAGGCCGCGGAGTGAGAGATCCAGCTCAAGTTTACTGGGGGGAGGCACTTCTCCTGCAAGTTTCCTGGAGGCGATAGAAGTAAAGCGAGAGCTGCATCCTGCCGTCCGGATGTGTGTCTGTCCATGCCTGTTTGTTGTTTGTAAATGGGTCGTTGTCAAAATTATGGTCCTTTTTGGGGTTCCGAATATAATACGGCACCTATTATGTAGGGTACCCAAAAAGGGACCCGAACGAGCAAGGAGCCTAGTGTAGAATGTTGTTTCATACTCGACTACATGGCACTATGCAGTATACTGTCCTGCACCTCACAATACGGTACTATCTCAGAAATGACCGCATTCAAGGTCCGGTGCAGGAGCAGCCTCTTGGCAGAACAAACCGTGGACCAGAATTGGTTTTCAAGTGGTTCGTTGGACACATCTCACATGGAATAGGATAAGATCGTCTGGTATACTGGACAGCATAGTACAAGATACAAGGGAGCGTCATTCGGAGTTGCTCGCACGTGACGTAAAGCCGTGCTAGCATGACATGGGGACAGCAGTTCTGTTGCTCAATGGACGGCTTAGTCGTGCGGAGTCTCGTTCGCGGAAATATAGTATGACAGCCGTCCTTTTGCAGCTTGTGCTCGTGCTTGCTATCGTCATCTCTCGCCGCTGAGTTTGATGGGCGTGGCCGAACGCGAAGAGGAAGAAGAGGACGAGGAGGAAACAGCAGTTCCGAGGGTCTACCAGCAGGTGCATGAGGGTCAAAAGTGGGAAGATTGCGAGTCGATGTGGTGCTTGTACCACTTCTCACGAAGCTGACATCCATGGGCTGTGACACAGGTCGATTGACGCAAGATGATGCAATGTAGAGTATAGAAGACGAACTGAAGACTGGCCAAGTTCTGCGCCGCAACTGCTGTGACTCTTTGAAGCCAGCATCCGTTTCTCTCTTGCAACAGTGGACGCTTGACCCTCGTCGGCTCCCATTCCATGTCTGAGCTTGTTGAACTGGGACAAAGTCCAGTTGGCTATGGACAACCAAAGCCCAAAGCCAGAGAAGATCGACATGATGGGGAAAAGAAGAAAGATTTTAGACTGCGAGGGTCCTGGCACAGTTCAGTGGCCGGACATGGCAATCCTCTGTTTTTGATCCGTCCTGAACTGTTCAGTAAGAGTCAGAGGTGCTTGATGAGTCAACCACGATGCTTTTAATGCTAAACGGCTAAAACATCTGTATGCTTGCGCAACAAACAAGACCAGAAAGCCAGAAACTGCGCATGAAGCCGCAAGTTCAGCTCGTAGACATACAACAGAGCATCTTGCGCCATTGTCGGTTCCGAGCCAGATCGATCCTGTAGAAAGCATTGCCCGCACTGTCTCGCCTTTTTGGGCTCAAGTTGTTGATGTCAAGGATACCTGTCAGGAGTTCTTTGCTGCACTGCTCTAGGGTCAGAGTGGTGGGCTTCGTCTAGCAGCCACTATGCCAGAGACAGTATTCACCTCAAGCTCAAGGTGTAGGGGAGCCAATAGGCAAACGCTTCCTACGGCCCTGTGAAGACCGCCGGGCTGGAGGCGATGAGGATCACTCGAGATGGCGTGACTTGGCGCCCTTTTCTTGTGCCGTGTTTTGCCTGACTCATGCTGGGTTTTGACATGTCCCGACCGAAATCACTGTCCAAGGTGGAAGACACGCTCCTTTATGAAATCATGTTGCTTTGCAGAAATTAAAGTTTCGTCACGACAGCTTGTCCTGCAACGCTGTATCTTCGACACCACAGCAAGCTTCGACAACCGAGGTACTTCTCGCCAGTTGAGCTGGGAGATGAGCGGTACACAAACAAGCCCTTCGGCCTGCGAAATGCTTCTCAAGTCAGGGGCCGGCATAGTTCATTGTAAGCAGTGGCAGCGTGATAAACAAGCTCACAGCCTTCGCAGCCCTGACATTCTTGCTAGACATTTAGAGTCTGGGCAAATAAGGTTGTACTTCCAGACGGAAGCTCGGCAGCAGAGATGCCCATGTTGCAGCGATTTCTCTTGGACGGTCTAGAGAAGCTGCATTTCAGGAGATCTACCACCGGAAGTGGCCGACTTTAATGGCCGACCGTATGGCTCACCAAATAGAGAAGCAGCGTGGCGGCAAGCTGTTCCCAGGCTTCTTTTGTGGCATGCTGTTATCGGCCTTAGGTTGAAGC
Source organism: Symbiodinium sp. CCMP2592 (assembly GCA_905221615.1). NCBI lineage: Eukaryota > Dinophyceae > Suessiales > Symbiodiniaceae > Symbiodinium > Symbiodinium sp. CCMP2592. The sequence goes on from CAJNDT010001143.1 coordinate 32,848, forward strand.
ATTGTGAGATGGGCATCGTTGCTTTCGACGACGAGTTCAAGCAGAACCACAGAGAGGCACATGGCAATCTTCCACTGTTTTTCCAGCATGAATGGCAGGCTAGTGAGCACTCCAGCACTCAGAGTTCTGTGCTTGTTTATACTTTGCCGGCGATTGCAGCAGAGTGAATGTCTCAAGCGTGCCACAGGCGGTCCTAACGCACTGCAAGATGGCCTTGGCTTACCTCGACGCACGCGAGGCCCGCATCGCGATGAAGCTCTGCGAGCTTCCTGGCGCAAACCTGCGCACTTTACCAGATCGTGCCTGCAGAAATCAGTTTGCAAATGGAAGCTGAACTGGTTGTGCAAATGACCTCAAAAGTTGAATCTGAGCCCGCGATGACACGCTTTGTATCAGTGAGCCCAGGCAGTGCATCCCAGCCACAAAGTCGAGCGAGCCGCGGCTTCAGACCGACCCTGATGCGGACTTCGACTTCATGAGGCCTTCAAATTTTCGATTATGTCCTGTTTGTCTGAGTATACAATTGCAAAACTATTTGTCAGGGCCCTGCTTCAAAGCCTAATTTGACAGTCGTGCGATGAACCCATGGTGATGTCCATACTGTGAGACGGCCTGTCTGCATTGCGCATAATATGATGCCCCTTGATGACGATTGCCGGCCCTGTCCTTGTGGTTTGGTTGTTTTCGTCATGACTGCTTCAGGACTGCTTGCTAGCGCGGCCATGGCTACTGTCAGAATTTTAGGAGCTGTCGATTTTGCCGGTCTTACCGTCGTCACGTGTGATTTCATTATCATTGCTGTTGTTGTTGTTCTTGTTCGAGAACCACAGGGCCAGTGGTGACCTCTCCTCGGTCCAGGATCATTGCCCTCTCGGTGCTGGCGTGCGCCGCGCGAAGGATCAAGTTCTTCCAGAAGGCCTGTTGCAGTAACGCTTTGTCACCTAGGTGGCCCAGGTGTAAGATGCCAAGAAGATCAGAAATCTCAGTAGGCTAGACAATTGGTTTGTAGTCTCCAGTAGCTGCAAGAAGAGTATCATCGCCACCGGGCAGTAATATTGCAGTAGCTTCGTCTAGGTTAATTCCTGTTTCTCTTCTTGCCGTTGGTCATCGTAATTGTCTTGAGAGCGTTGGTGGTTGTCATGTCTACCGTCGAAACTGGAGTTCCGAGGCCATCGATGCTCTTGGAGAAGCATCACGGATGCAAAAGGGGCACAGCTTGTAAAGATGGGGCTTGCGGGGGGTCTTTCTGCAGTCTGCGAAGTGGCCTGCATTGTCCGGCTCTTGGACTAAGACTAAGATTCATCTTGATCTCAAGTTCGGCACATTTCGGCACCCTAAATCCTAAACCGGTTGCAATTCCGGGGTAGGTGTGAATCCCCCTGAGAGCAGCCCGCAAAAAGACAAAAAACCTAAACCACGCCCTAAGCATCCCTAAGGCCCAGCTCCTCAGTTGGTTGTTCATGGGGGATCGAGGCGAAGAGCCTCTGCCTTGCCGGGGGAGATACCGTGCAGCAGCATCCTTTGCTCATTGCCCCTCGGTCAGAAGGAAGTGGGAGTTTCCGAAAATTGGGGGTACCTTATTTGGGGGGTCCTTATAATAAGGATCCTACTATCTAGGGTACTATATTAGGGCCCCCTATTTCGGCCTCGTCTCCAGCTCACAGTTTACTGAGTTGATCTTTGTGACCTCAGCCAAGGCTCTGACGCTTCTGAACCTTTCTGCAGTTCTGGGTGATATTGACCACGACGAGCATGGCCTGCGCTGGGGCTTGGAGGCCTGACCGTTCATGCCCCTGGCACTCCATGTGAGATCCGCAAGTTGGGTCTTTGGCGTCAGGCCTTGGGTCTGATGTACAACGTCTTCTCAAACGTGGAACTGCCTGAGATGGTCCAGGAGACACGTTCGGTCGGTTCGGTAGCATGGCTGGACCGAGCTCGAAAGACAGGCCTACTATCTGGCCCTGGCCTGCCACAATGCTGCGCTGCTGGATGTGAAGCTGGGGCGCTGGGCAGAAGCGCAGGAGTACACACCGATTCGTGTGCACAGCACCACCGGAACGTGATAATACCTGTACAGATGAATAGGAGCTGGCGGACGAAGGCGTCGAGTTCACCAAGGCTTGCGCCTAGCAAGTAGATTCTCGAGTTGTTTAACAGCTGTGTAGAGGTGGTTGTTTAATAATAAAATAAGCAAACCTGTAGAACTGCGGAGTTCTAACTCCTGAGAGCGAATTTGACACTGCACGTCTAGTCCAACACCGGCACATCTACGGGTTGAAGGCCTTCCTGACGATGGCATATAGTCTTGCGGTGGTGCAATGCGAGCTCCTTGTCGCCGATCGTTGAGCACTGCTGGGGATGATTCACAAGACGTGCGCCTGCCTCAGCGTTGCAGCTGCTTGCCAGCCAGGTGCTTGGTGAGAACGATGACCACTTGAGAAGTAAGCTCATCAGCATAGGCACGATGCATCGGGGGCAAATTAAGGGCTGCAGCTGCAACTCAGATTGTGCAGTTGCATGTATCTGGTGCTGGGCAAACCTTCAGCGTTGAGGTTGCAAGCTTCGTTTGCATGTACTTTGCCAGGTGCTCAAGCCAAGCACGTGCCAGAGGGTTTCCTGTCAGAGGCGGTGAATGCCCTAAACGGCTGGGGAGAGGAGCTGCTAGGGGCCGAACCTTCAGACCCCTCCTTTCCTGCTGTCAGTCTGCATTTCCAGGAGCGGGGCGTCTGGAACCTGAGCTTCTGGGACTTTAGCATGCCAGAGATCCAGGAAGTCATCAGGCCTTCGTAACTGCCACTCTCGGTTTTGCTGTTTGGGTTTCGGTAACCTTCCGATCTGTCCCGCACATAGATTCATTTTCTGCCAGTGGCCTTCCAAGCAGGGTTCTGGAGAGCGCTGTCACCCTGAACAAGCTCGTCATGGACGCTGGTCTGTGTTTAGTCCTGGTGTCGCGACGTGCTAGTCATCCGCACAAGAGTCCACGCAATATAGCACCAAGGATCAAAAAGATGATGACAGGTGGGATCGGCAAACTAAAACTTTGTTGCAAAGCAGATGCAGACGCACCGGATAGTGCCTGTGCTGCGCCAATCCAGTACTAAACTCATGTACTTCGAAGCGAAGTGCAGGCGCTACGAGCTTTCGATAGAAAATCGCAACCTGGTACAACTGATGATGGCGGTGCGGGTCCTCAGTTCCGATTTGCTCATGTCGGGCTGAACTGCAGATCTACAGCACCCGAAAAAGTAGTAAAAGTCCAAGTATGCTCGATGAGCGCCGGAAATCGCTTCAATGCAAGGTTTCCTGGTTTGGTGCTCAAAGAAGCCCCATCAATGGCAAGCAGCCTGTGCGAAACCTTCCAAAGGAGCTGTTCATGTGTTTTAGGTGCTGTCACCGCATCTCAGCTCAGCATTCCCTTTCATTCTTCATATTCAAAGCATCAGATACAAATTTCACGCCTGATATTACTATGAGAATTTATACTTGGGCCCTCGAAGGTTGTGAGCTGCCACTGCTTGGAAACCGTCACCATCTCAGGACGAGGGAACCGATGTTTCTGGCTGCGAAATGTTTTAGGCTTCGGTGTGACGGAGCACATCCTAAGCTCAAAAGCGTGCGCATATGACCCTGATGCACTGGCACCTTAAGAAAAGGTTGTTTCATTGAGGCTGTACTTGTACTTGTACAGTCTCTCGAACCTCCATTCTGGGGATGACAACTCAGAGCACGAAGCTCGCAGGAACTGATTATCGTCCGCGAAAGGCCAGGGTCTCGCCGCGTGTTTGCTCGCATTCCTGCACACTGCTAGCTCCTACTGTAGCTTGGGTGCATAGTGCGAGGCACCGGGAATGATTCTGTCGGGCAGGTGTGGAGGCGCGTGAAGAGGCGTGGCTTCTTGGAGACTTCCTGGTATGCTCAGACCTCGGATGGGCTTCAGTCAGTGGTGAGCCTTTGGCAGATGGCATGAGGCCTCTGCCCTTAACTTTTCCGATGTGTGGGGCGGCGGCTCTCAAATGCCGGAGACTGGCAGGGCTCCAAGGCTCCAAGCTTGTGACAAAAGTGGCTTTAAGTCCGAATGCGACATGTCAAGCATGCTGAGGCCCCTATCAAGGGCTCATCGCAGACATCAACCACTTCTCCAAGAGGCCAGGGAAGAGGAGCTTCGTCGCAGCAACTGGCAATGCCCAGACGACCGTGAAGGTTAGTCATGGCTCTGCTCATCGTTGCGAACGAGTGCAGAGCTGAGGCATTGTCTCACAAGGTGAAAACACCCAATAAAATCCTCATCTGCCCTGGCAGTGTGCGTTGTGTCCTTGTTCAATCAAGGACAGATGGAATAGACCTTTCAGACAATGGCAGACAGCTGAGCTCACGAAGCAGGGCACAGTGGGCTGAGCCCAGAAATGCCAATGCCACTGAGGCATCAACGCTGTGAGCGTCAGCATGCTGGCTGATGCATTGAATCATCCGGAGAGGCCAGGCATCGGGTGCGTCGGCATTGGGCAGCTGACTGGGTTCAGCCCCGCACCGTACTTCTAACTGCCACGACCACGACCCACTAGGACCACCACTACTGTACGAAGATGGCACAGACGACAATGATTACGCTTGCTCCTGCTCGTCTTCGAAGCCAAGAGGATGGCTAAACTGTTTGGCAAAGCAGCCGCAAAAATCAGGAACTACTCGGCTTGGTCGCGGTGATTGGTTGACCTGGGAGAAGCTTACAAACTCGCTACATGGTTGCCTGACTTGTCAGCAGCTGGTTGGCTAGTTCAAAGACTTTATCGACATAAGATATGATCTACTCCTGGCCTCTCTGCTAGAGCTAACCATGAGCTACTGTATGAACGCTGAAGTATGAACACGTACACACCAGCTGCGTGCACGGTTCGTAAACATGTACCTATATGTGGGAGTTTCCGAAAATGAGAGGTACGTTATTTTGGGGTCCTTATAGCAAGGATCCCACTATTGAGGGCACTATATTAGGGTCCTCTATTTTCGGAAACGAAACTCTCATATAATACGGAAGTCCCAGAGTCCAGCAGCTTCGGAAATCCATCTCGGAGGCTGTCACGCACCCGCGCATGCCGGTCTCTCGTGTTGCGGAACAATGAGACTTGGCTCGCTTTAGGTGGGGGTTTCGCTACGTTCGACATCGGGTTCGCAAAAGGAGCTTGGACAAAGGGCACCGTCTCGCACACTAGTTGGTGCTGACTTTGCCGATGACTCCAATGACTGGGGTCCCTTTTTGTGGGCATGTTCAGATGCCACATCAATGCCGGTGCCCTTCGGTGCCAAGGATCTGGACCCGGCAGCCGCCGGGCACTCAATTAGGACCACAGCTTTGAAGCTCGTAGAACAACAACGTCGACATTCATCGTCTCGCTTGTTTCTCCTCATCCGTGTCTGTGTTTGTGTCAGCAATTCGGAAGTGCCCTGTTGCCCCTGCTCTCAGTGCAAGTGTGTCTGGGCCCGGAGAGACAGATACAGACAACAAGGAGTTTCCATGAATCTGAAGATATCTGAAGCAAAGCGGGGTTTTCGAGCGTAGAAAAACCTGAGGCTTCCGTTCTTGCGAGAATTTGGCCGGAGCCTCACGCGCTGCACCAGAATGTTGCTCGATCTGTAGTGCCTGGTGATACAATGTGGGCCAGTAGCGGCTAGCATAGTCTCACTGAAGTACCTCCCACCTCGCTGCAGCCTAACTGAAATAGCTTGCGGATGTTGGCTTGGAGAATGTTCGCACGCGCTGAACGGAAAGGGACTCGGTGCAGCAGCACGACGAGGGCAAGGCAAGGAATCCGAGAGCCACGACCGGCAGCTAGACATTGCGACCTGTGTCCGAAGAAAGTGGCCATTTTATAATCGGTATCGTGATGGTGACGATGATGCTGCTGACTGATGACCATCATGACTATCATCGCCGTCGTGTCATTTCACAGGAAACCCCGGACACCGATGGCGATGGCTTCGAGGATGAGGACGAGGCCATGCTGGAAAACTTGCGAGTCTTTCTAGCGGGGTGTTCCCTGCTTCCAGGAATATGATCCCGATGCAGAGAGGGAGGTGCGGCGTCGCGGGATCATGCAGGGCTGATTAGTACCATCTCAGCACTGGCGTTTGGCAGAACGAGACCCTGGGCGTCACCTCTCTGGATGTGTGCGGGGCACAGATGTCTGCCTCTTCAGAGGCACTCAGCGTGATACGGCTCTCTCTTGTCATGATGGAGCTCTCGCCACCCTTTCAACGGAGGACTCCTAGCAGCTTTACATCGATGTTGGGTGTTGTTATATATGTGGCGCTTGATCTGCGACAGCTTGGCTCGAAAGGTCGCAGAACACGAAAATCGGCGATGAAGGCAGCGTTTGCAGAGAATGCTAACACAGCCAGGGGAGGGGGGGCTGCGATGCCTGTCTTCTAATCCACGACTACTGTCTGTTGAGGCTTTAACGACCTGCTGCAGGGGATGTCTCGCTATCGCCGCTTCCAGGCAGGCTCCAGTGATAGGTAATAGCCGTTGGCGTCAGTTTGGTAGCTGCAACTGCAGACCTTGATGAGAGTGAGGGTAGGACGTTTGCGATGGCAGTGATAATCGGGATGATGACCCTGGAGGTAATGACGACGAGTTAATGACTATTTTCATTGTCATTATTGTCGTTATTATTGCTTCTGTCTGCAGCTTGGATTCACTATTGCGACTACTCCTGTTCATTGGCATTCTTGTGGATGCTGGCCGGTGTGGTAGTTGTTCACACCGCCCGTTCCGAATTCTAGGCTTGATGCTGCTTCGCCACCATACTCCTCGTCTTCGTTGTTGCCAAATGTCGTTCCGATTCACCGTGTTCGCTTTGTTTGGTGAGTGTGGTTACATTGGAGTTGCAGTTGGTCTCGTCGTCGTTGTTGTCTTTGTTGTTGGTGGTGGTCGTGGTGCCCTCGCTTTGCTCTTTGGCTCGTACTCTCGCCTATGCGGCCTCAGTATGATTAAGGGTGCATGTGCATGGGCTCATATCGCGACTTTCTATGAGGCTCGTAGCGATGATCCCTGTTTGCACACCAATGATCACACGAAAGTCGTTTGGTCTTTTGATGCGTGGTCGTTTTGATAGGACCGTCTACACAGCATGGTATCTGCCGAGTGGTCTACTTTGTCAAGCATCTGAAGTCGCGCATGCTCAAGAGTCATGGGGCGATCCCTCCGAAAGCTGTGCCTGTCAGGTCCTGAGGGCGGAGAACATCAGCCGGGAGCTCATTCCTGTAAGGAAGCTCCAATCTGCGCAGTAATGTTCAGAGTGACTGCCGCTCGTTTTCTAGAGTTGAGAAGATCTTGCCACAGTTTTGATGGGATGCATTGAGAGAACACCGACCCATCCACTGGAAACACCGGCCCAGCCACGCGAGAACCAAGCACAGTCGTGGCCACTCGGAGTGAGCGGTACACCGAACTCGAAAGCATCGGCCTCTCCGTCGTAGTCGTAGTGCATGCAAGACACGTACAGCCCACCACACCGGCTCGTTTCAGCTCCCAAGCCCTTTGAATGCCATTTGCTCAAGGCCTCAGCGCCGCAGGCTGCACCAGAATCGAGATCTTGGAGCAGACGAGGTCTCCCCTGAAGTCGTTGCGCTTTGGAATGCCCATAAGCAGTGCTGGAGGCTCGATACGCTCTGTTTGTCCAAGAATGCTGCTGGGACTGCAGGAGTTCAAAAGCCAAAGCCACGCCCAGAGCATTCTTTGGCTGAGGCACTGGGCTGTCAGGGAGTGGCCGCTGTGTGCCAGGCGCTTGCCAGGCCCGCACCGACGACTCCGAATGGAGTAGAGCCCGCTTTTTTGTCTTGATTGGGAATTCTTGTTCAGGTGCTCTCGGCTACGCCTCCTGGAGCTCGATGGCTGCGGCATCAAGCTGGAGCCTACTTAGGCTTATAGGGGAAACGCACGCCAGGCGTAGAAGGTCCAGCAGTAGCACGGAGCATCAGCCGGCTGTGCAGTTGTGCAGCGGTGCAGGAGGGCGCCAAGGCACTGCGAGAGCTGCTTAGGCCGGGTCCCTTCGGACCTTTTGAGACCCCGCGACGTGGCAGAGACAGTGTTGAGCAAAGCACCTCAGCAGGGAGCACATCCGGATCCAAGACATCTCTGTGGCCAACAACCAGCACGGATCTCGGCACGGACAATCTCAGATGGCACAGCTCTGAATCAGCCGCACGCTGTGCCGCCCGAGGCTCGGAGACGATGGTGGCGTGGAAGTCTGCATGGGCGTAGCGGAATCCAATTCACTGAAGTCCGTCAACTTGGTGCGCCGTGGGAAGGGCGGAAAGGAACGGAACCGAAGCATCACAGAGAACCGCTTCTTTAATCGACGATGACCGGATACGCCTCTGCGGAAACCTCCGGAAATCCGAAGGCACACAACGGTATCTTCAGCGACTCCGCGGCTGAGACGATTGCGGACATGATGAGGACAGGGATAAGCAAGTATCACCAAGTACTGCTACTCCATGCTATTCCTTACTATACGTATTGTATAATGGGCCCCAAAGCCCTATTCTAATTAGTACACAGCGTTTTTCAGGACATGCCAGACACTCGTGAAGCTCGTGCTGTCCGGCAACCACTTGGACCACGTGGGACCGTCTCACATAGGCCGGAAAAGCAAGCAATCTGCAGCTGTTGACACAGAAAACATGTTTGGTACAGGATGTATGCAGTAGTCTCCCGGTGTTGCCGAGAGCAGCTTTCTGCAGCTGAAGAGTAGCTCAAAGCAGAGGCAGCGCCATCGAACACAGCCGCGTGCTGACACTGCAGCTCGAGGAGCTGTGAATCAAAACCGAAGGGGTGCTCCGGATGGAACATGTTGGTGACTGCAGTGCTGCATGCAGATTGGATTCTGTGACGCGGAAAGACTGCCTGGTTTGTCCCTGGCAAGTCTGTGCTGTTGTAATTTTTCATCATCGTCGTCATCACCACTCTCGTCACTATCAGCGTTGCCATTCTCATCCTCATGTTTCTCCTCCATTCGGCCGACTCCTAGCAACCTCGCTTGCTACCGCCCAAAATATAGTTGTCGAATCGAACTGCTGCTAATTAATTTCCCTGGCCATAGGTTTCTCGGGCTTCTGGTGCAGGACATGGGCTTTACTGCTGACTCCATGGACGACTTCCTCGACCAGGGTGCTGCCGAGACTCAGGAGCCCTCCGTTCGCTGCCAAAGTTGTCCGGGCCGTGCCGAGGTTCTTACTGCTGCGGTAGGCAACTGTTGCAGTTGCTACGAAAAGTGAGGGTGCGACGACGACCACGAAAACGGATGACAACAATCCAGCAATGACAGCTGCTGTTGCTGCCACTGTGGACAACTGCATCTGCGCCCTCGGTGACTGCCGCTGCTACTTGTACAGCTGTTGCTCCTACTAGACTGGTACCGGTGCTAAAAATTGCTGCTGTTGCCACTGAACTTCAAGACCTGCTACAACCGCAATTCCTTCTACCACTCCTGGTCCTCCTCCTCCTCCTGCTGCTGCTGCTACTACTGGCGCGACTAGTGGGCTCACCCACCTCACCAACCACACGACTTGGCGCCTAAACCTGTGTGGCAGCGCCTCCATTCTACCGAGAATCTGAGACGTTTCCCATATCCTGACTTCTTCTCCGTCGAGTTTGCAATTTCAAAGAAGATCTTTCGGTATTTAGGGGTGATGTGCCAGGGGGTGGGGGGCCTGCCTGCTGAAGCGCTGGCGATGCTTCCTCGTAGAGAGTGCCGGAGGACCTGCAGGAGTTGGTAATCAATGGCAACCCGATTGGAGATGATGCTTGGCTTAAGACAGTTCAGCAATTCAGCATCTGCCGTCATGCGATCCGAGGAGGGATTGGCCATCATAGCCGAGAGCCATGCGCACAGAGTGGGCTTTTTCGGTGTGGCAGTATCTCCTGAGCCTGAAGGACGGTGTTGTGTGTGGCAACGGGGTCCCGCGTCCCATTGTCCGTTATGGCAGTCGTGAGACAGAAATTCCCTGCCCCCATACCAGAATCACCAATTTTCCATAATATGATCATGAGATGCGGGCGCTCGCGGCATATCGCTGGAATGGAGTCTTCAACAGCTGTCCGTGGTACCGCTATTGGCGACTGGTTGTTCTTGATTGGTGATTCTGCCTACACTTCTAGACTCAGCCCCGAGAAGCTGTGTAAAGACCGCAACAGTCCCTTAAGGCTTGAGTATCGGCTTGATCAACCTGCGCATGTCCAAGTGTGGGCTCACCAAAGCCTCGCAGGCTGCATCGGAAATCTGCAGAGATGTGTAGACGGGCCTTCTGAAGTGTTTCGAGACTTCCGATTCGTAACTGCAGGCCTGCGTCACCTTTGAACCTGACAGCATGCTTCCGGATTGCGTCGCGTTCGTCTTTTCTCTAGTGCGCTCAGCTGGAGGCAGTTTTTGTTGACTGCCGAAACGCCCTTGCGCGCGGTAGGCAATGCTCTTGAGCCTCGTGTCCTTGTCCCCGAACCTACAGCGCCTGGGCCTCTGCCATGAAACTTGGAAGTCGTGTTGGCACAGGTCTTTTGCATAGTTGGGGCCCGACCCAAAGCTTCGGCGTGTGAGCTGAGCAGTCTGGGAAGGTCGCAGCAAGCCGCAGCTAGCGAGCCAGCGAGTATTAGCGATTAACTATGGCATGTTCGTTGAGGTCTGGACGTGTCGTACAACGACCTGGGGCCAGAGGGATGCGCCTCGCAAGCACCAGAAGCCTAAGAGCCCAAGATCGCATGGTCGACCCTCGAAGTGCGCATCGTAATCAAGCTCCAAGTGTCTTTTGCTTCTAGCTTTCTGATGGCTCGCTGTTCGCGGCCGGCCGAGGCTCTGACATGGTAAAGTGGATGGATCAGAACGACAAGGACATAGCGGTAAATTATTGGCTATTGCTGACTGCAGTGTTGAGGGTCCATGCCATGAAATTTCTCAGGCTCAGACTGCTTTTTTTGGACAAGCACTTCTTAGCAGGTGTGCGTACGATGGTTGTGCAAGTCTGACGGCTGCAGAGCAGATGAGTGTCGAGACAGAAGCACAACGATTGTCGGCTGGAACACCTGGTCGCTGCAGGAGTCGTTCTCCCTGAACTACTTGGAGATTTCGGGCTGCTCTTTGGGTGACGAAGGCTTCAAACAGCTTGCCTGGCTCCCAGTTTCTCAGATTCTCGCTGCGATAGACAGCACGCGACAACTTACATTCTGTGCCCCCATGATCCCCCATGTGTTCGGGGTTCCATGATGTCTTGCAAGGTACCTGTGCTGGGCTCACTGCACTACCTAGGCGCGTGGGCTGCTAGCTGTTCACTGCACGATCCCCTGCCGCATGCCCCATGCCACTGTCTGCTTATCAGGCACCAAGACAAAACAACATCCTTTGATTCTCTTGTCCACGTCTTATTGTCGTCATGAACCGCCTGTGTTTTGTGCCGCAGTCGAGTCTAAAGTCTAAACGTCGAAAGAAATACTTCGCGATAGCGTACCCCACCGTGCCGCGTAGATGGTATCTAGTTCAAGGTCCCGGGCAACCCTTTGCAACTTGGATCAGCCTCGCATAGCAGCAGCTGTCGAACGCCGTTGTTGGCGTTGTTGGCATTTGCCTGCACACTGAAAGATTGCATACAGGCCTTCGCGACAATGGCATCACGTCAGCAGGCCCACTTTGGTGAAGGAAGTTTCAAGCATGAGAAACGATGGATGCGTCTGATTGCAGGCCTGAAGGCGGTGATGAGTTCAAACCAGCCGGGGTCCTAGACACCGTTTTAGTCCTATCTTGCGAGGCTTTGTTGTTGAAGGTTTTCGGTAGGTGGAAGAGGTGCCCACTGTCCAGCACGGGCCGGTCCTTGTGGCCCAAGCTAGCCCGTACATGCCTTAGCGAAGGATGGTCAAACTACAGACACTGGATCTCGAGGGCAACCGGATCGGAGAGCTTGCCTGGCCTGTTGAAAGCCCGGTTGGGACATAATCAGGGTCAGTGGTTCTGGCAGTTCGAGCGAGGCGGCGGCAGAAGACAGTTGAGTCGCACATTCCATTCGCACACTGCCCGCTCAACCCTGTGAGGTTTACACAACACCACCGCAGGGCCAGTACAACCAAGGTTTAGACCAAGCACCACCACCACGGCTTCGGGTCCAAAAGTGACTGCTCGTGGATACCACCACCTCCACAATTGCGAGTCAGAGCGTGACAGCCCTGGTTCAGAGCTCTCTCGCAGCTAGTCGTTCCTGCAGCATGGTGTTGTCGAAACATGTGCCGTTCAAACATGTCTCGATACAGTTGCATAGATCGGACGAATCATGCGGCAGCACGGAGTTCAAAAGGTGCCGGAACGGACACAAATTGCACGAAGGACGAAAGGGCATCGTCCGTCACAGCATCATACCTACATACATAGCAATAATATTGTAATGTACTACCCGTATCATAAGTTACATAGTTGTATGCATAGATACCCTTCCGTGGAGCATTTCCTTGCCAGGCCTGGCCTCCATGCGCTGACTGAGCGTTTTCAGAAGGCGTTGACCGCCTGTGCGTTCGGAGGGGGATGGTTTGGGTTTCAAAACCCTACCAGTAGCGCTTGCACTGTGGCGTGGCCTTGTCCAGTTGTGCTGCTGGTCTCTTGGGGATGTCGGACCATACCTGGTTTCTTTTCTGGAGCCTGGGAGGAGCACAAGCGTTCCCTCTGGAACCCCAAGCAGCTCACTTCCATGATCGACCTGGAACGGGCCTCAGCTCTTCACGCTCTTTGTGCACAAAAAGATCGTCAAACAGATCGGGTGGTTCCCTAGCGGGTCACGTAATTCTCCCAGAGAGTTCAACCCTGCCGACTAGATCCTCCAAGCCGAAGAGCTGAAGCTGCTTCGGACTTTATTCCCATGCATGCTGATCCTCGCGCATGGCATGTATGACTGGTTGGCATGTTCAGACTTCATCAGCCACACCAGGTGATCCTGCGGAACAACGACATCTCGCCTTCTGAATGCACTGAGATCTGATTTTGTGATGAGCTCCGAATTCCCCTGCATGGCATCGCTTGTGTACCCCATCGATATCCGCTGCCCAACAAGGGCTGCCCAACGATGCGCTTTTGGTGTCAGGCCTGCCTTGGCTGCCTCCACCGAGGCCAGCTCCGAAGTCATCTGTGCAGATAGGGTCTCTGTGTGTGATTATGGTATGTATATATATATATATATATATATATATGGAAATATGTATTATATGTGTATATATATATATATATATGTGTGTGTGTATGTACGTATGTCTGTGTGTATATATGCAAACATACTACATGCACATGTCACCTCCCTCCCTGCCTCCATCCCTCCCTCTATCTATATGTATCATGTTTCTTTAAGACTATGTCTATGTCATATTCTGTTGTATTTATGGCACTATGTTTTCTTACATCTATGTTGTATCTATACCTATGTTATATCTTCAAGCCTGTATGTGTATATACGTATGTACGCACGGATGGATGGATGGATGGATGTGTATCTATATATACATACAGATATACGGAATATGAATATATGTAATCTGTATACATATATATATATATATACAAATGCACAGGTTGTGTACATGCATATGTGTATATATATATATATATATGTAGGTGTGTGTGTGTGTGTGCATGTACAGCCATACATACATGCGTACATACATAAGTATGTAAACCCATACATCCGTACATGCCTACATGTCCTCATGCCGACATACCAACATACGAGCTTACGCACATAAATACAGACATACATAGATGCCTGCATGTATGCACGCATGCAATACAAAGCCGCAAGCCGACACACTGTTCAGAACAGAACGCCAGGCTGTATCGGTCCTTGTCTCTGACCACGGATTGTTTGCGGTTCTGCAAGCCAGCAGCGTAATGTTGTTACTTGGAGTGGCAGGTGCAGATTCCCTTCGCATGATTTTTCGTCTTTGTGCCTCCAAAACAGGACTGCGATATAGTTCCTCATGCCCTGAGCGGAAGTGGCCCGGTTGTCCTTCGCAGCGACGCCACGTGACTTGTTCGTCACCGTCCGTGATTGGCTTGCCATGGGCTTCGTGAAAGGAAGCTTCATGAGAGCCTTTCGAAGGGTCCTCGTGATATGTGTATCATGCCGTTCGCTGTCTGCTAATCAATCGCCGGGCTCTGGTTCTGTCAAGACAAAATGGTAATACGGTGCCTTCGCAAGATTGTTAGCCATTCCTAAGAGCCGCAGACGCGGCCTGGTATTGGGGGTCTTCTTCCCAGGGAGGCAGACTGGGAGTTAGAAAGATGTCTATCAGTGTCGGGAGGTTCATTCCGACCCGAAGCCATCTTCCCAGCTGGGCATTGCAGGCCTTCGTGAAGATCTACAACCCGCTGATGACCATCATTTGGTGAGGTATGCCAAATGATATCTGCCTATGGGTGTGGGCATGATTTAGGCCAAATTATTGCCGTAAGAATGTTTCAATACAAAACATGGCTACCTTTTCAATGTGTCGTGCATGCCGGCTTCGTAAGTCCCAAGTATGTCTGCCTTTGTTTGTCATCGATGTTGCTGCCCTTTCTTATCGACTGCCGTGCTTGCAGAGTTCCCCGGCGAAGCCAGGTGACCTGCTTGCATCAACAAGTAACAAGATTCCTCGCCATTGCGCTGATGACTCTTACAGGTCCTCTCTCGGGGCTGAGATTCTTGAACGTCGCATGATTCTAGACCCTGATGTCTCCACATGCAGTCATCGGCCGTGCGTGCATTTGCGCCTTCTCTGCCCTTCCAAAGCGAAGGAGACTTGGGGATCGAAAAGCGATCGGCGCAAAATTCTGCTTCTGCCATGAACGGGATATCTGACGAGCTCTGCATTTTGTCCTTGGCTCGTGCACCGTCTCCGATGTTCATCTCGGCTTAAGGATAAGCTGGGAATCTCTTACCATGACAGAAGCGACCGCTGTGATTCGCGACCAATCTGGCTACATCAATGTCTCTTTAAAGAAGGACATGTCCGCCCCAATGACCCAGCGAAGCCTGCTTCATCCTACGCAAGCGCAGGAATTCGATGAGTCTTTGCAGTTCACTGGCCGGATCGGCGGTGGTCTCTTGTTCGAACTTAGCTTTGCTAGCACTTGGTAGGTGGCAGGAAGCCAACTGTGTCAATTGGCCTCAACCATATGCTGTGCAGGTCGTGCATCTTGATCGTACAGCAAGTGTATTCAATCTTACCAAGGTCTGTTGCTAGACCTGCGTCGCCGCTCCCCACTCTACCTCAGCGATTGGACAGATGCCTTCATTTCGGGGAGACTCGGACCGTCATCGCACCGGAAGCTTGCGCAGTTATTGTTGCCGGACGTGATCCAGCGTTACAGAACTTGCTGGCCTTAAGGAACCTCCAGAAGACAGTGACGACGATCGTGTATCTGTTTGCAGCAGCACTAGCTCCAGCAGTCACGCCGCTCAGAGATGAACCGGTGGATGGGGTGCGGGCGCGGAGCTCTTTCTTCTTCTAGATGAAGTTACTGTCCGTGGCTGTTGTAGCATGATCTGCTCACTGAGAGCATTGTCAATCACCCCTCAGCGAAGTAAGCATATAGCACCCTGACATGTCATGCGATCCGAGGTTTGGAAGCCAGTTTTACGATGGTACCGGTGGCCAGTTCGGCGTGCCTTGGAATGGTGAGAGATGTGCGGATGTGCTCATTCAGCAACCCTCCACCCCAGATCTCTGAAGTGAGTGCACGATTTCGACTGAGTCAGCTCGAATGCCTGGTCGGTGTTTGACCGAATGCTTTTCCAGAAGCCCTGGAAACACGTGAAAGGTGGCAGAGATGATCCTGTCCACTGCGCTTAGCGGGGTGATATGCTCCTTGTTGCTCGGCTCGTTGTACGTAGTAGAAGAATTTACGATGAACAGCATCAGCTCATTTCTTTCCGTGCTGGCTCAGTGCCCCGTGCTCTTGTCAAGCTTTCGTACTTGCCAAACGAGCTCTGAAGAAACTCGGGAGCCAAAGTCAAGACGCCTAATGGCCGTGTGAAGGTTTTTGTTTTCGCGTCTTCTCGTCATCCTATTGCGGAGGTTTGCCGGCCAGCCGCTGGCCATCGTAGGACCTACTGGGCCCTTCCTGGCTTACACGATGGTTTGTTATGACCTCGCCGCGGCTGCAGCTCGGCTGGGCATTCGCCTGCGCAATCGAACACATACTAAAACAATGTTGTAAAGCAGCCGGAGTCCGGAGTATGAGGCCCTGCACCCGGAAATGCAAGCCGCAGGTGGACCTGGAGTTCCTTCCCTTCTACTTCTGGGTTTGCATGTGGTGCGCCGTTTTCACCATCCTGGTGGCTATCTTCGACCTGTGTGCACTGATGAAGTACGTCACCTTGTTCACAGAGGACCTGTAAAGCTTTGAAAGAGGTGTCGCGAGCCTGTCCCAACTCTGACGGCTTTTCGTGGGTCTGCTGCTCTTCTTGGCATACGTAGGCCCGTAGCGGAGCGTGTAGGAGCGATTGTCATGATGATAAAGATCATGAATCATGAGATCATGATGGCGATGCTGCTGATGACGATGACGACGACCAAGGCAGTTGGATCTGCGCCAGAGCTTGTGCGTTTGCGTTGCCATGCCCTGGTCCTGGTGCTTGGAGGATGTCTTCGTGGGCCTCGTTAGCTTCGTGTACATAGTGGATGGGCTGCGGCCGATCATCCTGAATTTCACGGAGGACCGAGTGAGAAAGCCAATATCATACCTCCCTCACTTCAGTGGATTGTCGAGGCGAGGCTGAGCCTGGATGGTGCCGTGTTCGAGGCTTTGCTGTTTGCCTACACCGTCGGCTGCTTTGCAGCAAACCTGTGTCCCAAAACATGGAAGCCTCCCCAAGCTACAGTGGCCCAGTCCTCGATCGTCATTATCATCATCATCACGGTCACCATCCTCTGTGTTTCCGCCATAACTATCACCGGCAAGATTACCACCATTATTTTGACTGGCATGTTCATGACAGCATCATCGCTACCCGTATATGCATCAGGCTCATTGCTATCATAATAACCATGAACATCCTAGTGGCCGCCATGTCGATGTCACCAATATCGATAGCACAACCGCCTGCTGCCATGTTAGTTGTGTCTGGCTGTGGCTGTTGTCGTTGTTGCTGGTGCCGTTGCCGTTGCCGTTGCTGTTGCTGCTACTGCTACTGCTCCTCCTGCTGCTGCTGCTGCTGTTGCTGTTGCTGATGTTGCTGTTGTTGTCGTCGTCGTTGCTGCTACGCTTTGTTGTGCTGGTGCCGTCATCGTACGTGTGGAGCAGCGTGTATTGCATGCAGCAATGTGCTCCGCGAAACTCCAAGGCACAGCGCTCTATTTTTCGCATTTCCGGCGGTCACCATGGCTGACCAGACCAATACGCAATTTTCTCGCAAACTTTGCCGTGACCATTGCGTTGGTGTCGGCTTCTCTGCTGGCGGCTGGTCCCAAAGCAGACATCAGAATGCTCCCCATGGACGCTGACTTTGCCCCATCCCTAAAATTGGAGGGATTGGAGAAGCGAAGCTGGATAGTAAATCCTGCGGGGATGGAGCGGCCGCTACCTGCTTGGGCAATTGCATATGCAATTTTTCCAGCCTTGGGATTTACAGTCCTGGGATACCTGGACGAGAACTTGACTAGTCTAATCGTCAACAGGCCATCCAACAATCTGAAGAAACCTCCTGGCTACCACTTGGATCCTAGGTTTATCAGTGGTATACGTGTTTGTCTTTTGTTTCCGTGTCCTACAAATGTAAAACCGAAGTTCTCCAGAAAAGACCCGATGTTGCTGAACAGTTGAGGATCTCTTTGTACGAGGCCTGTTTCTTATGCCCACCTGTGGCATTCTTGGCCTACCCATGTCAGTTGCTTCGACTGTTCCCAGCATGACGCACCTGATCTCTTTGACTACATACGAAGAGAAAAGAGTTGAGGAGGGTATTCGCAAAGAGCCGGTGAATGTGGTAGAGCAGCGCGCGACAAATTTCATCATCCACTTGCTGCTGGGCTTCTCGCTGTTCATGGCACCGGTTCTACGCCTTCTGCCCAAGTCGGTCCTGCACGGAGTGTTCTTCTACATGGGAATCAGTTCGCTGACCGGAAATGCTTTGTTCAATCGGATGTGCCTATGGATGATCTGGGACACGACCAAATACCCAAATTACCATTTTCTCGGAGACCACATGTCCGTACGGCGCGTGCACCTTTACACTGCCATTCAGGCAGAGACGGTTTGTCAATGCATCCGGGAGCAAACCTTTCTGAATGCTCAACCATAGTTACAGGCCCAGACTCGGTAGAAGCCTAACTTGCCCTGGAGGTGGTGTGCCTTGCAACGCTCTATGCCCTGAAGACGACCTCGGAGCGGGGGTTGCAAGCAGGTTTTGGAAGTTCTCGGAGAGCATCCAGTCCAGGGTTCTGATCAGTTAAACCTGAACCAGATCGGACCGGCAAAACGAAAATCGCATCGATGCCATGCAATCCTTACTTCCTGATAACCTCCTGTTAAGTTTCGCCGGCAAGAAGAGCATGGAATGTTCTTCCAGCTTCACAGCTGAGCTATCAAGCAGTCGTTCTGCTGATCTTCAGAGGAAGTCGCTGTGGTCTTCCCTCTCTTCATTGCAACGTTGGCCGTCATCCGCCAGGTGCGGGCAGTGTTTCGACGACAGACCAGAGGTCCCCGTTCATTGCAGATTCAGATAACGTTGTGTTTCGAGACACAGACCTACTATGCCATCTCCCCAACGCAACGGCTGCGGAGGGGGATGGTTCCATGGTCATCCGTTTAAGGTGGACTTCGTTTTCCTTCTGCGGTCCTGTTAAAGACTGCACCACGTCTACCTCGAAGTGTGCAATCATTTGAAGACCAGAGCATGAAGCAACAACAGGGCTTCACGACACCCCCACAACTGTGGATTGCTGTCCGATGTCCCTAACCAGGATTTCAGGATCGCCTTCACCCGGCGGATTGAACATTCGAGTGAGGTCTTCAAAGTGCAAATGTAAAGTGGTGCTACCATCAGCCCTGCGCGCTAAACCTTGCATCTTTGATAGTCTGCACAGAACGACAGAAACACACCACACCTGGTTTGGGAGAGGGGCCGTCCAACAACAGTGCTTCCCCAGCGCTACCTGGTGCTTGTGCAGAAATCTCTCCAACTCTCGTTCATGTCATGTAGCTTGGATGAACATGCGCAACAGTTGGCAAGACTCCGAGTTTTCGCCATCTAGCCCCCCGGCTCCCACAGGCTTTGCGCAGCATCTTTTCAGAAGTGGAGCTCCAGCTCTTGGACGACGAGCCGGTCAGGGAAGAAGAGGCCCGGTCTTTTTCCGGACGCAATTAGGGTTTAGGGTTTAGGATTCATGAACATGAGCTGGGAAGTTTGTGAAGTCGTGGTTAACCATGAGGGTTATTCGAAGCGTGGCCATGGCTTTCCGGTTCTGAGACTGATTCTTAGCGTTCCATGTTGCTGCCGTTTGATAGAGCCCCAGCCAGACACCACTTTTTTTGGGTGCATGACATCCCTGTCAGCCTGGACGCAGCTGCTAAAACTCAAAAAAACGCTTGCAGGAGGAAGATCCGGCGGCTGACAAGCCGGACTTGTTGGAGTTAGGCATGAGCCGAGAGGACGAGGAAAAAGCGCAGGTGCCTACTGGTACCCACTTGCCTGCTCTTGATCAAACGTGGAATCATAAGCAAGCCTAAAGACCTATACTTCAAGTTCCTGGAGCCCCACGACCCTACGACTCATGAAGCTTTAAATTAAGCTTTCTTGTTGGAGAAGATCAATCTCGGGTTCGGGCTTCAGGGTTCTGCTTCTGTAGGACTGCTTCTGTGCCCCAGCAGGCTGAGAGACATCATAGAGGTCACGGCGAAAGCTAAAAAAGAGTGCCGCCTTTTGCCATGTTTTGCCTTTGTAGTATGTGGAGGCAGCTCAACTGGCTTTGGATGAAGGGGCAGATGATTTCTTGCCGCGAAGTCTGAGCTGCGATTGACAGCCGCGTGTGAGGTCAAAGTAGTCTAAAGTTTCCAAGATGCCGATCCCTAAGCTTGTGTAGCTCAAACTAAAACGCAGGGTGAGCTGCAAGCTGGAGGGAGCCATTTGAAAGCATTTTTTGAAGTCTCATCCATCAGAGAAGTCTGGATTATGCTCTTGTGGCGCGGAGTGCCGCGTCGGCATTCTGAGTTCCGTTGCCCGCACTCTCCTCTCTGTTGGGTGGACGGCTGGGTGATGGCGAAGAACAGGAGAAGCCTCAAAGTTACGATTTCGTACAGCTGCAAAGGTTTTCCTCCGCCTTAGACGCGGAGGATATGCTTTCAGCACCAGCAGGGATGAATCCCTTCAGATGCTGGAGTGCTTTCGATTGGCAGTGGCTCTCTGGAGGAGAGCTGTCTCGACCTGCCCACAGTTTAGTTTTCACCGCACACATCGTTTTAGTGGGTTCAGTCAACACGAGCCCTACGTGCTCCACTTCGCGCACAATCCCTTGCTTCGACTGACATTAGCTCTTCGGGGAAATCCTATGGTAGTTTGGGTCGAATCTGGATACCTCTGTTGATTGAACCGTCATATGTTTTTCCAGTCACAGCAACAGAAGGGGTCCCTTTTTCCGCTGCGCAAGAACACGGGGCCTGCCGGAACATTAGCCGACTACTTAGCCAATGTTAGGCAATAGCAGGCCCTACTTGTTCGCTCTGTTTAGGGTCACCCCAGTGTTGCACGGACGCCTGTCTCAGACGAGTGGTGACACAGCGGAGCTGTTGTCATGGTCCAAACTTTGCAAACTCTTGTCTTCGCAGAAAAAACAACATGGGAAAGGGGTTGTTGTTCAATTAGGATGATGAGTAAAAGAATCAGTAGCTATCGGGTTTTGATGGAATGCAGCAATTCTCGCTCTTACCAGAACCCCCACATCTGCACGCAAGCAAGCGACAGCAGCATATGCCAACACAATCGCCGGCTACAGGCAGGTAGCAGATGATGTGGGTGAATCCACAATTTGTCTTCGTGTGTAGCTGCTCAGGCTCAAAAAGCAGATGCGTCGAAAAAGCTGCCTCTGGTCGTAAGGTTGAGAAGGCACACTTGGATCCAGGTAGTGGTAGTGGCAGCTGGGTACCCAACTCGCGCCATGGAAGCATCAAAGAAGACTTCGGACGAGCAAGACATTGCGGCGCGAGCGGAGCCTCAGCAAGCAAGGTCGCCTTGGAGAAGCCTTCAGACAAGCGTCGTTGGGTGTTCCAGTTCCGCCAGCTTGTCGAGCTGTTCACGGAATCAGGGCAGGCGGTCGGTAATCAAGGGCTGCATCCTTCGATTGAGAGACTGTTCTTCAGATGTTGCAGTTTAGCTGCCCCGGCCGGTTTGAAGAAGCATATCATCTGCTGGATAAATTCTTGACCCTCAACGCTCAGGACAGTGCTCACTTGCACGCACTGATCCATGGCCAGGACCGGACACTGGAACTGCGGAGCCGTATTGATACCAGGCATACGTCAGTGAGAACCGCCCTGAAGTGTAACGGTCTGCCATGTGAAGGATACGCGGAATTTGGCGCAGTCGCTGGAGCAAGTCTCGCATCACACCGGAGCGCTCAAGCGCATGATCTCGAACCTTGGCAGAAAAGCAACTGGATGCTGCAGCCATGCGCAAAGCGGTCTGGTGGTTTGACTCTTGGGGTATCTTGGGGGTTTCAAGCGCCGAGCCGGGATCGGAACGTGCGGATCATGCCAAGGGCCAAGAGTTCTGAACATGCTTTCTACACGACACCGCGTGTTGCGACTGATGCCAAGGCCTCTCTCCCTCATGGAGCCTGTCGGAGCTGGTCAGGAGCCGGCTGGTCCTTCGCTGGTTAGTGTCACTTGTGTCACGGAAACGTGCCCATTGCCAGGAGCACCATGACATCGAGCAAAAGAACCAATCAAAGGCCAGCCAGCGAAGCATGGCACAGCGCAGAGACAGTGACGGCGATGGTGTTGCTTTGGCTGGTGCTGGAGGATGACAGTGATGGTAAAGGTCAAAATGAGGAGAAGCGTGGTGATCCTGATGATGACCAGCAGGAGCTTGCCGACGACGATTAAGATTGTCATGGCAATGTGGATCATCAGTGTACGGTCACGAGGTTGATCAAGAGAAGGAACAATAAATGATGACCAGGAGGACAGGAGTATATCGAGCATGTCAGGACGTCCACCGCCAGCGCTTCTACTTCTGTTGTCATAAAGTCCTTTGCTTCATTTTGCAGCTATCGCTGCTCGGATTAGGTTCGGTGGTTCGATCGTCGCAAGCAATTACGCCCAATCATAGCGGGAGCGCTGCCTGTCTGGGCAAGTCACTTGGCGATCGGCGACAGCGAAAGAAGTCGCAGGACGTTGCGGCAAGGCAACGTACCACAGGCCCAATACAGTAAGATAACTCGACACAATACTTCGCCGGAGCGCCAAGTGCCAGGTGGGCTCCTTTGCTGGCGCAATGGCCTCGGCGCTCATCAACCACATGCTTATGCCGCCTAGCTGCAAGCACGGCAGGGCCCGCCACAGGCCCTTTTGGGTTCTCAATCGCGATCACACTTGCAGACCCTCGACGATTCGGTTCTCATCATGCATTTATTCGAAGCTGCTAAGGTTCGGAATGTGCTGCTCCTATGGGATGATTATCTTCAGTGAACAACGGAACGCAGCGCATCGAGCTCTTGGCGTGAAAATGTGCTTGGCGTCGAGGCCTCAGTTGCTTGTAGAAGTTTGTAGCCGGCTGGTGTGTCGCTCCTCCCTTCAAGCTGTAGACTCTGTGGACTTTAAGATTTTGCAGTTGGCAGTTTCAGCTCTGGACTGACTATGGGTCCGACGCCATCTCAGGGCATCCTTCATCGGCGGTGGGTTGATGTCTGTCTTTTCCGGCATTCCGGTGGCCATCGGCGGGACAGATCTCAACCCTGCAGTGTTCTACGGCGACTGGGTGATTGCCATCTCCGATGCACTCGCGGCGAGTTTAGAACAAGTGCACATCTTCACGGGCGAGCCCGATGCTGCTCACACCCCTGTTTCTACGAACGAAGTCTTCGCATACCCTCAGAATCTGCAGAACCGGTAAACCCGCCCTGACGTACCGCCGAACGTTCTCTATACAGCCTTCCCTAAATCCCAAACTCTGCCAGGATCTCACTCGACAGCTCGGCCTGGAAGACTCCGTCAGCGACCTATAGGGCTTTGGATGGTTTCGAGCACTACGATGCATATTGGGTGGTTGCCAAAGTTATGGTCCCTTTTTGGGTCCTTAATATATTACGGCACCTAATATTTAGGGTACCCAGAAAGGGACCCTAATTTTGACAACCACCCGTGCGAGTCAGGGGGCCAGGTTCAGCAGCAGCAGGAACTTGCCTGCTCCCCTCACCGGTCTTGTGCTTCGGGGGTCCCTGCTGTCCCCCTGTAAACTGGAACTGGAGGTTCCTAGCGGGGCTGTCGAAACAGAATTCCCTGTCTTCCCCTGTCAGGCTCAGGGTTGGGGCATTGGGGAACGTGTTGCGGGTGGAGGGGGGAGCGCTGTCGGTGATCTAAATCCATGTGCACATCATTCTTTACACGTGTTCTGCTGTGGGATGCATGGGCCCATCCTCGCAGGCAGTTCGCCTTTGGCAATCCTGCCAAACTGGTCCTCCAAGCCTTGTAGCTTCATCGCTCCCGGAGAGTCCCTAAACCCCCCCTCCGTCGCGAGGAAGTTATGTTGATGAGGCATTATTATGGAAACTCAGTCTCAGACCCCGCTCCCCCATCCCCCCAAAAATGGAGAGCTATTGCTGTCCTGAGGCGAGCTACACGGATTCGTCTGGCAGATTGCTGAAGAAGGAAGACCCCACCAAGTATTTCTGCAGGGGCTACACGGCTTCATTTTTTGCACTGGAATTGCTTCAGGGTGTCTCTGTCAAGAGGGTCGGAGGTCCGACCAAGAAGCTCAACCCAGGTGACCATCTTCTCGCTTATCCCCAGGACGAGCACGAGCAGCGGGGTTTTCGTGCATGTTGTTGTGGGGTCTTCGGTGCTGCGCACGCACTCTGCGATGTCTCTGTCATGCAAGGTGGCATAATCTGCTTGTTGCAAGGAGTGCGAGTCGTACCACGCGCAGCTCCGTGCGACAATTATCTTCTCAGTGGCCTTCTCGACACTATTGCTGGGTAGCTCGTCGATAGCTGGGGATGTCGTGATGTGTTGAAAGCGCAGTTTGTCTTTGCGGTCGAGGTCCGAGGTGCCGCAGGAAGTTTTAAGTGGAGGGTGAAAGGCACGAACAGACTCTAGACGTGGGACAAGCCGGCTTATCGCAAGAATCCATTGGCCCTGACGCTCTCAGCCATCGTCTGGACCGTCCTCGGCAAGCTGAAGCTGACCCGATACGTCAGCTACATGCCGTACAGCATTTCCGAGGAGCGGTGTGCCTTCAAGACTTGAGGTTACATGTCAAAGACAAGTCGGAATCGTATTGACCTCAACCGATCGCCGAACCTGGGACACGCCAAGCAGTCGGATGCAAGGGAAGTGGGCAGGCTGAGTAGAGATGATCTTTTGATGTTTGTGTCTGTTTGTGGTGCAGGCCTTCCTGGCCTGTGTCGGCTACAAGGTGTTCTATTACGCGCTCAAGTTCTGCGATTTCGACCCCAGGCAGTTCTTCACTGCCGCCTTCATCGGAATCGCCCTCTATTTCTGCAAGGCGCCTCCCAGCAGTGCGAAATATACGCAGGGTCGTCCACGGCATTCACTGCATTGATTTGAAGAGAGAGTGAAGTGGCAAAAAGACAGTCTTTTCGAACCATTCCCCAGCTTGCAAACACAGACTCCCACTCTGTCTGCAGGCACTTCACATCGGGAATCCCACCATCATGATGCCTCTGGGCCTGCTGCTGCCTTTGGCAATCTTCTGGGGGATCCTAGAAGGCACAGAGAAGTAGCCACGCTCTGCCGGAGCCCGGATTTCCAGCACATGCATCCCTGTTGCACAGCCCAGGATTGTGGCCGGGACAAACCAGACCCCTGCAACAGTGCGCGATGCAGGTGGGAGCCGGGAGCCGTGGGTGCACGGCAAGTGCTCGCGTCCATGTCCGGTTGGGAAGCGCATGAATGAAACTACTGCAGCTTGCTTTCGTGCTACTTCACACCAGTTTCAGGGTGGCTGTTTCCGGAAGTGCAGAACGAGCCCTTCTACCTTGTCTGGGTGGACAGCATTGGGCCACTTAGCTCGCATAGCTCGCATGCCTCAGCCTAGGCTCTCCGCTCTTTGTGCTCCCCAGCATCATACCTGGGACCTTCTCTTGCCCTGCAGTCTCAGGTCCCTGTCGAACATCAACTTCAGCGCATGGCTGACGACATTGCCCAATCTTGCCGTGTTCATGGTCGTTTCGACCATGGACTCTCGGATCCCGTTTACTCCACGCATGGCAGCTTTTGAGACGTCTTTTCTGGTATGCCTTTACCTGCAATAAGCAGGCTGCTGCTGGTGCGATTCTTGTCCTGCTTCTCCGGGAACGATTACGAACACCGAGTCATGTGCAAACTTCGCCATGCTCAACACTGCTGTAAGCTTTCTTATGTTTTCTGCACAGATTGCCCACGGCGTGTACAATCATCTGAGGATTGTGTCCTCAAGCTCCACGCCACTGAAAGCAAGCTCCCTTTGAACCTTGGCAATGGGCGCATAGTCAACTGCCCAACTGTTGAGTAGGCATTCAGCTGTAGTCACTGCAAGTTGGCCAAGTACTGTCGCTGCGAACAGAGATCATGCTTCGTGCCCGGGGCGCGCCAAGTTGTCACATGCAAATGTCAGGCGTGTCTGAACGGTTGCATACGCTCAACAGCTGTACAACCCCAGATGTAGACCTTGATGAGCAATGCTATGCTTGCTCTGTCAGATGACCACCGAAATCCTTGCTCAGGAAGGTTTCCACTGATAGTGAAGCATTCATCTTCGGCTGCTTCAACTACCTTCTGGCATGCTGCGGTGCGGCGACTGGCTACATGCAGCTGAAGTTCAACGTCATCAGTCCCGTGTCTTTCGAGAGGGGTTCTCATGTCCGGTGACGGTTCCTTCACCGACCCGATGCAGCTGCATCGAATCGGGATTGGACGAGTCATACCAGCGCGTTTCACAAAGGCAGCTGTGCCAAAGAATGCTTTGCCGAGCCAAGGCTATGGAGTTATGCGAAATGCACATGACCGCAGAGCTGGAATGATATATGCCGTGCGCCGACCCCAGCAAGATTTTGCAGTGATCCTGTTTTGGAGCGGTCTCCATGCAATGTCGTCATTCAGCACACACCATCACAGTTGTAGCACGGCTCCACCATGCGAGTCGTTTGCCTTCATGATTCCAGTGGCTTTGCCGGTGATGACCTGCGAGGTTTTGTGGTGCAGCCTACTTCAGCACTGTGGAGCATTTCAACTACCTTCCGAAGCTGTCACTGGCTTGCTTTCATAGTGTGGGTGGGCAGTCTCGGATGAACCAGCACATGGGCAGGTGGTGACGATTCAGAGGTGCAGGTGAGGGATGCTGGGGTCCAAATTTGCGAACGAAGCTTGAAGTGCCGAGTTGATATATCCGAACAATGACAGCAGGCAGGTGCGCTACCTTCAAGCATGCGAGTTAGCAGTGTCGTACAGTGACATATACATATACATATACATATACATATATATATATGTATAACTACATACATATAGATATTCTCGTCGCTGCTGTTCTTCAGCACCGATGCCTTCAATGACAGGCTCTCAGAGCTAAAGCCGGCAAAACCCTCTTTCACCACCCAGAATGCCGGAGTAATTGATCGACTCCCGGCGACTGTAGTTGCACCACGACGCCAAAGACAGCAGTCCAGCATGAGCAGTTGCGAAGACTCCACACGGGACAGGAATATAAACGAATCGCAGCAAGGATGGACTGGGAGCACGAAGCCCAGCAACTATCAAAAGTGAAATTCCTGGTATAGGGGGTGTCTGCCTGCAACAGTTGTGGTCACGCGCAAAGTGGCCAAGAATCCTGCCCTAATTAGTCGCCGAAGCAGCAGCGGTAGGAGTTGTAGTCGTCATCGTGGTCGTGTGGTAAGCACAGCAGTGGGCCCAGTAGGCACGGCAGGCCCAACAGTTTGTGCGTCGAAGTACTGTTTGGAACATGGGTTTAATTGCCACCCCTGTTCAAAACGCATTGAATCGGATTGACCGACAGACCTCTCGGACCCGAGATGATGCAGATCAGTACAGTGCATCTTCCCAGTCATGTGTCAGAAGTATAGAGATCTTCTGAGTCGTGTTTGAACCGTCATCCCTATCTAAGCCTAAGCGCTATTACCAAATACCAGTCAAATAGTATCTGGTCATCCAGTCTGGAGGATGATCACACTTTCAAGGTTGTAGCAGTCTTGGTCGTAGTAGCATCAGTGCTGGAAAAAGAGCACTTGCTTCTGTCCTGGTTATTATTGCTTGAAGACTGTCTTCGTAGTTGTACTAGTAGTAGTTGTCGCAGGAGCAGCAGCAGGAGCAATAGTAGCAGCAGCAGCAGCCGCAGTAGCAGCAGGTGTAGTAGTTATCTGTGGCAGTAGCCGCATCATTAGCAGTCGCAGTACCGTACTCGTACTCGTACTGGCACTGGCACTAGCACGAGCACCACTACTACCACTACTACCACTACTACCACTACTACCACTACTACCACTACCACTACTGCTACTACTACTACTACTACTACTACTACCGCCGCCGCCGCCACCGCCACCACCACCACCACCACCACCTCCACCACCACCTCCACCTCCACCTCCACCTCCACCACCTCCACCACCTCCACCACCTCCACCACCTCCACCACCTCCACCTCCACCTCCAGCAGCAACGTAGCAGCAACACCGCCACTTAACTGAGAACTACCGCTCGTAGCCACGGCAACAAGACAAGAACAAGTTGGGTCTCAGCAACATCCTTGATATTCTGAGGTTCTTAAGTGCGCTTCTGTTCTTCGCTGGTGCTGGCTTTGTCACTGACAACATGTGGGGATCCAGAAAGTTCCTGCATTTCAGTGAGTGGATGGAGATCGCCCCCTGGCCTCGACAACCGATTCTGCTACAGGGCGGGCTTCGGAAGTTGTGATTGCAAGTCGTAGTGTGAGTAGCATAGTCATAGTCTCTATTACAGTACTGATGGAGCTGATGTCACTGTGTAGAAATTTTAGAAGCAACCAGTCCAAGCTCAGTGTTCGAGGAGGGACATCCATACCAATCTTGACGGGACGAGGTATGTCAGTCCACGTCCGAGCTACTCGAAACTGTCAGGTTGTGATCCTCATTGTGTTCATTGCGGCAGGCCAGCTGATTTGGGCCGTCGTTGCGGGTTTGTGACCTGACGGCAGTGGTCGCGAAGGAAGTTCACGTCAATGTCACTCAGAGCATGCTGAAACAGATCGACATAGCATAGCACCAATCAGCCTTCAACAACCAGTTCAAAGTCGATCATCGCATCGATGTAAAGTTGTTGCATGCCGTGCCGTCCACTTCGGTTGAGCTTCTTGATACCACGCTTTTCTGCTGCAATCCTCTCACACACTTTGTTCTTTTTCCGACCCCTCGCGTTTGGACATACATGTACCTAGCCCACACAACGAAGCAGTCAACGCTGCAAGCCCGATCTCAGGATTCTTTCTGGACTTGCCTTCATTGGCAAGCTGCTGGGCGTCAAAGATGTCAATCGGTGGGAAACCCTCCCGAATAAACCATAGACTTTAAACTCAACGTAGCAGCCGTAGCAGAGCCTTCGGGCCACAGAGCCACTCTAGACACGAGCTGCTCGTGCTTCGGTCCTCTCGGTAGTGCCTGGGAGTCATCCAAACCTCCGAGTGTCACCAGAGGCCACAGGTCTATAGAGCCCGAGGCAGAGTCGGAGACTCAGCACGCACACATGCCCGAGGTACGCACGTGTGCCCTCCTTGGATGGCCGACCCAAGCGCGGAGACCAGGCGAGATAAGATGAGTTCGTCGGCCTTCGGGAACTGTCTAGACCATCAGTCTAAGACATCTGGAATCAAAACAGAGCTTTGGATCCGGCAAGAGCTTTCCCCCAAGAGGAGCCTGATTTTCCGACGTGTTTTAGTGCTCGACGTTGTTCTGTACCCTTCAGCGCCGCTCTTCAGCTTTGCCCTTCTTCATGCTTTTCCGGTGGAGGGCAGTAGAAAAGTCTGGTGGGGGCTTCGCGTGTATCGTTCTTCCGTGGCCGTAGACTGCAATGCAGACCGCCCGCAGGTGATTACACGCGAGCGGCCCGTCGGTGAGGCCAGTGTGAGAAACAGGAGGGAAATGCTGGGACAGGCTAGGTGCCTGCGAGAAAGACTTACCAAGAGA
Source organism: Symbiodinium sp. CCMP2592 (assembly GCA_905221615.1). NCBI lineage: Eukaryota > Dinophyceae > Suessiales > Symbiodiniaceae > Symbiodinium > Symbiodinium sp. CCMP2592. The sequence continues at coordinate 62,234 of CAJNDT010001143.1, forward strand.
AGCTTAGGACATGTCGAGCACGTGCCATTCTGTCTGTCAAAGAGCTGCAGAATGCTAGCGAGTAAAGTTGTCAGAATGCCACTAGCCCAAAGTTCACCCTTCTTCGCCAAGGTCGGTCACCAGAGTTTCATGCACATCGCATCTGCTTGGATCCTGCCCTTCGCTTGCACTGGGAATTGAAGTAGGGCTGGTTCTTTAGAGGATCGAGCCGTCTTGCACAGCAAAGCTGTATATTAGTAAGAAAACGCGTGCATAGTTAGTTCATACAAGCAGAACGCAGGACTCGACAGGTATTGAAGGATCGGGTTCCGATATGCAAAATGGCTTTCCTCATAAAGTTAAGCGAGAAGTCGAAAGCTGAGCTGGATGTTCTGGGGCCAAGCATTTGGGAATCCGCAAAGGTTCGATGTCTTGCGAGGTGTGTTGGCAGCCCACAGTAGCCTCGCCTACCTCGGCAAAAATTCACACGGTACAACTCCCTGCTGTCAAGGATCGTGAACCTCAAGGGCTACGTCTTCTTCAGTTCTTGCGTGGCCGTCATGCGGTCCGTGGAGGAGTATTTCCAGAATGAGGACAAGAATCAGGTGCGATGTGTCCACATTCCTTCGAGCAGATGTTGTCAGTTGCACAAGGATCAGCTGATAGTGTCTCTCGTGCCAGAGACTTCTGAGATTGAAATTCTGACGACTGTTCAGTCGGAGTTCCAGATGCCTGATAAAGTGGCCACAACAGCCATACCAAAAAATCCTAGTTTTCAGAAGCTTCTTTCAATTGCGCCGGAGGTGCCTCCATACAGGAGGCTCAAGTTCCTGCTCTTCGACGGCTCGGCGCTCGATGGAGACCAGGTCGCACCAATCGAAGCTGCTTGCGTCATGCCACAAGCTCGTTCTGACCAGCTTCTGTGGGCTTCTCTCTCCAGCAAAACAAAACACCGGAATCTCAGTAGTCATGATCATGAACAATAGTCGATAGTCTCTGAGACTCTGAGATGCTTAAACAGGTCAAGCCAGTCCTGCACGCATGCTCGCCGCCCATCGGTGTGCATGTGTTGTGTGTGTGTGTGCGTGTGTATGTACATGCTTGTGTGCGCACGGCGTATGTAGATCCAGAGGTCCGGCGCCACTCAGAATCTGAGCATGCCAGGCTCCAGGGTCACTAGACGAATTACATCAGAAGTGCGCGAGTGTGGCAAAAGCTCTCTCTGACAGCACCCGGCCGTGTCGCCATACGCACACATGCACGTATGTGTTATTTATACACATGCGTACACATGATCCCTAGGCTACACCCAGATGCCGCGCGCTTGCATGTTTGTCCTGATGGGCACACTTGCACTCAAGCAGACACGCGAAAGATCAACAAGTATAGTTAAATACCTGCACACATGCACAGACGTACGCACGCACGTACGTGTGTTCGTATGCATGCATGCATATTTGACCGTATGTGCGCATGCATCGTCAGGCTTTGTGATTGGCAGGCATGCATCCATTTGCATGGGTGTATGTGTGCTCGTTCGTGCATGCATGCCGCGGTAGATGCATGCTCAGCGTAAGAATATTCGGACCCCCAGCAAGCGAACATGGTTCTATAGCACAGGAATGGATGCCTCTGGAGCGATGAGCATGGCCAAGTTGACCCGAAAGGCGCCTTGAAGCCGTGAGATTCCCCCAAAAAGTCTCAGCCCATACCGGCCCAAGCCTTCATCGTGCTGAGTGTGTGGGCATGGTCTCGGGATACGAGAATCTCGATGTAAGTATTTTTATTTCGCTAGTGCTTGGCTTCCTTAATATGGTGGACCTTGTGGCCACGCCGGGTGCACCCGTCTTCTGAAGCTCTCTGTTTCAGGCAAAAGGGCGCGGAATCCGTGTGATCTGGTGCAACATCAAGGATGACTTGGCCGAGGCTCTTGCCTTGCTAAAATCTTTCTGCCGTTGGCTTCGAGATGGGAGCTAACAGCAACATCATCACCAGCACGCACCTCCACAACTGCCACTGCCACGATCTCACCACCGATGACTTCCTCTACTGCCCTGTGCTAACTGGTGCTGCAGCTCAGGGCCGATTCTGATCAAAACCTGTTTACACGCAAAGTAAATGGGTCAGAGAGAGAGCATGCAGTTCTGAAGATATCGAGACGAATCCTTCCCGGAATCCGAGGGGCGACGAAGCAGGTGTCTCTCTGAAGACTTTCGCCTGACCTGTGCTAGAAGTGTTCTCGAGGAGCTGCGAGTGCGAAGCATCCTGGCGTCTACGGAGGATCGCTTCGAAGACTTGGACAATGCCACAGCCTCACCTCCAGATGAAGACATGCCACTGACAGCCCGCGATCCTAAATCGTACGCACTGCAGAGAGATCTAGAAGTTCACAGATCGCAAGCCTGGTTTGATGTTGCTCAGGCTGCTTGTTATTTCCACTGCAAATCTGATAGTCTGCCTGCTTTAGACTTTGGAGCAACAAGCCCGAGCTGCCTTCGCCACACAGCTGGGCTGCCGTGGCCCCTACATCCTTGACTGTCCGAGAATTTGAGGCGATGACCCACCTGGAGAAGCGCATTCTGAAGTACAAGATGAACCAGCAGGACGAGTGGCTGAACCTCCATCCCGTCCCTCAGATGATGGAAGTTGAGGGCGTTCTTGAGTCGTCTCCAGCAGTCGGGTTCAGAATGCTTCAGAGGATTGGGTCGTCGTGCGTTCGTTTGGTTCTCGACCGTGATCCCCTCTTCAACCGAGGCTTTCCGGCGAGACAGGGCCCTGATGCTGCAACGGGTGAACTTTGAGCCTTTCCGGAGCCTTGGTTCGCATCAGCTCCACGCCGCGAGATGGGAGGGCATCAAGAAGCAGCTAATTTGTCAGCTACATGGGCCTCTGCATTGTTAGCCAGCGGAACACAGATACCACAGTGGGCCATGCGGCCATGCACTTTGCTGCAACCTTTCGTGGACAGGGAAGTCTTCCTGTCCGACGGAGCTCGGTTGGGCTGCCCTTGGCGCTACTGCAGCCGGTTGCCGATCAAAGGTGCGCGGGGCTGCTTGTTGCGGGGTGCTTGTAGCGTCACGACAAAGAACGTCTTTCCCGTGCCAGCACCTAGGGCAGGTCAGGCAGGTAGTGTTCAGCCACCATTGTACCTCAAACTGTTGTTTGTTGCTGGTGTTCGGCTGGATTCTCCGACTAACACTGCAAGGCAAAGCTCGGCTTGCACCCAAATTTGCAATGCTTGGTTCATGGGAAGATGGTTCCGTTCGAGCAGCTCCCGGCCAGGTTTCAAGACCATGCTGTGCGTGCCCGGCGACCAGCACAGACCACTCTACCTTATTCACTCTGGTGCCGTCGCCATCCTTGATGAAGTTCCGGATCAAGATACCATCATGGACAGACGTGCAAAAAACTACGCTCCACGGGCATTTTGTCCCTTTTGTGTGTGATTTCGGTCGGATTCTGGGCATGTCACTTGTCCATAGAACTGCGGTTTGGGAAACTGGCCCATTATGTTGGTTTTCACATGCATCTCGAATCCATGAGGGTGGACGGCAGTGAAAATTCCCCAACGACTTCAGAAGTTACGAAACTTCATAGGCTAGGGACCTAAAATAAAAATATGAACTATTGAAGCAACCCCCTTAATTATCGGGATGCAACATGAAACAGTTTCTGTGAACATCATCAGGCTCCTGTCACGACGATCCGCTCAGTTGATTGCTAGTACGCTAGGAAGACGCACCGTTGCAATCGACATGCTTCCGCGAATGTCCTGCAGTCGCAAGCAGATCTGCGTTTGCACCCTCCTAGCTTTCGTCGGGGCAGCCTACACCTCGAGTCCCGATGCAGCCTTCCATGGCTCTCGGCAAGCGCAACACCCGAAAAAGCTCATGCTGCCAACCTGTCATCTCTGCATGTGCTTACTAAGCACGACAACACGAAGTCTGGCGGGAGAGAAGCAAGATTTCTGGGGCAGGACGTGCACGCCAGCTGGAAGAAGCCACGGGTCATCCTGAGGCGAGACGTACGTTGCGCCAGTGAGTTGGCAGGAGTGTGCAGGTTCCTGCAACTACGGCTGATGACATAAATCCTAAATCCTGCACTACCTTGTTAATGCCCCTAGACTATGGGAATTATGGTATATTCCCTATTATGGATAATGCAGGATTTATATCACCAACCGTATCATTAACTAGCTGGTCCTGGGAAGTCTTGGCCTGCCGCCATTCGGAACGACAGGCGCAAAGTAACCCGAGCTGAAGATCCCCGAAAACCTGCAAAAGACTCCCAGGCAGGGCTGGTTCGTGAACGAAAAGACGATCTTCGGGCAGCCTTCTTCCAGCTTCGCCCTTGCCGTGGAAGATGGAGAGGTCGATCCTTCTGTGATTGCAAGAATCAGAACTCTGGATGCATGTGCCTACTAGAGACAAGAACGAAGCTCTAATTGGCAGCCACACAGTCTGTCACGGCTTTTGCCCAGTAACGAAGTTGTGCGCGACCTGTATGCAACATGTTTGATCGCAGTTGGAGACTGGGATCGGGAGAGCCACAAAGCAAGTACAACAATTTGCGTGAACTCTGCAAGAATGTCAGTGAATTTTCCTGAGAAATAATACATAATCGCGAACTCATGTCAGAGTCTGGCTCGATCTAGCAGGGGCAGGATTCTGAGTGTCTCTGTGCACGTGTGAGCGCAGGATCAGAATTCACATTGCTTGGGACTTTGCCAGGTCTTGTTTTGGACAGAAGAGCAATGGTGGAAGATGACCAACGAGCATCCTCTGATGATGATGGAGATCTCCAAGGCCTGCCAGTCGAGAGCAGCTGTGGGGAATGGGGTTTGGAGGTGCAAAAGCAGTCCATGCAGTCTCAACCGAGCACTCAGACCTTTCCACGGCAGAAAACCTAGCGGAGGCCGTGATGCGGCAGCAAGGCGAGCACCACTTCCATCGACTATCGGATCCGAGGCAGCAAAGCTTCCTGAGTGAGCCTGTTGCACGACACGTAGTCTGCTTTTTGGGCCTCGCGACAACTTGCGTATGCTAGGATCTCGCTCGTTCAGCTATCCAGCTGAGGAGAAGAATCGGCGGCCGTCGGAGTTAAGCATGGAAGACATCGATACGGACCACCTCATGAGACGCGAGGCCGGGGTCCCAAACCCGCAGCGCCCATTAAGACGGACTCTTGCCACGGCCCGATTTGTGGAAAGGCCGCTTGCCACCTAGGACGTGAGGCCTGTTCTTTCCATACCCTATGGAATCCTATGGAGTTTGCATGGCGGAGTGCAAACCAGGGATCATTACTCAAGTCATCCTGTCCAGTAGGGTTTGTTCGTGCAGAGATCGCCCGGAAACAGCCCTTCTCCGGATTCGTGGCTCCTCCTCCCAACAAATCAGCTCAGCGCAGGTGTCGCCATCAGATGTCCAGCCCACAGAAGTAGAAGACTCGGAAGAGGAGGCACTTGGCAGTCTGCATGTCCAAGTGATACGCAAAGAGCCACTATGATGTGGGAATGCTGTCGCGGTTTTGGTGGCTTTATTCTCCTCCGTCCTCCGTTTTATCGTCCTAGTCAGCTCATGAAGATATTTCACAAGAAGCCAGCTTGATCGCAACGCAGATGGGAAGTGAGACAGCGCATTCAGTCAAATTGAATTGGGGGAAGCACACGCTGCATTATATACGCCCTTGAGTCTTGCAACTTACAAGCACTGATTCTGGTGCCCTTTTGCCCTGCATGTGTTCGCAGGAGCTGATGATTCCATCCGAAACCCCGGAGGACTTGCCTCCGACCACATACACCTCCAATGCCTCCATTGGCTCTTACCAATACAACGGTGTCACGCGCTTCAACAAGTCCGTGCTGTGCAGCCCCATTGACCTGGGAGTTCCTCGGCTTTTTTTTGGGCTTCCTTTATATCCTTTAAATTAAGTGAATCCCATCTCAAAAGGGGATTCTCTGCTCTCATCTCTGCCCTTCAGGAAGCCTTCGAGCGCGATGAGTTGAAACGGCTGCCTCAGCTGCAGACAAGGCCCCCCGGGAAGCCCGGGAACACACCGTAACGTGCTAAGCCAGCGTTGCCAGGATCATGGAGCTGCACTTTGCTCGCGCCCTGGGTGAACAAGGCTTTTTCAGGCCCGGGCTCGCGCGCCAATGCTCCGAAAAATTCGGAAATTCGCTGTGGATATACATCGTCACTAGATGGAAGAAGCTGCAGGGCCAGGTTGGGGCAATCAGCGATTCACCACTGCCTTCAGACAGACGTCCCCAGCCCCAGCCAAGCCCGTACCGGGTAGACTGCGGAACCAAAGTGACCAAACTCGAAGTTGAATATCTGTACCAGCGTACCGAGCACTGAGCAGCAGTTTGGAGAACCTAAGGTCTGCAAGAGGCTGTGCGAGGGTAGGATGCTGCCAGGAGTGCCGGTGACGCTGACTACCTCCCTGAGCTGCCCAAGACCTTCGGCTTTCTATTTCATCAGAGCGTAGAGTAGAGTCGGCACCTTCGGGTTAACGAAACCATGACTCAGAAATTCAGGGGCAGCTGGCATGCATAGGCTCCACAACCCACTATGACATTGAAAACAACTACTGTGGCAGCAACGGTTCTCAAGATCACAATCACTGTGCACGCCGTACAAATCCGGCAAGACCCGGTACGAAGACGAGACTTGCAGACGTCACAATACTGTTAGTGGCAATGCGAGCTGCCGTCGTCGAAGCAGACATCTTCGGCGTTGTTTAGTAGTAGTAGCAGTAGTAGTAGTAGTAGTAGTAGTAGTAGTAGTAGTGGTAGTAGGAGGAGGAGGGGGAGGAGGAGGAGGAGGAGGAGCAACAGCGGCAGCAGTAGTCGTGATGGTGGCTGTGCCAGTAGGAGTAGAAGAAGTCGTGGTAGTAGCAGCAGCATCTGCAGGATTAGAAGTAGTGGTAGTTATAGTAGTGGTAGCAGTAGTAGTATTGGTAGTAGTAGTAGTAGTAGTAGTAGTAGTAGCAGCAGTAGTAGTAGTAGTAGTAGTAGTAGTAGTAGTAGTAGCAGTAGCGTTGGCAGTAGCAGTAGTAGTAGTAGTAGTAGTAGTAGTAGTAGTAGTAGTAGTATGTAGTAGTAGTAGTAGTAGTAGTAGTAGTAGTAGTAGTAGTAGTAGTAGTAGTAGTAGTAGTAGTAGTAGTAGTAGTAGTAGTAATAGTGGGAGTAGGAGTAGGAGTTGTGGTAGTGGTAGCAGATGTGTATAGTGGATTGTTGATAGTTCTAGCAGTAGTATACCAGGCAAAGTGGCGGCAGTAGTATCTGTGGCAGTTATCGCTGCTGTAGCAGCAGTGGTGGTGGAAACAAGAGAGGATAGCGGAGCATATACGGCTTGCGATCAGATGTGTGGATCTGTTAGGAGATCAGCTGAATGATGAAAGTTGTCCGATGTTGTCAACGCCATGGTAGCTCCGAAAGTCAGTGGCAGCGATACATTTCGGATTTCGTGGAGTTCGCGCCAATTCTTTTTCCTGCGCAGATTAAGAGCACGGTGCAAGCCTGAAACACTGGCAGGTTCAGCAGCAGCATGAACAATCATCACCATGGGTAGCTATCACCGTCAACATCAGCAAACGGTGATTATTTTCTTGTCCTCAAAATTTCGGCTATCCTGAAATTCACCATCAAGATGATCAGTACCACCATCGACATGAGCACCACAGGCATGGCAGAGCGACGGGACATCGAACGATAACAACAGCACACTCACAGTATCACAAGAATCATCATCAGCGGCATGGCTTGGAAGCTTCATGGGTTTCACTGCACTCAGATGCACGTGCAACATTCAAACGGCACAGTAGAATGAACATAGTGAACTACAGGAGCCTTTTCGAGTTCTTTGGGCAAGCAGGGTTCGACGCAGAGCAGTTTGTAAGAGACTGAAACTGCACTTTTGGCTTCTCAGTTGCCTGAATCATATTGGCTTGATTTTTGCATGAGAACGGCAGGCATGATTAGGACAGCAGTAGTGCGTAGTACTACCTAAAGATGCACAAAGCTGCTAACCCGGTACTACGCCTAGCGCTCCGCCTTTGCGTGGACATGTACGGATTGTCGTCCCTGCAAGAAGGGGTCGCCGGCACCCTGGACAGGTTTTTTAGGACCCACCCCAGATACGCCTAGGATGCTGATTGAAGACCTGCGCCTCGCTTACTTCACCTTCGCGGAGAAGGGCGACCAGTCTAGTGACATGCAGGCCGAGATGTATGCAGCATAGTGCAGCTGCTTGATGTCAGCTTACAGCCCGGTTTCGTTCAAGAAAGTCATGGGATTCCGTTTACCTGTCGATGACAGGGAAAGATCATATTGCCCGCTAGTCGCGTGGTTGACGCCCTGTTGTACGCATCTTGGCAGCACCGGACGAGGAGATGGTTTATGTCAGTGCTTTTTTTCTTGCCCATCTGCACGCAGCGTGTTTCTTTGCTTCGAGAAAGTGCTTTTCCCATTGAATTTTGACCAGGTCGGGATCTTCCACATCCTGGCTGAGGAGTAGATGCTTGTGACACCACCGGCCATGGGCACATGTAGGCTGCTGAAAACCTGACTGCTGAACTGGCGATGGGAGGAAGTCAACCAGAAGGACCTGACTCTTGAGGAATTCCTCAAGTTGGGTTGCTCTTCTGCAAGCAGCAGATGTCGCAGTGACCGATCCCGTCAGACCCTCTCCGATTTCTGCCGTTATCTCGAGCCGTTTTACCCCAAGAACTAGAGGCACTGTTGAAGCGAATTGCAACCTCTCTGTATAGACTTGTCAAGGTCGCCAGTGCCACCTGGCCCGGCTACTTGGAGCTGGCAATGTCGACATAGCTTGATTGCAGGGGTTGGCCAAAGCCCGAAAGCCCGATACACTAAAATCCTCAAACCCCGAAAGCCCTACAATCCCACAACCTTCAATCTTTGTAAAACCCCGAGACCCGAAAACACTAACCCGAAAACCCTTATACGGCCAGACATGCCTAAATCCGCAAACCTCTGAACCCGAGCCCAGGCAAGGGGGCCTCAATATTTTGAATGGGGTTCCGGGGTTTGGACACTAACTTGGGTTCTTGGGTTCAGGATTTTAGAGTAAGGGGTTTAGGGGTTCAGGAGTTCGGTTTCAGTATTTAGGGTTTGGAGTTCTGTGCTTCTTGACCTGGGGCTTTAGGGTCTTGGGATCGCACACCTCAAGCCGCGAACCCCTAAACCAAACAGCTGTTGATAAACATCCTAAGTCAGCCGAGCTTTGGTAATGCGTGACAGTATACTAGTCATAACAAGCGGATGTAGGTGGCTTCATTACCATGACAGGTTGTTACTTCCTTGGCTTTCCCCGAATGCCCACTTTGCTTGAAAGCAAGCTCCAGATGTTCAGGAAACCTTCTGGCTTTCTCTTTATCCATTCTGGCTGTTATTCCCGAAACAGATCCGTGACCATGACGTTGCACGGTAGCCCGAACGCCAATTCCCACAAATTCACTGCAATCAGCAAGGATACATCCAGAGCAGATGCAGAAGATCGAGGAATTGTGCCAGTCGCACGAGCACATGGTACACGGTGAGATGCAGCTTCTTGTGATCCTTGGTCAGCTCTTGGTATTTGCGGCCTCAGATGTTTGGCTTGGGGGATCAGCTACACCAATACAGTATCGTGAAGGGGTTTACTGCTACTGCTACTGCTACTACTACTACTACTACTACTACTACTACTACTACTACCACTACCACTACCACTACCACTACCACTACCACCACCACCACCACCACCCACCACCACCACTATGTTCCTGGGGCCATCCCTGATTCCCAACTGTATGAGCCCTGCATGAGCCTGTGGTCTGCCGCCTATTAGGAGCTTCTTACGGCTGTGCTTGTGAGGCTTTCGTGGCATCCCAGCCAAAGCATCGGCTCCGTTCAACGATGTTCTAAAGCTGGCACCTACGAAGGGATCGTATTATGTTGTGACTTTGCCTGTAGAGTTAATCGGGCCAGGCAGAACCGCCTGCACTAACGGCTTTGCTTGGAGTCGCGCTTGGCAAGCTGAGGGCGGATGTGTCTCACATGCTCAAGATGCTTTTGGGTATCTATTTGGATTTTGCCATCAACGATGCCGTGCCTGGCCTGAAATCAGTCAACGGATTAGACGAGGGATTTGAGACAAGGCTGTGGCAAGGCGAAAGTGCGTGACATCAATCTCTGAGGTGACTTCAGCATGGGGTCAGGAAACTTGGCCTGACACGCATGCAGCTCGGCTGCTCTGGATTCTGTGGCGGCTACGGCGGCACCGCAAAACTTCAAAGTATCACACTGTGGCTGGAGCGCAGTCGGCAGGCTGTAGGCGAAAAACAACGTGCTGCACCCAAAAAACGCACGACACTGTAGCGGAAGTTCGAGCGACCGCATAAACGATGCGCGCCCTGAGTGCGCCTGGCACCGTGCTAGAGAACGACTGCCAGCTTTTGACAAATGATGCCACCCCTTGGCATGGCCTGATTTCCAGACGACACCAAGGGGCCCCGAGGAGCCGAATAGTGCGGCCGTGCAGGACTTGAGAGACGAATTCGGCTCGGTGTCCCGCGCGGACTTGGCCCAAGCCCGACTGCGGAAGGAGCGCGATTTGAGTCCAAAATATGCACCGGAGCCGCCCGTGTGCTTGGCCATCCCCTCTGCTTGTAACTCAGTCGTCCTTTGCTGCTAGCGCAAGAACCCCGTAGCTGTCTTATAGTGTTTGGGAGGGGGGGGCCAAGTGCAACCCATCATCTCACCACGTTGGGGGAGTCTTTGCACGTCTTTGCAGTGCAGGGATGGCCGGCATCCAACCGTCAAAGATACTGAGGTGACGCACAAGCAGTTCGCAGGGATTGTCGCCTTCTATGTGCAGCCTGGCAGCAGCTATGGCTCGGAAACGCGAAAATCTCTTGAGCGTGCACTCCATCTTGCTATGTGGGTACGCACACATTCCTTAGCGCCGGCTTGAAGACGAGACCACAGGGAAGAAGACAGCCGATAACACATGGACATCTAGCAACGGTGCTTACGCATATCGAACATGTGCGTACATACATACATACATACATACAAATGTACATACGTAAAATGACTGCACATATGTATAATGTGCATATGTGTGGTTGTTTGTCTGCTTGCTTGCTTGTTTGTTCATCTGTTTAGTTCGATATTTATGCATCTCGTACTTGTATGTATAACTGCATGTCTGGATGCATGTATGTATGATTACGTATGTATGTATGTATGTACGACGGATGGATGATGGATGATGGATGGATGGACGGATGGACGGACGGACGGATGGACGGAACGGGCGGATGGACGGAGGGAGTGCAGGATGGAGGGATGGAACTGTAGCTGCAGCTCGCTAGCCACGTAGCTGTGTAGCATATCGTGACACCTTTTGCCGCAATGCAAGTGCCCCGGCTGAAGGAGCTGTATTGCCCTTGCGATGGCTTCGTGACATGGTCTCCTGTGTTTTGAGAGGGGTTGCCGGAACGGGGGCTCATGCGAGGAAGCGGCGTGAACGAGACTGGAAGCTGCTTCAAGGCCCGGGCAAGCTGTTCCAGTACTGAGCGCGACTTAGGCCCGACATGTCACGCCTCGTCAATTCCTCGATCCTCAGAGAAGGCCCTTGCATCTGCCCAGGGGTCTTCGATCTCATGGGCAAGGACACGCTGAGCGGCAGCCTGAACAAGGATCTTCTTGAGGACAGAAGCGTTTTTCGCCTTAAGCCTTGAGCCTCGTCAAGTCACCGAGGATTCAGCTTAGCACAGCATCATACGGCATCTAGTTTGGTAGACTTTACACTTCTGAGTCGCCAACACGCAGAGACGTCTGCTCCTCGAGCTTCTGTATCCTCAACTTGAGAGCCTCGCCCCCGGGAGGACTGCAGACAACGACAGCAGCCCAGCAGCATGGAGACATGCATTGGTCATGATGCGGGAATGCGGGGCGAGGTTAAAGCGAGTCTCCGTGGGATGTAGTCTGGCATGCGCATCCGCACGTGCTGGCCAGCCCAGCAAGAGATCCACAAGAGCAATGCACATGTTGCGACATGCCCACGATCTGCACCCACGATCTGCATGCCCAGTTCCGACGACACTGGCCAAGACACGACGCCGCACGAGGCGAGCTGCTGTGATTAAGGCCTAATGCCTGACGCCAATCTGAGAACAGGGTTCTTGCATTGCGTGAAAGCCGCAGCCACCTACATCTGACAAACTTGGGCAGCTGCGCGTTCTTGGATCATTGTCCGGTTCAGGAAATGCTGTGGGCTGCAGATTGGATCAGGCGTGGTGAAGGCCAGTCTGTTATATCTTGGGAGACCCCAAAACGCGGATCCGTCAGCGTGGCTACACAGTCCTTGAGTCAGTCGGCAATGCTGCCTGCAAGACAGTCTCTGGGGTTAGTTTTTGGGCGTTTCAACGAAGCACAGTTTCTCGCTCGGAGCGTATCGAAGCCGAATTGCCAACCGGACGCGGCTTCAGTTCCACCTTGCAGAGGAAAGGGCACGCACCTGGACACCTGCAGTCTTCTCACCGTCTTCCTGACGAACCTGCAACGCGGTAAAGGCACGGCAAAATTCGGTGTGCCGTAGGTTTTCTCGGATCGTTTCAGGAGGCTGGTTGGAGTTGCATTTGGTGGGCGCTGGGCTAGAGCAAAGCTACGAACTGCTCAGCGACAATATATCTGCGGATTGTGCAACTAACTCAAGCTTGATAGACTCCGATAGATGCTACGATAAGGGGCTCTCGGCTTTCCAGTTGTAGATTCGGACTGCAGCTTGGGTCATGTGATTGCTACAGCGGCTTCCAGCAGGTGTTTGCGTTGTCCAGTTTCTGTTTGAGCCGTCAGCGGTGGCTCGCTGTAGTCACTGGCAGTGTTTGCTTCAGGAATAGACTGCCCCCATTCGCTGAATGCTGTGCCAGGTCGTCTTCCGCCAAAGTGTTCCTTCACTGAACAAGGCACACACTACATGACCACTGTTTCGTAGTTTGATTGAATATGATGCTCATCATGATTGTCCCGTCTTCTGGCAAAGCCGCGGCAGTAGCAGACGTTGTCTGGGTGTTCCTCTGGGGTTACAGTGACGGCGTTGGATAAGAAACTCCTGTATCCGAGGCAGGGTACCCTGGATTTCTTATTTAGATAGCGCTCTGTTCAGGGTTAGACGTGACACCCGCCAGGTTTAGGGTACCCTGGATTTCTTATTGGAGACGTATCGTGCGCCTCTGACGCCGTCCACCGCCAAACATGACTAAGAGCCCGGGGCGGCAATCAACCGCCTATTAGAGGATGGCGATGTGCAGAGCATTGATCCTCCACCGCCTCCGCCTCCCCTTTCGGCCACTGTAGCGCGCCACCCTGTGCAGAAACACTGCTACAACTTCGGGCGAATTCCGAAACTCTCGCCGATTTGCTGTGCTGCACAACCCTCCTGGGCTCGTAACAACCAGGAAATGCGAAATCCAGCACCTGGATTGCTTATTTCCCGGGTTTTGGGTGGGATCAAAACACAGGAAATAAGCAGTCCAGCCCCTGGATTTCTCATTTCCTGTGGCTTGGGGCCGACCAAAAAAGCCAGGAAATAAGAACTCCAGCCCCCAGAGTTCTTGCTTCCTTTGCTTTTTGGGCGAAATCCATAATCAAATCTTCAACCCTCCACCCATGGCCTTCGGGCGAATTCCGAAACTCTCGCCGATTTGCTGCAGGAATCCTAAACCCGTCCATTGGGGATTCCGCTAGGGTTTAAGGCTCTAAGTGCTTTACTCATTCCTGTCCCCTTTAACCTGATGCTTTAAATCCCGAAGCCTTCAGCCCAAATTTCAATCTACTGTAACGTGTTTACGGTCCTGCGCTTCTGGTCTTGGGGGCAGCATTTAAGAATTTTGATAAGAAATTGGGTTTCGGGTGTAGGGGACCCTGAATTTCTTAGTTCCTTTTGCTTGCTTGTGGCAGATTCTAGCACGTCTTCGCCCAAATCCAGGGGCTGGATTTCTTATTCAATGCTTTCTGATTCAGTGCTGGCGCTGCAGTGTTGTTTTGTGGTCGTGGCAGAAGCAGTAGCAGCAAGCAGCAGTACCGGTAGTAGCGGTAGCAGTAGTAGTAGTAGTAGTAGTAGTAGTCGTAGTCGTCGTCGTCGTCGTATGTAGTCGTCGTCGTCTGTGTGTTCCTTAGGAATCATTTTGCTGTGGGTGCAAGGGGTATATATATATATATATATATGTATACAGGTTGCAGTGATTGCAGTAGTAGTAGACGTCGTCGTGGTGGTGATGGTGGTCGTGGTAGTAGTCGTAGTGGTGGTGGTGCCGGTGGTGGTTGTTGTTAGATGTGCGGAACTGAAGTCATCTCGGCTGCATTCTGTTGGTGGTTGTGATAGTGATAATGGTGCTGATAGTGACGGTGACAGTAGCGGGTGTTGTACTGCTCCTGAGGCAAGCGCAGATTGCAGACAAGCTTAGTTGGAGGGCGAGTCTTCGCATGTCTTTCGATCAAAAAGTTGGTCAGCAAGCTGCCGCGTGTGGGCCAACGTGTCATAGTCACAGTTTTCGAAGAGACTGAGGTGTCTTATGACAGCGCTGTGGTAAGACGGCTGTGCAACGTCAGTTCATGTTCGGGACCTTCTCTAGCGAGATATGTTATTTCGGTAATAGTCCAGTTGGTCGAAATGTATTTTTGCTGATGCAGGCAGCACTTTGTAATTTGTGTCATGTTTCTGAGAGGATCACAGACTTGTGCGGTGTGCAGTCGCCCGAGACAGCCGGAAAATCCAATCTCGGTCACGACTCTTGCAGTGTCACCTTGATCCTTGCTGCAGAAGTGCGACCAAAGCGGGCTTGGGATCGACATGCCCAGCGGGCGTTCAAGAAGAAGGCAGATCCCGTTCTGGCTGTTGTTGAGGTCATGTTCAGACACAACAATGAAGAGTGAAGGATGGGAACTGTTGCATGAACTTGGATGATGAACAGCGACGGCAGAACAGACTATTTCAGAAACCCTCAGCCAACAGCTTTCAGCCGTCGTCTGTACCTTACTCGGCGAGGACGTCGCACGCGGGGTACGGTCGTATTCAAACTTTGAATCTTACTGTCATTGCTACTGCGAGTGGTTCGGGCTTTGGACCTGACGCCCAAGTCGCCCACATTCCACCTTTGGTCCTAGTTGCAATGGTTCTTTTGCCTGACTCCGCTGAGGGATGGCGAGCTTTGTAAGCCTGTTGGGATCAGATCTGGTCAATGTCAAATTGGCCTGTACTAGACGAAGGGCTGCTCAGGGAACATGCCTCAGCCAAAGCCCACGCGGGCCCCCGTCAGACCCAGTGTTGAGTTGCGAGGACGTGTCAACAGGCAGCCCCATGGCCAACTGCCAGCGCATGCTCCATACTCAAGTGTAAACTTACTTAGCAGCCAAGAGCTAGCGTTGGCAGCAGGATGTGTAGCATGCCCGCTGGCCACCGATTTTCTCTTCGACCTGTCTGTTGCTGCGAATACCAGTGTACTGCATTGTGAAACATGTTACAGAACCGCAAAACAAAACTGCTTGACAGTTGGGCAGCAAGAGCTTCTTCGGTTGAGGATGTTGTAGCTAGGGCGAGTCAGGATTTCAAGAGCCTCGCGATGAGGGAATCTTGCTTTCGGCCAGGCCACTATGTCCGCGGTCAGTCAGTTCCAGAGCTCGCAGAAGCTTGCGCCGATGCAGGCCAAAGCTGGGGTTTTAGGTGGTGCGACGGCCAGAAAGAAGGGGGGTTCGAGTGTTTTCTGAAAAGTGCCCTGGCCAGGGACAGTCCTCCTACGAAGAAGGGCCCGCCTGGGCCAGGACGATCATCAACATCTTCGAGAGGCCCATGGAAGATCGAGCATCAAGTTGCAGACCTTCAGTTCGCATGTCACACTCCACTGCATCAGGGCAGCCCCACGGTGTTCAGGCCATCGACATCCAAGTGTGCGGCCTTCGTCGTCTACACCATGTTGAGCCCCTTTGCTGTGCAGGGCGTGGATCGGCTCCAGGGTGCATTCGGCCAACAGTGTTCTGGAATGACTTTCAGAGTTTGGAGAGGGTATAGATGGCTGCGTTTCAGCCGCTTCCTGAGCCGGTGTCGCTTACAAGGGTAGCACGCGCATAAGATGCATGTGCCTTCCGGCGTCAGAGAGATTCCAAAGACGGAGCCAGGCTCCGCCGTACCGAACTCGCACGCACGCACGCGATTCCAATGGGATCGCAGGGACTTCAGAACTTGCTTGGATCGCTAGCCGATTTCCAGGGTAATTAGAGCCGTCATTCTCCACCTCCAGGCTCTCTGAGCCAGAAACCTGTGGCAGCACTGTAGCACCAAGCCCTCCATCCTGAAACGGAAGCCTTTAAGCGAGACAAAGCCCCAAGATCGAAGCTCTGGAGCCGAAATGCCTTGTGCACCCAGCCTTGACCGTTGTGAACGTGGTGGCCATCGTTGCAGAGCCAATGATCTCCGGCCTCGATGATGCCACAGCCTCAGAATGCGAGAGCAGATCACCTCGAACTTGTACTGGTAGGTGCTTTAGTTGCGGCTGTAGCTCCTCCAAAGAGCTGGGCGTTCATTAGCCTCCAAGTAAGCTTGGCCTTCAACAGCACACGGCCAGGACCAGCCGCCGGATGAGCACATGTTCTGGCTGGGTGCTGGTCCCAGCTCGGAGGGATGATGTGCGACTGCAGTGACTAAAACTAGATGCCTCTTATCCCCTAGTCAGTATCTCTCTCTGGCGTTGCATGCAGTTTGCTACGCAAGTGCTCCATAGAATGACGGCTTGCACTTGAACTGAATCAACCTTTCCCGGCCGGTGCCAAGGCTGTGACATCTTCTTCGCTGCGATCTTCACCATCGAGTTGCTTCTGAGGATCGTTGCACGTTTGGCTTTCGACCCCTCGCTGTCGACAGTGCTGCGTTTCTTCTCCAACCCGGCATGAGACTCAGCACGCGCTGATGAGGCAAATCTGTGTCTGCCAGTTGACCGCACTTTCGCTTGACATCAAGCCTGCGCTTAGTTCAATATCTTTGACCTCGTGGCTGTGACGGAGATCTACCTTGACCACCTGATCCACCTTCCGGTGCCTGAGCGAAGAGCTGGAGCAATCCAGATGTAGAATGTGTACAGCTGTCAATTTTTGCAAAGCCCATGATCCCATGGCCTGTCCGAAGCCCTGTCGAGAGCGACCTTATGGCTGTTTGCTTCAGCAGTTCCTGCCCAGGTGCTTCGGCTGCTCATCCTGGAGCGATTTGCCCGCCTCTCGCGCGTGATGAAGCTGCCTGGCAAAGACTACAACACTCAGACATCTAACGAAGGGCAGGGCCCAGTGAGGCCTAAGTTTCCCAGGCTTTGCGGCTGGATAACTTCCACTTCCCAGATTTCCTCACTGCCGCATGACCATGGTCCATACACTGTGCCAGGGTTTGTTTCACCCTAGGTCCGAGCCATGACGTGCAGCAGCATGTGTCTTGCAACTGCTTATTCAGAAAACCTCTGCAAGTCCACTTTGTTGGTTCCGTTGGTCCTGGACAAAACAGGGTTGGAAGATCCCCTTGGATAAGGCCAAGGGCAGGTGAGCGGCTCGTTTTCCGACCTCTAACCCAGAACAACTGTCACGACTTGCGGTTTCTTGGTCTGGTTTCGGAGGCTTCTCCAAATCTGGTGCAGCGACAAAGCAGTGAAATCGGGGAATAACACCTCCCAGAAGGCTTCCATCCCCCTCCCTGATGTCTGACAGGCTTTGCAGGCTCAAAGACTGTGGCTTGGAGTGCAAGGTGTTCCGAAGACCGCGATGTTCTGAAGGTATTCTGTGTGTCAAGCGTGTTTGTGCGACGCGACATGCAGTTTCGATTCTAGCATCGATTGTGGTGGCCCAGCATGCAAATCTGCTCAGCTGCATTGCTTCAGCTTGCATCTTCGCTCTCACCAAGCCTCTGCCAAATTGTCTCGAGTGTCGACGATCACCGCTCAAGACACGTTTGCAGCTACCGAGTTGGGTGCCCAATGGTCGCGCCGTTGACGGCCGTGCTGGTGGTGATCATGGGTGCCTTGGGACGTGCAGTTGGATAAGTCGCTGATCGCCCTTGCTTGTCGCGCCTCACTGAGGCACCTACATGCTCCACCTGGAGGAGGTTATCAGCTAGGGCCCTGAGCTCAGTTCAGCGATTGGGCTTCCCAGAGCTGCTGGAGCAAAGCCGAATAGGCGGACAGCTATTCTCATAGTCTGGCCTTTCATTTGGAGGTTCTAGGTCCTCTAGGTGTGCAGCCGGGGGAGCTCCTGCAAACAAATCACAGAGCAGTCGTCGAACCCAAGCAGTGTCCCCACGGAAGCCAAGAGCAACGGCTGAGGTGCTGGCTCTGGCGACGTCTGGTGCCTAGACCTGCCGAGCATTTGCTCTGGACCTGGGGTCCCAACAAAAGGTTTCGGAGGTTCTTGGAATCTTATGTGGTAACGAGCAGCTGAGGCGTGACTGCACATGCCTAAGTGCTGAGCTGTCCGCGGCCATCCACTCGCACCATCACTGGCTTACAGAGTTTTCCGCCAGAGCAGGCCTACAGCCGAACGCTTCGAAGATGCGGGTGTCCGGACTTAGCCCCATTATGCAAGGAACCTTCCTATTATTGACAACCTGGCAAACAACGCAATAATGCTATCAAGCCTGATACCCAGTTTACGGTGCAAACATAACCCGTCTGCAAAGCAGATGGTTTCAGCAGCTAGCTACTCTCCCTGTTCAACACCCAACCTTATTTTCCATGCGTGAGCTTGAGCATTGAGGCACTGCCTCCATTCCACAACGTTGAACGATGTTGAACGTGAGATTCGATTTTTCTGACTAGTTTAGAC
>CAJNDT010001144.1:0-81061 GCA_905221615.1 Symbiodinium sp. CCMP2592
TGCTGTTCAGACAACAGGAGCGTTGGGGGGCCTGGCGTCTGCCGCGAGCCCTGCTTCAGGCGACGGCGCTGCGGTGGCACTTCCTGGCTTACTTTTTGCAGGCAGGTGCAACGACAGTGCCGGTGGGAGGGTTAGGGCTCTGCCCTGCGCATGTCGCGGTAGCAGGCGGGCGCAGCGCTGCTGGGGGAGGAGCTGCGGACTCAGTGGCCAAGGGCTGCTGCGGCTCTGCCGCGCTCGGGGCAGAGGGGCCTAGTCAGGCGGCCCCTGCGTCCTTGGGGCATTCAGCGGCTCCGTGTTCGGAGCTCAGCTCATGCACTGGTGCAACCCCCTGTCGCACTGCTTGGGGGAGCCGGAGGTTTCAAGGTCGCACCCGCACTGCAGGTTGAAACCGTAACACAAGCGCTTGCCCGACTTCGAAACGCTGTTCAAGTGGCGAAGCTCCTTTGGCATGCTCGGCGGCCTGGAGCGCTCTGCGCTCTCGTGCCGCTTGCCCTTGCCCTTTCCGCGGCCTTTCTTGCCGCCTTTCTTGCCTTTGCCGGTCGTGCTACGACTGCGGTCTTCCTCGCCGCGCGTAAAGCTGCGGCCCTTGCCCTTGCGACCCCGGTCCGCCACTGGCGAGGGGAGGAGGTGCAGCGTAACGATAGGATCGGACCACATGTTCTCTACTAGAGAATCTAGTGGCCTCTTACCATCCTTGTCCGGTTTGCAACCCTTGCGACACTCTCGCGCGAGCAGCGTCCACAGTTCTTTGTCGGCGCGTACTACGTGCCAACTGTTGCCGCGCTCCATCCCCGGGGGCGCTGGCCGGTTCAGGACGGAAAAGAACTGTCGCACGAGTCTCTCGTGGATCGTAAAGTCCAACACGCCGACTCTGTCGAGCGCGAGGCCCCTGCGCATCAGGGCCTGCGTGAGCTTTAGCTCATTGCCGATCTCCACGTGCACGCTGTGCTCCTTTTTCTTGACTGTGATCTCCCCAGACTCTAGGGAGAGGAAGTCCTTGTCACGCCTCACTGAGGCGATCTCGGCATCCCGACTGACGCACTGCGACGGTGGGATGTAACGAACGATGCCGTCCTGCAGCATGAGCGCGGCTTTGTCTACAAGGCTGTGCGCGGGGTCGTAGTCACCTTCGATGACGACGCCCCGGAGGCGCGCGACTTGCGCGGCCCGGCGCTCCTCGCGCTCGTGCATGGGCAGGCTCTTGGGGGTGACGCTGTCACCCTCGACTCTCATCTTCAGATCCTGGATGCTGAAGGTCAGGCTTTCGAAGGCCAGGCGCCGCGCTGCGGCCTTTGTGCCCAGAGACGGCTCTGTCGCCTTGAAGACCTTCTTGAGAAGTTCTTCAAACTTCGCATCGCTGATGCGGTCTGGTTGGTCAGCGACGCTGTACGCTAACGTTCCGAAGGTGCGGATGTCTGCCGCAAAGAGCTTCGCCGACTCGGCGTCTCCTAGGTTGTTGAGCTCTGCTCGAAAATTCCGCGACACTGTCGACGAGGTTCGCCATCGTCCTGCAGGGCAGGTAAAGATGAAAAGAGAGAGAGACAGCGACACTGTGCAGACTGCAAGACCCTACTAGGACAGACTGGCTGATGCTTTCGCTCTCTTTTTCACTCTGCATCGAAAGACTTGCTGCTCCAGCAAGTCTTGCAGTGCGGTCGGCCTGGCACGAGGCTGCGAACTTCGCAGCTCATATACTTTTCATTCAAGCAGCGACCGCAGAGAAGCCTCTTGGCGTTCTCGCCGCGGCTCGAGTGCAGCTTGCCACTGGCAAGATGACACCACGAAGAGGCCCATTCTGGGAGAGTGCACTGCACCTCCCGTTGAAGGCGAGGGTTCTCCTCGACCTCGGGCTCGGCGACGAACTCGTCTTCTCGGTCAGTGTCACTGGCACTGTCTTCCGTGTCGCTGAGCTCCTGTTGTTGCGAGACCTTTAGGGCTTCCACCCCCACTGGGGGTGCTGAGCCCGAGGAGGTGTTCCTGTGAGAAGCCTTGCTAAGGTTCTCTCGCCTGAGGTTAAGCTGACTGCTAGGCAGCGCGAACTGTTTCCCGAGGGGCTGGTCGGGAAGAAAGTCGCCATCTCTGATGGCGATAAGAACCTCTTTCAGAGCCCGCGCTGCGGGAATGAGCACGTTGCGGCTGTACGTCTCAGTGCTCCGAGCACTGTCGTGCACGTGGTGGGCGAGGAGTCTGCGGAGTTCCAGGTTCACGCCGGCTTGCGAGGCCCAGGTGAGGCACGTCGCCTTGAGACTGTGACTGCTGAGGCGCTCTGCGCCTTCGCATCGGGCGTTGGACAACGCGCTGCGTAGCCAGGACGTTATTTCTTGAGAATTCATCGGGCGATCGGCTAGATCACCATCTGATGTAAAGGCAGGGATCACTGACCCGAGCGGGATTTCTCCGCTGGAGCTCAGGCCCAGTTTTTCTCGATTGGCGAGCCACTGGCTCACCCACGACTCTTCGAAGAAAACCACCGGGGCTACCAGCGGTAGCAGCAGGCGGCTTCTAGCCCCGACGGCGGTTTTCGCCTTCTGCACGCTCGCCTGCATCCACACTGTGGCGCAGGGGTCCTCTGGGAGCTCGACGGAGAAAGAGACAACCCGAGCCGCGTCGCTGGCGCGGGCGCATGCAAAAAGCATGAACAACAAGCCCCCAGACACGACACTGTCGTACATGGACCCAGACAACGCGATGCGCTCTAGAGTGAC
Source organism: Symbiodinium sp. CCMP2592 (assembly GCA_905221615.1). NCBI lineage: Eukaryota > Dinophyceae > Suessiales > Symbiodiniaceae > Symbiodinium > Symbiodinium sp. CCMP2592. Next base: position 2,706 of record CAJNDT010001144.1, read on the forward strand.
CACCTCTGAGGCCTTAAGGGCAGGAGCCCGTCTCGGCGGAGGTGCACTGGCTTCCGTGCTTTTACAAAGGCCCACGATACGGGAGCTGGTCACCTCCGACTCGAAGGACAGACCCAGGACTCCCGAGCACCAGTTCAGGCTCTGAGTCAAGCTAGAGGGGCTGCTAGCCCCTTTCCAATTGCGCATCATCCACTGGATGTAGCGCCAAGTGGCGCGCTCAGACACTGGGAAGGGCTCCACCACTGGAGATTGCATGTTCGCCCACTGGACAAAATTGCTGAGAGAGTTAAGGCGGCGCACGACTGTGTTGGTAGCCTTGTAGCTGAGCGCTGCCTCAATGCTGAAGTCGAGCTCGTCAAGGTCGACGCGACCAATCTTGTCGGCACACTGTGAGACGATCTCGAAGGCGTCTGGCCATGCTTTGACTAACGCCATGAGCTTGAAAACAGCGCTGTCGCGGCGGTCGCCTTCGTACGCTGTACGACGGGAGCACACCTTAAGTGCGAAAGCCATCTCTTCCGCTACTAGCGGCTGGATGCTGGCGGAAGCTTTCCGCTTGAGCATCAAGCTGGACTCGTGCAGCACTGGCACGGGGCCCACAGAAGCGGGGCGTGTCACTGACAGCTCCCAGGGCCAGCTCGCGTTATGCGCAAACCATGAGGCTGATTCCCACGGCTGACGAGCACCAGCTCTGCGTGGTATTGACGACCAGAGGTTACTAACCTGGTCGTTGAAGTCGCCCTCCGGGGCGCTGCCCCTGGGCAGCATCCTTGACACAAGGAAGAGGAGCACTGCTCAAGCCAACGGCTGTTGTAGAGGCAACTTGCAAGGAAGGGGCTACCAGCACACATATACAAGCACACTGACTCTGTAAGGCACCACTCAAGCGACGCGCTGCGACCCGCACCCTCCCCGGGCAGTCCTGAGGGAGGAGAGGAGGGGGAGAGAGGCTGGGAGGGAAGTGAGGCTTAAAAGGCTGCGGCGATCACGCACTGGAGTATTCACGGCCACGCTGGTGGCACTGCACCGAGGTGCAACATCCAGAGGACCTACCAGGTCGTGGGAAACTGGATTGAATCCTACTAGGAAAAACAAACTGCAGCCCTACAAGGTCTGTGTGCACGCGCAACCTGCGGTGTTCTTTTTTCAACCTCGCGGTGCGAGTATCTGGGCTGAGCCCGTTTGTGAAGGTGCGCTGCACCTGCCTTCTGCGATCCGCAGACAGGCCGGTGAGCAGCGAGAGGCTCGTGCGGCCGGACTGTGCCGGCACTACTGTGCTCTGCACCTGTGTGAAACTGGCGCAGACGAAAGGACCACTGGTTCGGAGGGCGCTGGTACACGCCGCTGGCGTCTCTACCAGCCACGGTAGTTCCAGCGCCGGTCGTGGTCCCAGGACCAGCGACCACGGGACCACTGGTCCCGGTCCTCATCGTCACGGCGGGACCGCTGGTCCTTGCCTTTGCCCTTGCCCTTGCCGTCTCTGCGGCGGGCCTCCCGTTCGCGGTGCTCGCGCTCACGGGCTTCGGCTGCCTCGCGCTCCAAGGTCAACCGAAGGGACTCGGGCGGCCCCCTAGTAGGGCGGCGCTCGCCCGTGTACTCGAGCTTGCCGTCTGTCCGCGGGACAGTGCCTGGGCAGGAGTAGCGCTTGGCGCAGCGTGTGCAATGCATCACGCCGCATTCTGGACACTGCCAGGCCTTGCTGCGGCGGTCGTGAGTATATTGCCCCACCGCGCCACTGGCGCTGGGCTGTTCATAGGCATGCACTGCTGCCTTGAAAGCGTGAAGCTCGCCGCATGCACTGCACACGAACTCTGACGAAGGATCATTCCAGATGTTCATCTGCATGTTGTCGCAGACTGAACATGCGAAGACACGCTTCAGCTCCGCCTCTGGCGGCTGCTCCTCCTGATCATCTTGATCAGGGTGATCATCTGTTGCCGGGCCGCTGGCCCGGGCGCCTGCGACGGCGGCAGGGTTGTTATGCGGGGTTTGCTGGCAGGGACGCGGGCGAGAGCTCTCCCCACGACGTGCCACTGGCGGTGGGGGGGGCCGCTTGAGATGGCGCGGAGCGGCTGCAGCGGCAGGCGCCGCTGGCGCCTGGGTCTTCGCGGGAGCCGGCACGCCGGGCTCGAGGACTTGCGGGCAACTTTGCCCTCAAGAGGAGGAGGCCGCTGCGCTGGCGGCGGCGGGGAGTCGCTCTCGGACTCCGACTCTTCCGAGCGGGAGCCTTGGTCATCTTCATTTTCATCCCGCCGCCCGCTGGGCTCCTCCACGTCCATATCGTCCGGCTCTGCCAGAGGAGCTTCCGCTGGAAGCGGTTCTTCCTTGACGCCAGACCCCGCTTCCTCAGCGGGACTGGTCGGGGAGCGGTGTTGCGAGGCCTGCGCTGCAGCCGTCGCCAGGCAAACTGGCCGCCGCGCTGCGGTGGCCGTCGGAAGAAACACCACGTGCCGCCACTCGCTGCAGCGCGACTGCGTTGGCTTCTGTGCCGCCACTGGCGGGCTTCGTCCAACCGGCGAGTTCCGCTGCCTCTGCCGCGTTCACCACCACGTCCCCTATCTCTGATAGGGAGACGGCTGCTTCGTAGAGGGCGGCCCTCTGGGCCTCCGGCACTGCGCTGAGCGCCTGCAGCAGCTGCTCATTGGAAGGATTCGCCATCTCTGATGGCAGAATGAGGCTTCCGCTGAAAGCGGGGGAGTTTTGGGCACGGGGGGACTTACTAAGCTGAAAAGGCTGCGGAAAGAAAGCACTGCTTGAGAACCGACACGGTTTAAAGAGCTGACACAGCTGAAGAGACCTACCAGGCTCGCGTGACACACGACTGAAGCACACTACCCTGAGTCTGCTGTTTACCTAATTTTACACTTTGGCTTGATTTACTGTAAACGAAGGATTTAGTGTAAAATGACCAAATTTACGTAAATTTTCTGGTGAGCTAAAAACATGACAAAACACATAAAAACATTATGCAAACACAAACATGGAACTCATATTTGCGGCTGCAAACTTAGACACCACATGTAAAGGATTTAAAAAAATCACCGGCATGAGTTTGTTTTGCTCTGCAATCGCAGACACCACATGTAAAGGATCCACAGCAGAAGTAAGGACTTTTCCGAAAATTCGCAGGCCCAAAGCCATAAACTAACCAAAGAGAATCCATGCAGATTGCTTATAAGATCCACACCAGTATATACGACAACTGTGATTCAAAAGCCCAAACAAAAGACCAGGAGCACCACATATAGCAGAGAGACACTCTTTTTTTTCGCGACAGAAAAGAAAGAAGCTCTCACGATCGCCCAACTTTGCCCCGCAGAAACAAAAGGTGCCTCTCTTTGAGGGCAGCCTTTTTGGAAGCATGCCAGTGCTTCACCCCTGCCAAACAACTCTTCCATAGAATCTGCAGGCGATGCATCGTCGTCTCTCCCTTGTAGCACCAGACCATCGACGGATGAATAAAACTGCTGAGTAGGAGACTATGCAAAACGAAGTGGGTCTTACTTGTGAGATTGAAGAGCTTCTCCCCCGTCCCTTTGTAGTGGGCTTGCAGGCTGCTGTGGAGCTGTGCCATTTGGCAACCGAGCTTGAAAGCCAGGTTTGCTTGCTCCTCAGGTAAAGCCAAGAAGCCGTACCGTGGCCCATAAGCTTCCAATATTTCAGCCAGCTGCAGGTTCAACCGCAAAAAGAGCCGGATTTGCTTGTGTTGATAGATACCCTCGTCCATTTGCTCTTCGAATAGAGCAAGAATTGCACTGTCCAAAGATTGAATATCGGAAGCTCTTCCTCTCATCTTGGGGAATCCTTTTTTTGGTTGTATCATTGTAAGTTTCAGAAGTCGCTGGCGGAATGTGTATCTGGTTTCGTTGTCTCGCTGGTACTTCTTGATGAAGGAGTCGCAGTATTTCAAATTCGCCAAGATACTCCCACCCAAACAATCGTGGACCACGATGCTGAGCACGGAGCCATAAAAAAACTGTATCCACCCCAAAAACATACAATGCATATAGTCCATCGTGATACAAAGTCCCGAAAAGCCAGGTAAAGAATACAGCTGGCATGATGGATTCCAGTGGGATCTCCAGTTGGTGGTGGTGAGGCACGAGGCTTGCCACGGCGAATTTGCACGATTGTCCATCCATGTTAGTGGTCCTTTGAAGGCGGCCCGACAAAGAGCACAAGGTTTGCTGTGATTGCCCATCGTGGAACCTCCAGCCATTTCGCATAATAATCCAAGTCGCCAGCCATTTGAACCAGGACACCATAATATCCTCCGCATAGGTCGGTTCCCGCTCGTTCGCCCTCCTTTGTACTGGCCCCATACCTCTGTGCCGTGTAACAAACATTTTCTTACTTGTGAGACAGGTTCATATATATCTACATATATATATCTACATGTGGTGAGAGGGTTTTTTACGTATACTGTGTGGTGATTTTTCTCACATCCGGTTCGTGCTGCTTTGGGATTCCACGGGTCCGTGGTTTTGTGGCTTATATATGTTTATACGATATTATATACTGTATATATATATATATATATATCATCACCATCAAGGAAGCTGTTGGGTTAGGGTTGGATTTGAGAACAGGGCTCTCATACATAGGGTGTGTATGTATATAGTCACATATCTAAAACAGGACCCACATCATAAAAAATCAAGAAAGACAAAAAGGCTTACAGCTTATAGGGTTCCCACAGGGTCCTAAAATGTAAGGGTTTCCAGATTTCTGGCACATGTGTACATATACAACAACACACCAGGCTGCTTCTTGCCTTGCCAATCCCGAGCAGGCCATTTACCGGTGTAAAGAATGTTGAAAGACCAATACATCACTTGCCAAAAAGTTTCCATTGTCCCAGCCCCCTCGCCGCCAGCCGGAATAATGAACTTCTCAAAAACGCCCCAAATGTAGAGGTTGCAATCGGCAGCAGATCGGCCGGCCGCTGTGGCCATCAGCGATACCCATGAAAAAGCCAAAACACTGCGAGCCCATATCTTGCCCACTCCAAAAACAGGAACTTCGTCGCCGTGTATGCAAAGGGGAATAGCCCTTTGCATCCAATTAGCTCGCGATTTTACCGCATGATTTGACATGCAAGGGTGTCCATTGAACGATCTCCAAAACCGAGGCAAAGCCTCCGCATCAGGCAACACAGAAGTAATCCATCCAGTCGTCGTCTTCCAAAGGTGGTGCATAATCTCGTGCGGAAGCAATATCATGGAAGTCGCCGTGCCTTCGACTTGTCCTGCTAAGGGGATATTAAATTCTGTCGGCATCGGAAGATTGGACTGCTGGGCCAAGTGGTTGTCAATAGAAGATTGCAAATTTTTTCCATGCTTCACCTTGCTGAGCCTGTCCAAATCAGGAAGAATTTTCCCGTCCCTTGCATTTCTAATATCGGCAGCCGCTGCAACTGCAATTGCATGAATCATAGAGGCCGACAGGAGGCCTTGTGCCAAATACGTCATCAGCAAATCGTGCAAAGAACTTGAGGTGGACTTCTCACTCACCGCCTGGCCCAATCTCTGTTGGACCCCACCCTTTCGTCGCTTTCGCTCGGGCCCTGCATCCTCCATGGTACCTTCTCTCCATATATAAATAAACAGAACAGCACCTTTATGCAAAGTTGGTGTTTGTTGCCAGCTGAACTTTTGTGCCTTATTTCATACAGTGGTTTGTTCGCTATAGCCATAAAACATTTTATAAGGACGGGACACACATGGTCAGACACACCGAGCATTGAGGCTGAGGCTTGTGAGCAAGTTATACATATATGTGTGGGCACCAAATATACTATACAAACAACAACAGAAAGCTTTTGCCCCAACCCCGCAAAACCCAAACCCCCTAAACCACACGGTCCACTGCCCTCAATCTGGACGAAACAAATCTTGTGAGGGTTTATATATAAGGTTCAGGATTTAAGGGTTTATAGAGGGTTCAGGGTTTGGGGTTACGAAGGTTGTGTTGTGAGCTTCACAGGGTTTTGGAGGTATGGACTTTCATGGTTGATTCAATGCTTGAGGTTCGGAGGTATAGCTTTACACATGTGTGCACTCACACATGCAAAGCAGGCTACAACAACACCATCGGTGTTATATATACTCTAAAATTGAAGCTGAAAGTCACGAAGACCAACACCCCAACATGATTCAAAAGGTTATAGTTATACACGTCGTTGCTCACATGTAAAAATCACCAGAAAAGCGCCAAATCTCAAGCTCTCATCATCGCCGTTGCTTTTTTCTCTCATCTCCAAAACTCAGAATCGCCGTTTGCACCACATAGAGGCGACAGCTCCGGAACTGCACACATTCAAAATCTGTCTAGCATCCTTTTTTGGCTCGGACAGTCAACTTGGCTTTCACGGCTGCCATTTGTTCTTCGAGATGAGTTGCTACTCGCCCGGACTCTCTCATGGTCTTGGAATATGATGAGACCGTGATCGGCCCGTCCTCATTCTCATCCTCGTACTCGTGCCACGAGAGAAGGTGCTCAAGTCCCTGCTTCGATTTTGTTGCTTGTTGGACGATGCTCTTCCTTACAGCTGTGGGGTCTCACACAGGTTTCGGTGTTCGGGCACTGGGTTTACTTGCGAGAGAAAGCACAACACTTTGGTTACATGCGACTGTTGTTGAAGAGACTACTTTTACGAGTTAAAGTTTGTGCTTTACTTGCGAAGACAAAGGTTGAAGCCTCCATGTATTTACTTACGAGTTAAATTGGTGACTTTACTTGCGAGGATAAAAAAGTTGAAGCTTTTGGCAAGGTTGTTTCAGGAATACAAAACCAGTCCAAGTCGCACACTCTGGTACATGTCCTTGTCCTGCTTCTCATCCACGGAAGCAACCAACTTTCTGCCCTCGACAAGGATCTTATTGTAGGCCGCGATCGCCTTTGTAAGCTGCCCATCTGCTGCCTTCCACAGCTTCTCCGTCATGTTCCTGCTGGCGGCCACGGTACCATCGCAGATTGCGAGCTGCTCTGAGTCATTTGTCAGAGCTCTCTGGGGCTTTGCTTTGCCCTCGCTCTTCTCCTCAAACAAACCAATCCTCCAATCCTTGGACTGCTTCTCGAAGAACTTGGCCTCGCCATCCTTCGCTTTGGCATCGGAGCCCATGGAAAACTTCTTCTCCTTCCCTGAAGTGGAGTTGTGCACATCCTCGGACCACATGTAACGATCGGGTCCGTTCTTGGAACGGACAGCGATGATCTCGCCACTCTCGAGTGCGGCTTCGAACTGCTCATTGCTAAGATTGAATTTCCCCTGAAGCAAGATTTTGCCCAGGGTTTTCTTCTTGTTGGTCGCCTCGGACTTCGTGTAGTTCTCCTCGCTCCACCCACAGAAGAAAAGACAAGCCGAAGGGGTTTAGGGTTCAAGCTTAAGGGTTTGAGGCTTGAAGGTTTTAGGGTTCAGGGCTTCGTCGTTTGAGGCTTTGGGGTTTGGGGTTATATATATAATATATATATATATATATATATATATATATAGGTGCACAGGTTCAGGGTTTAAGGTTTGGGGTGCACGAAGGGTTGTGGTCATCATTATTATACGTATAGTATAGCAATTATATATAATATATATTGTATGGGAATGCATTTATAGAGTGTTTTTAGATATGCATATATGGTATAATAAAAATAAATGTAGTAGAGCCCTCTATAAACAGTTAGAACTACAAAACAAAAGCCGGTGGGGTCCAGAGTTCAAGGTGTATGGGGTTGAAGGTTTTAAATTTTCTAAAGGTGTAAGGCTTATGCAGGCTTTAGGGTTCATGGCTTCGTAGTTTACATATAAGGTTTAAGGGTTGTGGTGTATTAGGGTTTCAAGGTTTTGCTCATTGTAAAACTATAGCTATAAGCTGGACCTATATATACTATAGATACTTTATACACTCCCCGACTTCGCCTTCGGCTTCGAAGTGCCTCTCCACTTAAGGAAGCGAGCACACCTTGAAATCACCCCCGATACCCATCTTTTCGTCGTCACCTGCATGGAGTGGAACATTGGTTTGGCAAAGTTGAGAACCAGGCTGGTGTCAACACCGGATCGTCGGTCGATAGCATTGTTGATAAGCTCCCGCTGTCTCTGCCGCTTGCCCGTTTTCATCTTCTGGGACTTCTCCCATGCATCTTCGAGCCATTCTGGCAATGACCCGTCCTTTAGCAGGCTCATGAACTTGTGCTGCTTGCTGCGGTCCATCTTCCCCGAGTCCTTCGCCGGGTCTTCCATGGCCAGCACCTCGTCGTCTGTGGGTGTCTCCTCCTCTGGCTGCTCTTCGGCGGCATCCTCCACCTCCTCGAATCCATCAGCCCAGTTGTCCTCCAGCTTCCGCTTCTTGTTGTTGTCATTCTGCTTGGGAGTGTTTTTGCTGCTGCTGCTGCTACTGGGCTTGCTTCCTTTCTCTTGCTCCTTGCCCTTGTTCTCCTTCTTGTTCTCGTTCTTGTTCTTCTTCTCCTTGGCTGGGGCCTTTGCTTCGGCCTTTGCTTTGCCCTTTGCTTTGGCCTTTGGGGTGCTCTTTGGGTTGGCCTTCGGAGTGGGCTTTTGATTGGGCTTGCTCTTTGCTGCTGTTGCTTTCGTTGTTCCTTCTGCTGCAGGCTTTTTCAAAATCCCGGTCCCGGGCTCTTTCTTTATCGTGATCTTCGCCGCCGGCTTCTTCATGGGCACCTCCTGCTCTTCTTCTTCTGCCTGCTCGTCCTGGGGCTCTTCCTCGGCCTTCGTATACATATATATATATAACACTCTGGTTTTACAAAACACAAAAACCAAAAAGCGCCTCCGGAGCTTGGCTGTCTTCAGCCATCGCAGGGAAAACACGAACAGTAAAGATGATATACTGTCCTCACAAAAAAGGCACCCCTCGCTGAAGTGCTCACAGCTGCAGATAGAAGTAAACATAATTGTCATCGCAGTGTAAGTTCTCTCTGACATGCAGACAACACCGAATGTGTTTCGTCACAGTCATAGTATAGCTTGAATCACACAAGTATATATAATTTTCTCGCCAGCTCTGGTGTAAAGACACATGCAAGCTTCTGTGTGGGGTCTGGCACACAGGTTTGAGGTTGAAGGGTTTCGGGGTTCTGTATATAAGGTATATAGTTTAGGGTTCAGGGTTTATATGACATCAGTTGTTGGGTTCTCGGGCTTTTATAGGCAGTCTCCTGGAGTCGGCCCGGCTCATTGTTTTGCTTCACACTTGCAGGCACGATAAAGTATAGAAGTTACTGCTGTGCAGAAAAACAGCTGCTCTTATATCTAGCTCCGTCTGCAAAAGCAACGAGACAATTTAATTATGTACATGCACTTCTGTACAACGTGCTGGCAAGTCGTAGCTCACTGGTCTTGCTGCTCAGCTGCTGCTTCGCTCCACCAGACCCAGTACCAGACCCTTGGGGATTATGTATAATATTCAAAAGCCAAATTACTCTCCTAAACAAAACCTATACAATAGATCTAATGCAACCAAGTTGCTGTCGTCCATGATGGACACAGGTCCGCCAAGCCCATTTCCACACTCGTCTGGGCGACCGGCTCCGGCTTCGGCTTCGGCTCCTGTCTTCCTGGAACACGAGAATATAGCTATTCCTTTTCTGCATTCAGAAAAGTGACTATGTTCGTCGGAAAAACAAAAGAACAACACAGGTCTCCTGTCGTGGCATCTTCGAAGAGAGGCTTTGTTCTGTCTAGTCAGGGAGGGAGAAGGACAGACTTTTTTGGAGCCGAAAAGCTATACAATATACGATTGATCCTCGCAGAGCACCGTATATAGTGTTGGATGTGGGGCGGTGGGTTGGGGGGGGTGGGGGTGGGGGGTGTGGGGGTGGGGGGTGGGGGGTGGGGGTGGGGGTGGGGGGTGGGGGGTGTGGGGGTGGGGGGTGGGAGATGGGGGGTGGGGGGTGTGAGTGTGGGGGGTGGGGGGTGTGGGGAGTGTGGTGGGGGGTGGGGGGTGGGTGGGTGGTTGGGGGGTGGGGGGTGGGGGATGGGGGTGGGGGGTGGGGTGGTGGGTGGGTGGGGGGGAGGTGGGGGCTGGTGGGGTGGGCTGGGGAGTTTGTCAATGGATTTTAAGCAGATTTTACAAAAAAATCAACAGGTTTTCCAAAAAATCTCGATGCAGTTTCGATGCAGTTTGTATGCAGTTTCGATGCTGTTTCGATGCGGTTTTAAAACTACATACAAACTGCATCGCGAAATGCTGTAAAAGCTATGCAGTTTGTATGTAGTTTTAAAACCGCATCGAAACAGCATCGAAACTGCATATAAACTGCATCGAAACTGCATCGAGATTTTTTGGAAAACCTCTTGATTTTTTTGTAAAATCTGCTGAAATTTTTGTAAAATCTATGGAAAATTTGGGGGAGATTGTTGCAAAACCTGCCCACCGGTGCCTTTCCGGTGTGTTGTTCGAGTCTCGCATGTAAGGTCTAAGCCGCATCTCATCGGATCCCCACAAGTGGTTTCCCAGCTTCAAGCGCTACGCTTCGTGTGTGGGGACCGGCACACTGTGTGTCTAAACCCGAAACCCTAAACCCCTAAACCCCGAGACCCCTGAGCCCCTAAGCCCTCTCTCTATATATAGATGCATGAATACAGGTTCTGCAATCTACATGTTCGGTTTGGGGATTCAGGGCTTCATGTGTGGTGTATGCAGTATCTTCATAAATGGTTTAGGGTTCGGGCCGGGCTGTTTTTTGTCCTATCGTGTGACTTGATAGGCCCTTCAAGCAACCCAGGCATGTTCACATGTGTTCTCTATACACTCTATAGACATGTGCACGTGTGTATGTAGCCACCACCACAATCTCTGCGACTACAACTCTTTCCAATCGCCCGCTTCACTTGCTTGTCGGAGTCTCGCACAGCTTCGCAATTATCCGGATGTGCAGACGACCTTCTGAGGATCCTCGAGGTTTTGTTGCCTGGGCACATATAATGTAGTGTGGTGTAAGTTCGACTATGTATATACATATATGTATATATAGATATATGTATAAAGAAACATATACATATACATATGCACACATACGTGCTTATTTGTAGACTATGCATCTACAATTTTATACTACATCCATGGGGTCGCTGCACATTGTGCTTAATTGTGAGAAAAATGAGTGGCTCGGCCTGTCTCATCGTCTCTCGTGCAGCACTGTGCTGTTGCCATCGCCGTTACTGTTGTGTAAAGCTTTATCCCTCTAGACTATATGCTATAGACACACAAACAGCAAAGGGGTTTAAGGGTTTAGGGTTTTAAGGGTTTATAGGGCACTGCATTATATTCAACGGCGGTAGTAACGACGATGGTATCGGCCGCGACTGTCGCCTCTGTACCTGCGGTAGCTACGACTGTCACTCCTGTGCCGACGACCGTAGCTACGGCTGCGACCATGGTAGCTCCTTCGCCTTTGGCTCCGGTAGCTACGAGCACGACTCCTACTGGCCCGCCTAGAGTAGCTACGAGCCCGCCTAGAGTAGCTACGAGCCCGCCCCGAGCTACGAGCCCGCCCCGAGCTACGAGCCCGCCCCGAGCTCCGAGCCCTGTTCTCTTCAACATCTTCACCTTCACCCTCGGAAGTCGGGCTGGGCTCCTTTGGGGGTGGGGTCGGCTCCTTTTTTGCCTTCTTGGCTTTGGGCTCTTTTTTCTTTTTTTTCTTCTTCTTCTTCTCTTTCTCTTCTTCATCTACACTGCTGGGCGGCTCATTGGCTTGCTCAGCTTCGATCTGCCGCTTCAGCCGCGGGTCCACGGGCGGCTCCCCGGCCGGGGCCACGGCCGGGGCCACTTTCCTCGCAGACGGCTTCGGCTTGGCGATCGGCGGCTCCGGTGGGAAGCCAGTGCCAAACTCTTCCTCGGTTTTGTGTTGTCTATATATCGAAGAAACACACACTCTTCTTCTTCGCAAGTAAAAATACACACAGACTCGGGCAGAAATTAGGGTTGACAAAAAAGTCTACACTCCTAAACATAAGGCTGTGGGCTCATAGAACACTTTATTTTTGAGAGAAACCCTAAAAACCCTAAACCCTAAACCGGCTCTATTGGTTTGGTGCCGGTTTATAAAGCGGCTTTTTTGAGGTTGCTGCTATCGCAGAAAAAGGCTCTGGAATTGGTCCCGTGTAAGCGTCGCCAGAGTGAAGAAGAGCCCAGTCATATTGCTCTTGGGCCTGTGGGGATAGAGCTTGGAGTTGGGAGGATTCACTGGATATAGCTTTTGGTTTCAAAAACCACAAAGTTTGGGTGGGAATCGTTGTCTGGGTTTAGGGTTAGGGTTTAGGTTTTAGGGGTTTAGGGTTCAAGGTTTAGGGTTGAAGGTTCTGGAAAAGTAAGGTTTTTATAGGGCCACAGCCAACCGAGCAGCCGTCATCTCATTCCAGGGCTTAACGTCGACGACGGGGGCTTTCTCGGCCACAGCTTCCTTTCACTATATATATAGTATATATAAGCAACCGAAGCAACCGTTTGCTGTGTATAGGTTTGTGGAGTTTCCGATTTAGGGCCTTCTTTTACTTGCAGGGTGATGGCTTAAATGATTCGGCCCGGGTACTGCACCGTCATCCACCACCGAGTTTGGTCCAGCCGGCTCCAGCGGCAGCTGCTTGTTGTCCTTTTTTGTGGGAGCTCTACTTCATTGTGTGGCTCTGGAGTTTGTTCTTCTTCTCACAAGTAAGGGTACACACACCCACAGGCCTCGGTCTTGGTGTTCGAATCGAAGGCTCCTTCTGCAAGCGGGGCAGCAGCATCCTCCTGGGGCTGGTGTTGTCGTCGGAATATGAAACTATGAATCTTTTAGGGCGGGTCGTTTGGGGTTCTCACATGATGCCATATAGCATTCTTAGATTTGGCCCCCCTAGCTGCCCTATAGCTCTTTGTACACATGTTGATTATATATACATATATATAAAAACACATGCAGATATGTGTAACAAAACATGTTGTTGAACTATGCAATGCAAGATTCTTTGGGTCGTGGACCACCATGTACCCAGAGCTCCCAGGCTTGCGGCTTCACCGTCTCCAAACCGTAAAGTTGCTCAGGTGGAACCTTTGGGTGTGGTGGTGCAAGGTGTTGCGGCGGTGGGTACGGGGGCTGGGTCGGCATCGCTTTGGCTTTTGGTGGGAGTGCTGGTTCTGGGACATTGGGCTCTGGTGGGCTTTGGGATGGCGGTGGTGCCTGGCCCAGTGGAGGGGGGGTGGGCGGAGGGCCTTTCCAAGGCGGCTGTTCTGGTGGTGGTGCCCACTTGCCCCACGACTCGTCTTCCTTCGAAGCTTTCGAAGGGGGCGGCTTCGCCAGCTCTGCCACCAGGTACTTGTTCGTCGCCATTTTCCCATGCCATTGCCCGTCGAGCGAAGCCCGGGCAAGCTGAGCGGCATCTGGCGAGTCCTTTGGTTTAGGGTTTGGGGGTTAGGGGTTTGGGGTTTATAGGGTTTAGGGTTTAGGGTTTATATAGGGGTCGCAAGTAATATAAAAAAACCAAGTTGCGAACTCCAAGAAGATGCTGCAGTGATCTGGCCGCTGCAGCTTCTTCTCCCAGTACCGTTCCCTCACCACCTGGATGTTCCGGCAATCCAGCACCCCAAGCTCTTCGATCGCCGCCCGGATCGCCTCGGCTCTCTCTCATGTAACTACATATATGTATGCCTGTCTATATGTGTACCAACCTCACCCTTTGTATATATGTGTAGATATAAGCATATATAATTAGACACAAAAGAAAAGTAATGAGTGTCAGATTGTGGCCAATAGACGTGTATTGAGTTTATCTATATCTACATCTTGTGTACATATAAAGTATATATGTTAAACCCTAAACCCTAAACCCAAAGCTACTTTTCTTTCGAGTGGCCCACTTCGTCGCACTGTACGTGACATTCTTCACGTAGACACGGTAGCAGTCGACAGTTGCCATGGCCGCGAAGCAAAACTTGCTATATATGTTAGAACACCCAAAGTGAACAGCCTTTATTCTTTGTGGATAAAAATGTGCCTAGAGCCTAGCCCCGGCGCCGAAAGCCTGACACCCGAAACTCGGTAATGGCTTTGGGTTGTATGCTTTAAAAGTCCAGAGCATCTATGCGAAGCTATCTACAATCCAAACCTTCTACAAATACTGTGAGGATAAGCCGCATCGGCACATGGTGGTGACATCGTGTCGAACACATCGTGTGTAGGAGATACTACGTCGCAAAACTAGAGTCTCTCCTGCTGTAAAGGAAACAGCGACCACGGCCACAAGTTTCGGCTCCAACATCATCTCGCAAAAAAGCCTCGATAAACCTCTTCAGCCGGCATTCTCTGCACTCAAGCAATTCCAACTCGAAAGTGTTAGACATTGGAGAATGTTTTTTTGGGGGCTCACAAGGAATCCGGGCTGTCGGTTTGCGGTTTAAGTTTGGGGAGTCGGGTTTGGGGTTTCGGGTTTTGGGGTTTATATAGGGTTTATGGGTTTAAAATTAGTTTTGGGTTTTAGGGCTTAGTGAGGGTTGAGGGTTTTTGTGAAATACTGCTTTAAAGGCAAGACACACTCGCAGGTAGATCTCGCAAGTAACACAAAGCTCCCCATCGCATGTAAAGCTGCACAAGGAAAATCTCGCAAGTAACACAAAGCTCCCCATCGCATGTAAAGGTGCACACAAGGAAAATCTCGCAAGTAATATACAAAGCTCCCCATCGCATGTAAAGGTGCACACAAGGAAAATCTCGCAAGTAATATACAAAGCTCCTCACATCGCATGTAAAAGGAAACACTCGCACAGGTAAAAAGCAGAACTCATCGCAAGTACATATACAAAAATCACCGTCGCAAGTAAACCTGCTTTGAGGCTTTAGGCTATTGGTGGTTTCGGGGTTACAAAGGCTTATATATACAGTATATGATAGGGATCAAATACATATATCACACAGAACAGGAAGCACTCAACCTCACACACACACACAAATGCAAGAAACATTTTTTCTCGCAGTCATTGCCCCTCTGCTGCCGGAAGGTTCACCCTTTTTGTGCTTCTCACTAAAAGGGCCAAAGATGCATTATGCTAGATGGCATTGTGGCAGATGTAGTGCTCTACATGTAAACGAAAGACATATAGAAACACACCGTGACTAGCACCCATGGTTTTTCTCAGAGTTGTGGGAAAACAAACCACGTTTATATACAACATATATATGCTTGAAACTCAGATTGTTATATAGTCTACAAAGTTCAGAAAACCCAGGGTGCACATCATCCCGCACTGAACACATTTTGGTTTTCAAACCCCCAGCGACTTCATGACGTCCTGTCGCAGCTTGTAGAGCTCCAAGAGCGGGATGCCCTGCTCGACGTAGGGAATCATCTTCTCGATCACCTCATGATGCTTCGGACAGCAACTGGAAATGATGCTCCTCAGCTTGCCGCCGTTATCGTAGTTGCGGATGTAGGATTTCTCAGAGTAGAACTCTACCTTGCAAGATCCGTACTTTTCGGCGGACAGCCATTTGTTAGACGGCGAAGTCGCCGCCGCCGGCTTCGGCTTCGCCGCCAGCTTCGCCACCTTCGTCTTCGCCGCCGACTTCGCCTTCGCTGTGGCTTTGGGCTTGGGGCTCTTCTCTTTCGGCTTGCCGGTGGCTTTGGGCTTCGAAGCACCCTTCTTTTTGGCCACAGCCACAGACACCGGCGGCATGAAAGCCATGGCATTTTTGAGGATGTCCAAGTCGCACTCATCCGTGGAAGAGATCACTTCCACATCCTTGGCCGGCTCAGCCCCGGCACCAGTCTTGATCTTTGCCTTTCCTGCCTTTTTGTTCTTTGCCTTTGTGGCCTTCTTCTTCAGGGTGCCCTTCTTCATAACGATCTTCTTCGGCTTGCTGCTCTTATGGATGTGCACAAACTTCTCCGCAAACTTCTTCGGCTCGCTGCTCTTCAAGGTGTCCGGAAACTTGGTCGGGCTGCTGTTCTTAAAGATTTCCGGCAACTCCGGGAACTCAACATCCTGCAAAGGAGTAAGCTTCTCGTCACCACGAAAAGGAACAGGCATCTCACCCTCGTTCACGGGAACAAGGGCCGTGCTGGGGGAATCAAGAGGCTTCGGGGCAAACTCCTGCACCTGCACCCTTTCCAGGCAAAGGTCAAGCTTCCTGATTGTATGTTTCCACAGACTTATAGGTAAAAAAAAGTTTGCAACACTTCTTTGTTCCGTCACACGAATTATATATACAGCGAAAAAACACGAAAAACATATATATGTGCAGCCACTGCACACTTGATCCTCGTGCGACAGGGACCTGTAGACTTTCCGCTTGAAGCTCTCCTTCTGCTTCATCGCACGGAGGTGGCTAAGAAGAAGACGGATGGCGGTGTCCATCTTGTCCACAAGGTCCTCTGCCTTGTAGTCTTTGTGGCCTTCGAGCAGCAGGTTCTTTTGCTCGTGAAGGATCCAAAAGCTTCGGGTAACCCGCTGCGACAACAACTTCGTGTTCGGGGCGAGGCGAAGAAGGTCAAACAGCAGCCCAGCTGTCTTTGCCAACCACGGACCGTGGGCGGCAGTGTGCCAAGTGTAGCTTATTGGCCCGCCCGGAGGGGGGCACAGTAAAGGCCACAGGTCCTTCGTCTTCTTGAACTCGAGAAAGCCAAACACCACATTCGCCAGCTCCTTTGCTGTAATAAGCGGATCGGCAACCACTCGGTCCTTGGCATTTTTGCCCGTTGCAGCGGAAGCGCCCTCCGCCAGCTTGACCGAAGCTGCAGCTGCTAAGGAAGCCATGCTCGCAAGACTGTATATACTGTGTATGTATAGGATTTATGATTTCTCAAAAAAATGGAATGCATTTGTCTCTGTCTCCATCCAGCCTCGCACTTACCTCTGGGTCTCGTCTGGACCAAACACACAGCTGCAACGTCCGAAAATTTTTCTCACTCTCGGATCTCAGAAAAGTATATATATATATATATATATATAAGTAGATCTCTCGCATGTAACCTACAAGAGTCTCGCACAGGTAAAGGTGGACTCCTCGCAGGTATAAACTATATTGTGATGACTCTCGCAAATGTACATGTACCGATTTCTCGCATGTAAAAAGCACACATCGCAAGCAATCCGCCGGCTCGACCCAGCACAGAATCAAACCGAGCTGCGATTTCAACATGGAAAACCATGGCTTAACAAGTATGCTTGCAACACAATTCTCATAATTTTATCTTCACACCTGACCATGCCGCACTGTACAGTCGCAGGAAAATCTCATGCAATCAACAAGCAGAACCATGATAAAAGAAACAAAACCAACCAAAATTAGCTTGCATTTCACTTCTTCAAATTCGGGAATGTGTAACCTAAAAACATGTATTTTGCAGTGTAAAAAAATTTACATTGCAGTGTAAATTTTTTACTATACAAAGTAAATTAATTTACACTTTTTTTTTTACGTAAATTTTTTCGTAAATTTGAAGTGTAAACCAAGCTTTGTTTAGTAAATTGCTCGCCACCTAAAATTAGGTAAACAGCAGGGTCAGGGTAGCGGCGGTCTTTTGCCGCCATTGAAAGCATGCTGTCGGCCCGCCGCTGTGGGCGACGTTCCAACTACCTCGGAGACGCCAGCCCTGTAGAGGCTACCGAACTGTCGGCGGTACGTACCAAAAAGAGGTGCACTGCACCAACAGGGAGCAGCTGCGCGCTGCGCTGAGCGCCTAACGGCGGCCGCCCCTGACGCCGCGGTTTCTGGGTCGCTGACCCCGGCCCCCGCGATAGCAGTTTTCGCATTCATGATGATTGTGGGGGCTCCTGCCCACTGAGCAGTGCCGCCCACAAATCGCCATGCCCTGAGAAATGCAGCCCTGCTGCGCGCAAGGCATGCAACACATGAGGTCGCCACGCCTCTCTGGGCATTTCTCCCATCTCTCTGAGTCTGGGGTTGCCCAGTAGGGCCATTCGTGCACGTCTGTGACGTGCAGGTGCGGCGAGACCCGCTTGGCGTGCGCTACTAGCGCACGCAGGCCGGGGTACCTGCTGTCGGTCGCTGACCCAAGGTTACGCCAGTCATTGTTCTGGGGGTCCTCGCCGGGCTGAAACTGCCAGCCCCGCTGGCGATTGCGACGCTGCGGTCTGGACACGACCACAGTGTTTGCGTTTGGCGCGAACGGCACTGCCGTTGCGGCCTGGCTGCTAGCCAAAGAAACCTCGGAGTCTCCCGAGTTCTGATCACTGTCAGTGTCAATGACCTCAATGACAGGCTCCGCCGCTGGCGGTGCGACGCCGGCAGCTTCGGCGGAGGGTGGGCTGCCTGTTGTGGTCGAAACAGGCTTAGCAGGGGCGGCCGCTGGCGGCGGCAAGGGAGGGTCCGAGGCTGATGCCGACGCTGTCGGCAGAGCAGTGCTGGACGAGGCGGTAGGGTCAGTACTGCCGCTGGCAGTCTTGTGAGTCTTTTTCTTTTTCTTCTCCGAAGGGAGAATCTTGACCCAACCACCCTTGCCTTTGCCCTTACCCTCTGGGTGCCATTGGAAGCCGCTGGCTTCAACCTTAGCAGCCACGTGGCCCTCTACACCATCCACCCAATTGAGTCTCCACTGGAGCTTGGGTACATTATCTTCCTCCCCACTGGGAAGGGCTTATGATTCGATTCAAGCCTCCGATTTGATTCAAGCCTCCAGTCGGGACCTGGTGCCTGGTGTGGCTTAGACTGGTATGGTTGTCGCCCGAAGAAAGCCTGCAAAGCAGGCTTCTGGTAAGCTTGAAGGCAGTACTACTCGTAAGTAGTAGTAGTAGTAGTAGTAGTAGTAGTAGTAGTAGTAGTAGTAGTAGTAGTAGTAGTAGTAGTAGTAGTAGTAGTAGTAGTAGGAGTAGTAGTAGTAGTAGTAGTAGTAGTAGTAGTAGTAGTAGTAGTAGTAGTAGTAGTAGTAGTAGTAGTAGCGTAGTAGTAGTAGTAGTAGTAGTAGTAGTAGTAGTAGTAGTAGTAGTAGTAGTAGTAGTAGCAGTAGTAGGTAGTGGTAGTAGTAGTAGTAGTAGTAGTAGCAGTAGTAGTAGTAGTAGTAGTAGTAGTGGAGCAGTAGTACTAGTAGTACTAGTACTAGTGCTAGTGCTAGTACTAGTACTAGTACTGATACTAGTACTAGCACTAGCACTAGTTCACTAGTACTAGTGACAGTGCTTGTGCTAGTACTAGCACTTGTACTAGTACTAGTACGAGTACTAGTACTAGCACTAGCACTAGCACTGGCACTCGGACTCGCACTAGCACTAGCACTAGTACCAGTACTAGTACTAGTACAGTCTGGGACTAGCGCTAGCACTAGCACCAGCACTAGTACCAGTACTAGTACTAGTACTGGTACTAGTACCAGTACTAGTACTAGTACTAGTCAGTTCGGAAGATACACTTGACAAGAGCTATGATTTGTTAATTCCGATACTCGGGTCATAGTGACGTCCCATTTGCAAGCTCCGCATAATCGGAAAGCTCGAATCCAGTGACTATTTCCACGCAGGAAGGTCGAATTCAGTGCCCGCGGAGTCGTATTCAGTATACTTGATAAGAGCTACGATGAGTTAACTCCATTTGCAAGCTCCGCGTTATCGGAAAGGTCGAATTCAGAGATTATTACCACGGCGGAAGGTCGAATTCAGTGCCCGCGGAGTCGAATTCAGTGCCCGCAGAGGAGGCAGATTGTTGACACTGTCGGAATTATAGAGACACTTGACACTGTCGGATGGCACTGTCGGAATGACCGCCAAGTGGCTGCGGAGGAGACTGTTGTTGGGGTATGGGATTTACACGAAGTCTGGGCCATTTCTACCGGGGGAGGAGCTTTCGGAAGTGGCACTTCCGGAACCCCCCCAGAAGCGGAAGCCCCCCCAGAAGAAGGCAGGTCGTGTTTAATGTCTTGGAAAGTCTTCAGACCTCGCCAGACTTTCGAAGACTTCATGAAGCCACAAACAACAGCGCTGTGCGTAGCAAAATCGCGTAGTGTAGCAGTTGTCGTTTTTGTTGGCATGGCGGCCGCTCATTTTGCTCAAAGGCCCGTCTAAAGTCCTGTAGTTACAGTGGACGCATAGTGGATGGGTGTTGTGTTTGCCCCAACATGTTTTTTTACATGTCGTCTTTGCGCAACCAAGTTTCGCCTTTTAGGTAGGCTGCTGCAAGTCGGCTTTGGACACTTACGTGGTTTGGCAGCTCCTGTGCGGTTACCAAAACAAGCAGAATCAGAGCCAGCTTCCGTTCAGGTATCGGGAACTGCGATTCGTTTTTCAAGCTGATTGTCAAATTTTCCTTGTTGCAACAGTGCATTGTTGGACCACTGAATCCTGTCTGTGGGGCATGACAAGTAAAACTAGATTCCTGAGCACAAGACTTGGAAACCAATCCATGCATATTTTGGCCGGCGGAGCAAGTTTCACTTGTTGCTGCTCTTTGCACCATGTTTCTTTTCATCATCGGCATTATGAAACAACAACGAACCCTGCACCATTTATCCAGCCTGTCTGGTGCAACATGAACTATTCTGAGTAGAAGGCTTCGACGCAATCTTTGTAATAGGCGCACGCGGCAGACAACCAGCATCAATCACGTTCCATGCGGAGCTCAAAGCGAGCATCTGCAACCATAACTGCACGACAGTCTTGAAAGTAGCACGAACGACCGGTTTCACCTTGATTTGTGACGTCTAAGAGCTCGCAGGAAACAGCCGCGCGCACCCGCCGTGTGCCATGTGCCATGCCATGAACACGCCATCTGCGATTGATGAGGTCTTCTCGGAGTGATGTTTCTTGAACGGGGTATGTCTTGCTACTCATTTTGGCGAGCTTGGCATGCTGACAGTCAGTCGATAGCCGGTCTTAATTAGATCTCATTTGCCCACTCTGTGGGTGACCGTTCTTGCTTCCTTCTCAAAGCGGCAGGTGCTGTGGGTCCGCCGTCTGCATGCATCGCCGAAGGCCTCAATTGGATAAGAAGTCGCAGTGGCAGTTGACGTGACGTAGTTGTTGCAAGGGTATAACTAGAAGGGACGGGACAGCGACGTGAATTTGAGGTTATGCTCAACAATCATGTGCGGTCATCTGCAGATCTTTTGATCCTTTGTGTCACAAACGCCAGGCCTCTATGCCTCCGCCGTCTGCGATTGATGAGGTCTTCTCGGAGTGATGATTCTTGAGCGGGGTATGTCTTGCTACTCATTTTGGCGAGCTTGGCATGCTGACGGTCAGTCGATAGCGGGTCTTAATTAGATCTCATTTGCACACTCTGTGGGTGACCGTTCTCGCTTCCTTCTCAAAGCGGCAGGTGCTGTGGGTCCGCCATCTGCGTGCATCGCCGAAGGCCTCAATTGGATAAGAAGCCGCAGTGGCAGTCGAGGTAGTTGTTGAAAGCACAATGAAGTGCGTTTGAGGACGTGCTCAACAATCACGTGCGGTCATTTGCAGACCCTTCGTGTCACAAATGCCAGGCCTCTATGCCTCCGCCATGTGCGATCGACGAGGTCCCTTCGGATGATGGAGTTTTCAGGGAAGTTTGGCTTCGAGAAGCAGTCGCAGTTGGTGCGATGATTCCCTCATGTCCGATAGGTTTGTGACAGAATGCTTCCAAGTGCCACTGAACAGATTCAGCGTCCGGTGAATGACCATGTTGTCCATTGAATTTCTCTCCGGGCTCCTGGGGCTGAGTGTTGACCGCGCGAGTGATGTTTCAATAATTCAATAATAGCAACGGGCACGGGTTTGTCATCGTAGGATCCATGTGCGTCTAAGGTCATTCTGGTAATTGCTTTCCGTGGCATGGTTCAGGTAGGACACACGGAGGTCGCAGATGTGCTTTAATTCAGGTTCAATCCTACAACGCTTCATAAAACGCAACAGCCACGGAATCCGTTGGTGCCATCCATGTCCGGGGCAGCTGGAAATGCCTCCCAATCAAGCCGAGTGGATGATATCACCGACTCTGACAAGGACTCTGGCCCTGAAGGCGGGACTGTGCAGCATCACCCAACCCTTCGGTTTGCATTTGCACCGTCAGGCCCAACCAATCCCAAACCCGAGTTTTATACTCTTATCTTGTGTAGACGTTTGATGGGAGTGTTCTGCGTACAGAATATCTTGAGAGTTGTATGTGCTGGTAAGAAGTCGAATTGTTTTCGCATGAATGTTCAGTACATGTCCGATGTCGTTTGGTCGCATGCACGGCTTTGCGGAACAAGGAATTCCCAGTGTTGTAGGAGCGAGCAGCGTCAAACTGTCTTTCCCAAGTCTGACTGAGCATTTGAAGTTCTGGTCCCGGACCACGACAAGGATCTAAGCAGTATGCCTAGCACTATCGGAATCCCACCCGCGACTACCAAGGGCCTTGCGACAGTCGCAAGAGCATCATCAAGCATCACGGCGCCACTCCTAGAATCTCGGCGTCGTCCGGCTCTGGCCGCCAAGCCAGCCGGCTGGACAACATTACGGATTCCGACGAAAGTGCTGATGTGACATCCAGCTTCTCAGATTAAACAGTACATTTCGGATAGACAGGACAGCAGATGTTGGTCGCTCGGGACTGACGTGTGTTAGATGTCCCGAGTTGCTGAATGAGGTCATGCCAAGAAGTTAGACTTAGAGTCCAGAGCCGTCGGGGCAGAAGACACCCAGCCGGCCTCTTCGCGAGAGAAGCGAGGAGCCTTCCAAACGTAGTCATCGTGGTTGCCGCTCCGCCCGCGCATGCATTGTTGTGTGCTTTGCATGGCCTGCCAGGAACTCCAAACAGCATAGCGCGTGGCTCGACCATTTCTGCAGCCGATCTTCGTGAGCGGCTGAGAAAACCGTGCGGTTGCTTTGCGCGACGGCGCAAAGTGGAATCAGGGAATTCAATGACATGTTATCACAGCTTTCTGACAGACGACATCCTGTTTCAAAAGCTGCATTCTTACGTCAACAGCTGGCTGGAAATGGACAAGCTGGAGCAAGACCAGTTTGTGGCTTGTTCGAAATAGGTAGAGTTCCCCGTGCAGTTTCCAAACAAGAATTCCGTGATACCCGTCCGCCACAGTCTACCAACAAAAGCAAAGGCTACATACATCGCAAGTGAGTCCATAAAGTTACACTTTTTTAGACTTTGTTCTTAGTTACCCGACTATTAGAGTTGCTTCCGTGACCGATGATATGATCTGCATGCTCCGATTTCGATGGCCGCGAGCAGGCCACACTTCAGATACAGGACTGTCAACGTGGAGTAGTTCGACCAGGGAGGGGTTTGATTTGGCTTCAAAGTGCAGCTGTCTTTGTCGTCTGTGTGCCTTTTCGAAACGATATGTTGTTTGGTTAAAGCCAGGGCATCAGCCTCCGCACATGACAATGATGACCCCATCATTGGAGCCGATGACAATGAGCTTCATACGGGTTCGATTGAACATTTTGTACCGTTGTTGCGCGGAAACCATGAAGCATAACTGGGCTACAGTCCCAGGTTTTCTCCCGTGTCCGAGAGCTGGCACTGGAGCAGAAGATCATCCAGGCAGACTCTGGCAAAAGGACGTGAGCCACAAGAGAAACATGACTTTGTTTCTAGTATTGTTGGAAATCGTGACCATAGCGGCTATGTCAAAGTTAAGTTGTGAAAGTTACCCCGTTGCTGCTAAAGGTGATCATGTGTCGGTACGTGAATGTTGGCCCTGGAGGATAGAGAAAGCTGATGACAATGAGCAAGCCGCGCAAGGCTTGCAGTATCACATCTTGGATGTCCGCATCTGCAGAAAGGCGTTTGCATCACTGCACCTGATGGGCGAGCATCCGCGGTTGAGAGGCTTGGTGAGCGCTGTGATGCAAGGCCGCTCGCAGGCACCGACTGACAAGCGCTACCTCAAGCGTAACCAGAGTCAGACTTCAGTGAAGACTGGAGAGGTATACTCGTACCTGGAAACCTTGTATGAGTCTGTAGCGGAGCGTTTGCCAGAGGATGATGCCGTAGAGTTGGACATGAGTGGAGATTTGGGAAATCAACAGGACGACTCCGAAGCTGAGGAATCTAATGTCATCCTTTTGGCCGACTGTGAGGCTTCAGTGACTGTGGGGCATGATTCCAAAAAGTACCTGCCACCAGGAAGTATCTACGACGAGTACAAACAGTACCTAGCCCTCGGCAATGAGAAGTGCAGTTTCAGTACCTTCATTCAGGTTTGGCAAACACATTTTGCTGGCATCTTGGGGTTTCGTGGCAAACGTCAACATGCGATGTGTGCAACGTGCACGCGGCACAAGCTTTTGTTGTCGTGTATGCCACATGCGGCCGCAAGAACTCGGCAGAGGCTGTTGTTCGAACGCCATTTGGCTGACCAATACCGGGACCGAATGATTTACTGGAAGACGCGTGGGGACTCCCGAGCTCTTGGTTCGTCGACGCTGTCCATAATCATGGACAGCGTCGACCAGGCGAAGTTTGCCTGGCCAAGAAGCAAGGTCTTTAGATCAAAGCAATTTGATGCCTTCCATAGACCCCGCTTGCACATTACCGCAGCCATAGCCCACGGACACGCGGTAATGGTGTACGTTGCACACAGCGACGTCACACAGGCAGGCGCGACAACCGTCGATATGCTAGGGCATCTATTGACTCGATTGAAAGATAGCGTGCCCTGGCTGCGACCATGAGAAGCGGTTTTCTATTATGTATTCCAGGGGCTCACGATAGATTATTCACCGGATTGATAAGGGGCCCCTGTGAAGGGGGCCTCTTTGGGTTGCACTTTGCCGCATGGGCGTGTTGCGGCAGAATGGGGCCCAATCGGGCCTTATGGGGTCCAGTGGGTTTCCCAGTGACCCCCCTTAGGCCCGATTGGGCCCCATTGGACCGCAACACACCCATTCGGCAAAGTGCAACCCACAGGGGTCCCCTCCACAGCGGCTCCTTAACTTATCAACCCTGTGAATTACATCGCACAATTCACTCACTGCTAAATTACACTTATTATAGCAGATCCCATTGCAATGCTGAGGGTGTCCCTGTCCACGCGATGCACATCCATCTGCAGCTCGACAATACTGCATCTACCAACAAAAACGTCACCGCTTTCAGCTTCATGGCATCAGCCGTACAGGTGGGCATTTGCCGTTCCTTTACCGCATCTTTTTTGCGAGTCGGACACACCCACGAGGTCGGCGGGGGCTAGGCCAAATCGACGAACTGTTTGCATTGAAGGTCTCTCGCTTGCTTGCTTTTCCTTGCTTGCTTGCTTGCTTGCTTGCAAGGCTAAAATGCCTGGTACACTTCTCGACGATTTGCATGTGTCATCTTGCGCAGGGGCTGTGCTAATCGTCTCTGTATCGTTCCAGTTTTATCGGATGATGTCCGAAGGGAATCCACTCTTTCTTTCTGCCGGGCCTCTCTTTCTCTCTCTGTCTCTCTCCCGTGCGTGAGCTTTTCCGTGCACTGAGCTGGATGAGTACTTAGGCGAAAGCTGTCTGTTATGATGATGGTTGGATTGGGAGTGATTCTGCTCCGCCTTGAACTGTGTCCTACCGTGCGAGCGTTAGTAGTGGTGTGCTGACAGGACATTGATGCTTTTTTTTCGGAGATGACGACCTTCATCCGCAAGCGGCTTCACTGGGCTGACAGCTTCGATATGTTCCGAACGAGGATGCAGGAGTTCCTGGACTTGGGCACTCGCACGCACGAGAAGCTGCGGGAAGCAGTTGTTGTTGATCGAGTGCGGAATTGGAAGGATTACTTTGGGTTCATGGCCCTACAGATGAAGGGACACACCGGCCCCACAGCTCCTCGAGTTTTCCAATTCGTCAGGCGTTCAGGCCGGACACCACTAGGTCCCTAGGTATTCGTTTAAAGCTCTGAGCATCTCTGGCGTCAAAGGGCTATGCAACAGACGCTGTGCAGGCCTGCCGGATACACATCCGCTTCGAAGATCCGGATCTCCCATGGATGTGGTGTTGAGGTGCGAATCTGCTGCCAGCAGACAACAGACTCATGCCAGGCTTTAGGCAGGGTTTCAGATGTCCCGCGTTGCAGGTGCAAGCAGTACATGTGTGATCCTCACTTCTACCAGAGCCTGGATTTCTTGACCGCTGCCCACGTGGACAAACTACCGGCTGCGCTGCCCACAAGTCACTTTGCGGCATGCGCAATGGGCCTTTGTTTGCTTCTGCTTTGATGTGGTTTGGGCATTTGTGGACTGGAAGTCTCGAAGTCGACTCAGTTAGTAGAATCTTAGTAGAACTACGCAACAGACAGTAACAACGAATCGATCCATTTGAGATTGTTGGGTTCAGGTGAAGCTTCAGAATTTCCCTTCTACACGGCTGAAAATTGGCAGGTGGAGTGTAAAAGCAGCAGTCAGTCCTCGTCAGTGTCAATGCGTCCAGCTAAGGCTTCTTGGAGCGGGTTCGGAAAACTGCCAAGTACAAGGCCATGATTCTCAGACATGCGGACATGCTGAAAGACCCCGCGTTTGGTATGCCAAGTGCTTCACAAGAATTGCGAGAATGGGTCAATGAGACTCGGCGAGAGCTGCCGCCCTTGAAGGTCACACACTGTTGCTTCTTTGCCCGCCACCGGAGTCTCCATGACAATGAGCCCGTTGTTCTGGCGGAAGATTCATCCTGCGACATGGGCCCCCAAGCTTCTGCGCTGGAACCCCCTGTGGCACAGGTTGTCGTCTGTGAGAAGAAGATGCAGGGTCTGGCCCGCAAACGCAAGCTGCGGGAGGAAGCAAAGACGACGCTGGCTGAAGCCGAAGCTGCTTTCAAAAGTAGTACGGTGACGTTTCTGATGAAGCATCAAGAATTCAGCCTTTCTGAAGCTTCAAAGATTGCAGATGTCGCTTGGCGAAAGAAGAAGAGTGCAGAGGCCGCATCGCAGGCGAGTGGGTCTGGAGGCAGACGTCCACTTCATGATGACGACGGAAGTGATCAGGAGACCGTCAAAGCAGGCTTGTAGAGTTAGTGACCCTCGCCCTTAGCCTAGATCTGATCTGGTACTGTTCGCCGGTTCCAGCAAGAGATGAAAGAAAAGTCAGTAAATTTCACTTGCTAGTTATGAGTACTACATTGAATGTCGATGCTACCTTCTGACCCCATGACGATATTGACGAGGACGCTACGGCTTTGGATGTCCCTGATCGCGAAGACCTCTCCACGCGATCAGCCGCCCGGAGCAGCGCAGATTGACACAAAGCTGTTAAGCAGCTTACGAGATCAATGCTTCACCACGGACGTTTTCGCTCTCGCAACTTGTTGTCCGGCACTGCGAGCTGCTCTGCAAAAAGAAACATTGAGTGGCACTGGCCCCACAAGTCGTAAGCCTTCATTGACTAGTCCGTACTTATACAAGTTAGTATACTGCATTGAACACGACATTGAAGACATTGTTGATCACGCTACTACCATCCAAAGTCATGTACTGATCCTGGGCTAACTCACTCAGCCCGTGAGCGTTCTGTATTAATGTATGGCTTCGACGTGACGAGCCCGCCCGTTCCTTGATATTCTAGCATCACTGAATGGGGGGCTTCAAGGGTTCAGGACTTGAGGGCTTCAGCGTTTGAGCGGGGGTAAAGATCACCGTTCGGGCTGTTGAGGTATCGGGTTTAGGTTCCAGCATCAGTTTCAAACATGTAGCGGACTCTTGGCCTACCGCGCGCGCAGCCTCATTCTTGACAACCAGGGAACCTCGGAGCTATAGCATGGAAGCTCTTTTTTTTCGACACATGGAATTTTCGTGACCCAAGTTCTGTCAGTGTTTAACACCACTTTCCCAAACGCCACAAGGCCTCGACCCCGCATCCTGAACTGAATTCCGCATGTACCCAAACTGTTCAAGTCGAAGTCTCGTAAACCACTAAAACCAGTGCAGACTAACATGCCCTAAATCAACAGCGGAACAGGTTCAGACCGTCGAGAAGATGGCGAAGGCCCTTTTGCAATTTCGAGGTTGTGGGGGCTTCAGGGGTTCGGGACTTAAAGATCAGCATTCAGGCATTTGGGGTTACGGCTTTAGGTTCCAGGAATTGTGTAAACCACTTGAATGACGGCTTCGCAGACAAATTTCTGTGAAACTGTTTTTGGAGGTTGACGATCAGGGTTTAAGACGATGACACTCATACGCGTAACCTGTAGGGTCGGGTCATTGGCTCTCCGAGTGTCATTATGACATGATTGGCTTCCCAAACCCTCAGCCCTGTATCGTCGATACATTTTGTATGGAGCCAAAAGCCAAAAGCCTAGACCCCGCACCGTCCACCCATGTTCTGTTGAGCCCAAAACCCCAGCCTTAAACCCTGTACCGTCAGTTTATTTGTTCTATTGAGCCTGCTATGAACCGCTGGTTTCCGAGGCATCCGCGGTTACGATGGCTCCAGGAAATGTCTGGTTCCTGTCATGCGCTGTGTGGTTTGGCGGTCTCTGGGAGTTTCAAGGCTTTAGGCTTTGGGGTTCGGGTGTGGGTTTGGAAGGTTTGAGGAGGTCTAACGCTTGTCCAGTCTCGGGTCTCAAGTTTGAAGTTGAGGGTGTAGGGCTCTGGGCTGTGGGGTTTCAGATGTTGTTAGAGTTTTGTGTCTTTCGGTTTTCAAGTTTATATAAGTTGTAGGGTTTCTGTCGACGTTTTTGGAAAGTCCCCTCAGCCAGGATCCAGTTTAAGGAATCTGTTTTAGGGAAGTCGGGCTTCGGGGTTCGGGAATTTGGGAACGACGATAGCATGTTAACATATGCATGCGGCCTGCGAACCAAGCCGGCATCGAGTTAGAACAATTAGATCCCGAGTGAGCCCGTCATGCACGGCCATGTCGGCATTCTCAAGAGGCGCGACCGTCCAGCAACAACAGCACTCCAAGAAACCAACCCACCACTGAGCTTGACAGGAGTTGTGTCATGGCCAAGCTCGACAATGAGAAGAACAATGCATTGCCGGCCCCCGCATCTGCCCCTAGCACTTAAACTTGCAATTGTATTTATTTGTCCACGTTGAAAGTTCCGTCTCCAACAGGTAGCTGCTAGGACTAAGATTGGTGCAAGCCACCACATGCCAGGCTAGCCTCGGCATTCAAGTCGCAGAGATTTTCAGCGGCAGCGGCAACCTCACAGCAGCGTTGACACGAGAGGGGTTCAATGTGGCATCGTTTGACTTGAAGATCTCCGCGGACCACGATTTCACTGACATGTGCAAAGTCCAACGAATCATTCAGGAAATCAAAGGGCAAGGTACCAAATATGCGCATTTCGCGCCCCCTTGTAATTCCTTCAGCATATCCCGATGGCCAAAGCTGAGGCCCACCAGGTTGACAACATTACGCAACAAAATAGCAACCAGCTACTACTGCTACCGTGCAACGGAAATAAAACACCCCTTTCAGGTCAAAGAAGCATCCAGAGGGCATACCGTGGAGGAAGAAGACAAGCAAGCAAAAGCTCGAGCTGTACATTGCCAACCGTATAGTCAAGAACGTGATGACAGCGATCCTAGAGCTCCTAGCGGACGGCATCATCGTGTCAGTCGAGAACCCGTGCAACTCACTGCCACTCAGTGGCTTTAGATAAAACCACACCAAGCCCACCCGACAGCGTAATCACCAATCTACCTGAAAGCCAAAGCCCAATGTTATATTTAAACCCTGCCCTCCTAGAAAGCCAACCCCACAACCCTCCCTACAAAACCAAGTCCCGAAACGCCTGCAACCCTGACGCCCAAAGCCCTATCCTAAACCTGAGGTCACGCCAACCCTACAGTCTCCAAATCACAAACGCCATACGGTAAAACCTTGAACCGCCGAACCTTGATAATCGCCAAGCTGTGATCTTGTGTGAGGCTGTGGCGCATGCCGCATATGCAGAGCGTCCTGTCGCAAATGAAACCTGTGACACTGGACTTTTGCAGGCGTCAGTCTTACACTTCCTGAATATGTGGGGTAGGGGATGCAGGATGATGTTGAATTGCATCTTGATCACGACCCCTAGGTACGGGGTCAACCACCGCAAGCGAACCACTATCTTCGCTTCTGATGCTGTCATGCTGTCAGGGCTTGAGAAGAGATGTAACCACCGCAAGAAGCATGAAAGGCTAGCGGGATGGGTAGATCGATCTCAGTCTGCCAAAAAGCAGAAGCACAAAGCGACGAAGCTTGCAACTGCGTACCCAATCAAGCTTTGCAATCAGTGGGCCTCACTGGTGAAGCGGCATCTGCAGCAGCCGTGAAGTAGCTGCCGCCCTTATCGAGCTCTGAAGTTGGAAGTTCACAGTATGGCTCAAGGCCCTCATCACGTTAGGTATATTGCAAACCCCTACAAGCCCAAACCGAAAGCCGGAGCGCTTTTGACCCAACATAAATGTGGTGGGGCGTGCATGTGGGTCGTGCAGTTGTACTGTTGAGAATTGTCGAGGTATGCATGTGTGTAGATGACGTGTAGATGCCCAATTCAGGGAGGCGAGGTTTGATCAAAAATGCTCCCGGACACACGCCGCGGGCGGGAGCGTTTTTGATCTAACATAAATTGGTGGGCCGTGCGTGGATGTCGTGCAGTCCCAGTGTGTCGAAAATTGCCGAGGTATGCATGTGCGTATACGTTGAATTCAGGGAGGCGAAGTCAGATCAAAAATGCTCCCGGACACATGCTACGGGCGGGAGCGTTTTTGATCTAACATAAATTGGCGGGGCGTGGCGGATGCTGTGCAGTCCTAGTGTCGAGAATTGCCGAGGTATGCATGTGCGTATACGTTGAATTCAGGGAGGCGAAGTCAGATCAAGAATGCTCCCGGACACATGCTACGGGCGGGAGCGTTTTTGATCTAACATAAATGTGGTGGGACGTGCGTGGGCGTCGTACAGTCCTAGTGTTGGGAATTGCCGAGGTATGCATGTGTGTAGATGCCCAATTCAGGGAGGCGATGTCAGAACAAACATGCTCCCGGACACACGCCACGGGCGGGAGCGTTTTTGATCCAACATAAATGTGGTGGGACGTGCGTGGATGTCGTGCAGTCTCAGTGTGGAGAATTGGCGAAGTATGCATGTGTGTAGATGCACAATTCAGGGAGGCGATGTCAGATCAAAAATGCTCCCGGACACACGGCGCGGGCGGGAGCGCTTTTGATCTGACATAAGTTCGGCCACCCAACCCCCCCTCGCTGGCCTTATTTTGGGGGGGTTGGGTTGCCTCTTTTTATGACGAATCCCACTGTGATTCCTCACAAATGTTTGGCGCAGCAAGTCAGCTGTGATGCAGGTGATAACCCTGCCACCCCCCCCGAAAGCAAGTGACAGCAACAGCAAGACCAGAACCTGTGACCAATCCCACGGATTGGCCTTTCCGAGTCTAGATACCCAAACAGCAGCTGCAGCGGCAACAAAACAACAGCGTGAAACACAGAATATATGACGAATCCCACCGTGATTCCTCAGGAATGTCCCATCGAGTTTGCTGTGATACCCAGGTCCTTCCGGACATTTTGGCACCTGTGCTGTACTTGTTTTTTTGGAGGGGGGGGGGGCCAACATTTATGACGAAGTCCAGTGGGATTCGTCACAAATCTTGTGGGTGCCGTTGTCGTTGCTGAGTATCTCGATCAACATATAGGGACAATAGATTTGTGACGAAGTCCAGTGGGATTCGTCACAAATCTTGTGGGTGCCATTGGCGTCACTTTCGCTGTGCTAAATTTTAGAGAGAGGGGGGAGGGCGGGGGGGCGGTGCGAACACTTGTGACGAAATCCAGTGGGGTTCGTCACAAATCGTGTGGCTGCCATTGCTGGTGTTATCTGCAGTGGGATTCGTCAGTGAGTGGGTGCCGTTGGCGTCGCTTTCGTTGTGCTGGTTTTTGGGAGGGCAAACATTGGTGACGAAGTCCGGTGGGATTCGTCACAGATCTTGTCGGTGCCGTTGCTGTTGTTATCACCTCAGTCAACTTTTCAGAAAACATATTTGTGACAAAGTCCAGTGGGATTCGTCACAAATCTTGTGGGTGCCGTTGGTGTCGCTTTCGCTGTGCTGACTTTTTGGAGGGGCAAACATTTGTGACGAAGTCCAGTGGATTTCGTCATAAATCTTGTGGGTGCCGTTGTCGTTGCTGAGTATCTCGTTCAACATACAGGGACAACATATTTGTGACGAAGTCCAGTGGATTTCGTCACAAATCTTGTGGGTGCCGTTGTCGTTGCTGAGTATCTCGATCAGCATACAGGGACAACATATTTGTGACGAAGTCCAGTGGATTTCGTCACAAATCTTGTGGGTGCCGTTGTCGTTGCTGAGTATCTCGATCAACATACAGGGACAATATATTTGTGACGAAGTCCAGTGGATTTCGTCACAAATCTTGTGGGTGCCGTTGTCGTTGCTGAGTATCTCGATCAACATACAGGGACAACATATTTGTGACGAAGTCCAGTGGATTTCGTCACAAACGGGCGGCCGCATAACCGGTACCGTTTGCGATGGAACCCAGTGGACTTCATCACAAAAGCTGTGTGTTCGCTACATGGGTCTACACTTCAACCTCCAAAGTCTCCCCGATAGTCAGCATCAACAAGGGTTTTGTGATGAAGCCCAGTGGGCTTCATCACAAACAGCTGCTCTTCTGCAAGACTGATTTTGTGATGAATTCTACTCTGTGGACTACGTTAAAGGGAAGAAGCCTTCGGATGTGCCTGAAGCTAGTGGACAGCATCGGCCTTCAGAGCTCCCAGCGGCTTCCCGAGTAATCATGCACGAGCCGAGGCTAATTTTTGATAGGAGAGATGTATATAGCCTGGGGCTCTCAATCAGAGCGGGATGACATCTGAGAAAAAGGATGGATCGGAGTGTCACTCAGTGTCATCAGACGTGCGCATGACATACCATGAGAACGTGTGATTCCTCAATTTGGTTAGTAGCACCCGTCGAGTTAGTGTGAAGTCTCGGAACTCGGTCCGGCGCTCAGCTCGTGGCGATGGGAGGGAAGAAGCGCCCGTCGATGGGCGGATCAGACGCAGCTCCGACCCGTCGGAAGAGCCTCGAGAGCAGCCCGGAGGTTCCAAAAGCGTTCGTTGTGAATCCGTGGTTCAACCAGGCAATCACCAAATTCGACGACCTATGGGGCCATTTCGAAGACCTGGAGACAATCATGAAACACATATGGCCCACCCCCGAATCCCAGAAAACGTGGGCCCTCAGGCTGAATGACATTTTCCCCCCGGAGCCTGGTGTCGAGTACCTGTCGCCCGATTGGGGCGAGCACGCAGTGAAGAAGCTGCGGCCGTATCACTGGTCGTGGGCGAAAGACTCAGGTAACAAAGGCCCTGTGAATCGCGAGGCATACAGGAACCTGCTAATGAGCATCATGGTGAAGGGTTTCTGCACGGACGTGACGCAACCCGGCATCGAGCTGCCCTTGATTACACTCCCCTATGATGATGACAGCGCGGAAGAGAACAAGGTCATCTTCCCAACCACCATAGACAAGGAGCTTCGTCTACGACGGCTCTTAGTTCCAGTTCTACTTCTACTGTACTCGAACAATAAACTGCGTGTTTCTTAACAGGTCGTGCTGCCAGTATCAGAAAGACGACGGTTTCAGTTGCTGGCACGTGGGGCCGAACAGGGTTGAGGTTGAAGGGTTTAACGGTTCAGGGTTCAGGGCTATAGACCATGGCTAGGGGTTTGTACTGTAGGGCTGTAAGGGTGAGACGGGTGAGTCAGTGATGTTTTGGAGTGGACATGAAACGAGCTTCAATACCCACAACCGACTCGAGCAAAGTACCCCGAATACGAAAAAGCATTCGGATCAAGTCTTCAGGTGGACTAATGCTATCAGGCGAAAGCGGTGTAGGGATATTAAAGCATAAGCTCTCACACCTCGAGCCCCAAGCCACTAGCCCTGAACCTCGTCCTTTCGAGAATAAGCGCTGGCTCAGGACGTGGCTGACGCCTACGTCGTCAACGAAGTCAAGGGCTGGAGCCGTGCCACGGCGATGCATATGGCCTTGGCCATGATGGATGCTACAGGGAACATGGATGTGTACCTCGACTACCTTCGGAGCAACGGCAAGTTCAGCAACTTCCAGACTCAAAGCGCCAACTTCCTGCACATTCCGGATGACAAAGACGAAGTGGACGTCAATCGTGGCAGCTCAGCTTCGTATTACTGAGGCTATCCTAGATGCGCTGCACATGCAAAATGGACCCAAAGTAACGAACTCTGTGAACACTGAGCGCACATGACCCTAAACCATTTAGCCTTCAACCTAAACCTCTCGAGAATTAGCTCAGCGAAGCCAAGAAAGTCCTAGCCAGCAAAGCTTGCCTCGTCAGCCAAGATGTGACTATGATGTCAACACTCACGAGAGTGAAGCCGAACGCTTTCAACTATTTGTTCCAAATCATGAAGAAAATCAAGATTCATGCCAGCGACCCAAGAACCCAGCACGACGCATTTAGGGCTGCTTCGGCCGACTACGGGCTCAGTCGAGCTGAGCACGAGGCGGTGGAGAACCTCTTGCTCCACATCAGTCCTTCGGCGCGAGATTTCCTGACTCGGCTAGCGAGCTCTCACGGGATGGTGAAGGGACCGATCAGTCATCAAGGATTAGGGTCGAAAGCTCTCCGCTCGACGTACATGGTGAAGTCCGATATCGGCTGGTACGAAGACAAGCTCAACAATTGTCCCGACACCGTGCAACTAATCTTGGAAAGAATCAAGCTGGACTTCGTGAATGTCGCCCCGGGTATGAGAACAAGTGCATCGGATGAAAAGATCAATTCCCTTCAAACGGTGAGCCGGATGTTTCTGCTCTACTGCGAAGATTTGCGCAGCAAGTTGACCCTTGAGGCCCGCCATGTGGAACCACTTAAGACTTAAGGCGACCAGTCAGATACAAACCCAGTTTCGTAATATTAAATCTGGCAGGCCTACGAAGGCGAGTTCCCGCAGCTGAGACTCGTTTTCCTCAATGGCTGCTTCGACGACCATTTCTTGGACCTCGGGGGGGAGGGGTGGGGGAAGCAAACAAAGCTTCGAAGCATGTTGGCAGTTTGGGACTTGATAATAGCGCAGATTTACTGTTCATAGGAGTAAGTCCTCAATGCCAAACGGTACAGCTCCTCATCAGATTCAGTAGGAGCAGCGAGACTCTCTGCCTGTACCGCTGGACTGCACGAAGCTGCCGGAGTTCAAGTACATCGTCGATCGTGCGAGTGCAGAAATGAGAAGTGCCGAGCTCAAGAAGCGGAAGGAGCTGCAGCAGAAGGTGGATCAGGCGAGCTACGAAACGCTGGAGAATGAGGTATCGAACGACCTTGCTCTCCTGTCAGAGTACAATCTCGCAGTGGCCAGAGCCAAGGAGCTCTGGACAGATCAGGTCCAGAGCTACAAGCGAAACAGAAGAAACAGGGGCCTGCAAAGAGTGCAAGAGCTGATGGACAACCGGCTCAGCCTGGTCGATCTGGAAAGCAGTGCCAGCGGTGGCTACAAATCGATCCCGAAGCACTACAGCAGCTTCAAAGCACGGAAAGAGCTTGACTTGCCAATTATCAAGAATGCAGAGACTTTGATCGTCCTGGACCTCGGGAAGATGCCGCAGTCGCTCTCTGCCGCCCTTGAGATGCTCAAAGCGGGGGCCGACATTTGTCACCAGGGGCCCGAGTGCGCCATGCTCGTGAAGTACCCGACCAAGATCAAAGGAACCACCATGACAGCACACTTCAACGCTGTGAGGAAGCTGGAGGACGCAATGTTGACAAACGGTCTCAACATGGAGGCGACCCCCAACGTGATCTATGATAGGTCTGGGTTCCATGGCAACGATGCTCGAGAGGGATTGTCGCGACTACGACTATGCATCTCCGACAATTTCGAGACCAGCGACAGCCCTTGGTTCACTTCATTGACCGCTGCCAACCACATGATCATAGACGAATGCCCCATTGTGAACCACAAGGACATGAAATTCATCCCGCACAGCGAGGTCGAGCATCAGACCGAGGCCCTCAGTCCGGCCGAAAGGCTGGCTTCAGGGATGTAGAAATCTAGTCTTTAATTCTGTGATGTATTAAGATCCCAAGAAAACCCTGTTTGGCAGGGCATCGCAGTTGGGCCCGAAGGCGTGGAAGCATATCCTGACGAGAGTGTCTTGCGGCAGGTCAGGGGAGTCCGACCCTACAAAACGCAAGGTCATCGTTTTGGATCCCAATCCGAATTTCGGTGACGTGCTTGAGGCCGTCTGGATGCTGAACGATGCATGGCACAAGGGAGGTGAGGTGCCGCTCTTCGTCGGGATTGGCTTCTATAATCCCGGCGCAAACGACGTGGAGAAGTCCAAAAGTCTCGGAATGCAAAGCTACATGAAGGGCATGCTGCTTCGTAACTGGTGGGAAACCAGCAGGGAAGCTGGAGACGCAGAACCCCGACGGTCAGCTGAGACCACGGTCCAAAAGCCCACCCTGCAGAAGTTGGCCTGGGACAATGCCACAGGAAAGGCGATCATTCCGGACATAGTGGCCAAAAGGTTTGACGACTCCGACCCGTCTGTGCGTGAGCAGTGGGCGCAGTTCTGTGCCAAGACGAAGGACGGCAGCACAGAGTGACAGGAATGTAGACTAGCTCTGAAGTAACGAATTCTGCCATGAATTGTATCACTATAAACTAGTCACCTAAACTTAGACCACCACTTGCGCCGGAATCCCAGATAAACACCCCTAAATCCCCGCACCCCTTCCACCAATCAAGAATCCGAGAACGCCTCATCACAATGACTTGAACGCAAGACTAAGCGTCCAGCCCCGCAGGACTCTTTGGACAACTTGGTCTCGCTTCCATCCACAACCTCATCTGGCCAGGACGGTGAGAGGGTTGGCATCAAGTTCAACGGCCCTGAGTTTGACCCGGACGAGGTGACGAAACCGCTGGATTTGAAGAGGGACCTAAACCGCATCGTCGAGGACTACGACCTGAAGGAATTCGACATGTCAGATGTGTTCCTTCACCATAAACTTAAACCCTCAACCAAAGAGAAACCATGAACCAGGAGCCTTCAACGGGTTCAATGAAGCAGCAAAAGCAGTGACTGCAGCAGCGGCAATAGTAATAGCAAAAGCAGTAGCAGTAACACTAGCAGTATGTAGAAGTAGTTTCAAAGGAATGGATGTGATTTTCTGGGACCAGCCTGGCGGCCCGAGACTATGATCCATTTCCTGGTAGACTCTGTGCTAACGTGCGTGTTCTTACGCATGAAGAGCTTACAATGTATAGCATGTGTCACAGTCACCTATGAACTGCTGAGTATATCTCGTTCTTTGAGGAGCGACACCACATGAAACCGGCCGCTCGTATATAGGGTCCTGGCATAGCAGCTCTCGAAGACACCTGACACTGAACAACGTCGACGTGCGGGTGTTATGAAGGATTCCCAGTCGTCGTTCTGTGAACAGGAGCCTTCTGACAGTCGGTTCTTACAGCATCCGCATATCGCACGATAAGAGTAAACTCCACTGACTAAGCATCGCTGATAAGTTCAAGGCTCTACACCGTGAAGCCCACGCCGAAGCAGCCCGGAATCTACATTACCAAAAAGAAGGAGGTGATGCTCTTCGTCGAAAAGGAGATGCATGGCGAAGCTTTTGACTGCTCGGCGTGCGAGTTGTTTGGGTTTGGGACCGGAGCATTGATCTGCGAGGCGACTGAGGCTTTGCAAGGTGACTTGGACGTGACATGTGTGAGCCTGCGTTAGTACTCAGATCGATGTCAAGCTGCCAGCACAGCAATATGAGTCGGTATCGATACATCAAGGTCAAAAAGGCACGAATCTGTTCTGCATGAGCCACGACACGGATTTGGTCGTTGCCATCAGTCAGAACAAGACGAAGGATCTCAGGATGATTTGCACGTTGGTCTACGAGGCCGAGACACAAGATCAGTGCACAGCAACATTCGCAGAATTGCCTCGCCAGGCCATGCAGATTGGGGTCCCGGACCTCGCGGTGGAGCATCATGAATGTACGCCCAAAACAATCACGAAGCAGGCAGGATTAGGGCACAGTGTCAGGGGTTAGGGCGGCTTGGCTGGCCTTCACAGCCTCAGAGCTGAAAGGTTCGGGGGCCTTAATAAACTTAGGAATCGGGTCCTAGGGGTTCGTGGCTTAGAGCAGTTTTGGAGTATCATCGCGCGGTAGCGGGGTTCGTGAGTTCGTTTTCATGCTCGGCTGGGTTTTTGCGAGGTTTAGACTTCACACTGAGTCTGAGACTTGATTGTGGTTGATCATAGGACCCCACTCCCGTACCCAGGTTCAATCTTGACGGCTGCTTCATGGGTCGTGGCTCCGAGCCCTTACTCATCAAGTTACGTTACCAACAATGGTAGTGCACCCAATCCAGCTAAAACGCCAAACGACACTTCAAGCACAATTTAACATAAAGTCATCACTACTATTTGCTTAAGAAGCCCCCAAAAAAATAAAAATAATAATCCCTATATTACCTCCATAAGGAATGTATTTTTTATTTTTTGGGGGGTTCTTAAGCAAATAGTAGATCATGATGCATCGACAAGTGCCGTCTGAACCCCGGCCTCAATTCGGAATCAAGGCGATTGTCCGTCTTTTGCAAAACAAAACCCGAGCCCCTAGAACCTAAAAGCCTAGTCCTACCTGAACCCCAAACCATGAAGCTTAGATCGCCAACCCGAACTAGGGGCGCGACATCCCGCTGCACAGTCGGATGGACCTCGC
This sequence comes from Symbiodinium sp. CCMP2592, assembly GCA_905221615.1. Lineage (NCBI taxonomy): Eukaryota > Dinophyceae > Suessiales > Symbiodiniaceae > Symbiodinium > Symbiodinium sp. CCMP2592. Next base: position 41,345 of record CAJNDT010001144.1, read on the forward strand.
GGTGAAGAGCCAGAGCGTGGCTTTCGTGGGGGATAGATTAGATGATGCCACGCTTGCTCAAGCAAGCCTGAAGAGAGGCTTGGCAGGTGCTTTTTTCCGTGATGATTTCAAGGTGCTACCCTCGGCCTCCGCAGGCATTCTTTGGGAAGTGCAATTGTCGCATAATCCTCCTCCGACCTTGAAGGCTTTTAAGCCGAAATATTGGTTGCTAGGCGAGCTGCACATGGTGCCAGGCCGCGTGTATCATTTGGAGTGAAGCAAAGTGTCAGTCACACTCGTGGCAAGTTTTGTGCACTCCAACGCTATTCCCAATACCTAGGACCAAGAACCTAAACACGACAAAGACAACATGTTGCGGTGCTTTTGAGCCATGCAGTGCGCAAAGTGCTTCTCCAATCAATCCCTGCTCAGAGAGAAAAGGTGCCAACGCACGTCAAGATCGGTTGGCGTGTCTATCTTGGGATTGTTTGTGGTTGCTTGGCTGCTGCGGGACTGAACCCAAAACAGGATCACGGCTCAGATCTGAACTAGAAGGGTGACTATCTCTCCCCATCTTCCACCCGTCATGTCGGCGGGAACCTTTCAAGATGTTCGTGTGGATGCTCTCACAGACTCAGACTGTCGGGGCCCAAGCACCGCTATAAACACAATAGTGTTGGGAAATCAATTTCGGTTGCCTTCCAACCAACCCCTCAATATTTTTCTACCTAGCTCGCAGGCCCCAGGTGGCCTCCTCGTCGCTTTGAAGAGTGCCCACGTCTCCTGCGTTAGCCAAGTCAGCGAGTCAGTGAGTCAGTCTAGCCAAGCCTACACTAGGGGTCCCTGGAAGTAAGAACACCTAGTTATCTGTAACAATCCTAGTCACTCCTTCCCTGCAGAGGACTTGGTAGCTAGGCCTCCGAAAATTCCATGAGGTGAGACACCGGCTTCGGAAAAGCAGCGCCTTGGAAGCAGCGACCCCAATGCCAAGGAGGACGTGAGCAAAGAGACATTGCCAAACCCGGTGCCCCAGCGCAAGGCAAAGGCAAAAGCAGCCCAGAGCAAAGCATGCTTGAAAAGGCCCGCCATGGCCGACTCTTCGACAGCAAAGACAACAAAGAAGCCGAAGACAACATGGCGTGGCGAAACAGGCATGTGCGTTACCAGCGACAATCCCGTCCCTGACTTCGTAAGTGACGAAGAGGACGAGGCAGGGCGACATGGTGTGGCTTCATTCGTTAGCTTAAGTCAAGATGTTCGCGACGGCAGGAGAGACGCGGGGCATGTGGGGTTTAGGGGAAGCAAGCGGCCAAAACACTCAAAACGTTAGTACTGAAATCTGAACTGCAAGGTCTACAGGGATCCTATAGGTCCTACAAACCAACTGCGATGTCACTTCAGGACCTGGGTGAAGAAGATGAAGCCGGCATCAACTTCGAAGGCATGAAGGACCTTGTAAGCGCTTGAGATTCAGGGTTTGAAGGGTTTCGGGCTTTACGGGTTTAGGGGTTTGGGGTTCGCGGGTTTAGGTTTTGAAAGTCTAAGGGGGTCAGGGGTTTGGGTTTACGGTTTGGGGCTTCGGGGGTTTAGGAATCTACAGTTTTAGTTGCTCCGGCTCCTGGGGCTGAGTGTTTAGGGGCATGGTTTGCGAAGTGCACTGACTTGCGTCTACTAGATAATGTATTTGTCAACCCCAAACCCATACAAATCATGGACCTTGAATCAAACCCAACAAACCATCACTCAATCCTACGCCACGAACCCCTACAACCCAAAACCCCAAGGCCTGTGTTCAGGGATCACAACTACAGCATTTCAAAGCTTACCGTGATCATGCCAAAAACCTCAATGTCAATGACTTCGAATGACACCCCAGATCAATGCCTCTTGCGTACATTAACACTCGAGCACGCCTGCAATCAACGAAGGATCTGTCACTGGAAGAGATGCTGCATGCTGGGGACGAGGCCGCCGCTGCGATGTGCACTAAGGCCTCATTCGAGGAAGGGTTCGGCTCAAGAAATTCACACTGTTATTGTTGTCGGTCCCCGGGTTGACAGCTTCTCAGTCGCAACATGAATCATCATAACCCAAGAACCCAAACCTAAGACGCCCGTCAAAAACAGTTTTCCTGCAGCAGGACAAGGCAAGCGAAAACGCTGACGGCCAGGGCGTGGACCAGGATCGGCATCGCAAAGTAGGAACCTCCAATCGTTGATTGTGCTGTGTCACAAATTTCAAAGGCCTCAATCTATCTGCTGTAAAGAACGATGCGAGCTAACACACGCATTGGGAAACAGTTTCGGGCTCAGGACATGGACAGCAAAGACGCTGACGAGAAGGCCGAGGATCAGGCTCGGGCTATGCAGCGTCGCAAAGTAGGTGGTGCCTCAAACTGATTACATTGCATGACAACGAGGAACCTTCTCCGAAGAACGATGCCAACTAAGATGCGCAAAACAGTCGTTGATTCAGGAGCCGGAAGGAGTACACGCTGACCGGCAAGCCGAGGACCAGGCTCGGGACATGCAGCATCGAAAAGATCGTAAGTAGGCGCCTCGAATTGCTGATGAGAAACCCGTCAGAAATAGCTTGGATGCAGGACAAGGCAGGGCAAGGTGAAGACCCGGATGGCGAGGACTGAAGCTTGAATTGACTTAGCTTTACCTCGCGCCTAACAACCCTACTAAAGCCCGAAATCCTAATGCTACGCTCCGTTTAGGATTTAAGGCTCTGCATGTTTCAAGATAAACCAAGCTTGTAACAAGATACCGGGTGTAGTTTTGTTGCATGCAGGAAGCCCCCGGCGCTGCCGAAGCCCCAAAGCCAAGCAAAAAGTCCGACAAGAAGGCCAGCTAAGCTTGCAGCATTGCAATTATCACTGGCCCGAATTGAGAAGTCAATAGTCTGACAGATTGACGTTATATTGCACTGCTTCAGGCTCGGCGTCAGTCCAATGACAAAGAGAAGTTCTGGTTTCAGGAACGAAAGCTAGCCTCGGAGGATGGGAGTCTCCTTTACAGGGTGCAATACAAGAAGCAATCGAAAAGCAACGACGTTGTGCTTGTTCACCGATGCACAATGGTTCCCGACAAAACCCCATGGAAACAGCTGGTGCAGATCGTTGTGAAGGAGTTGCCAGACTGGGCTTGCATGGTTGTGGCTTCTCAGCTGATGTTCGAGTGCAAAAGCGGCATCACCGATGCTGCGAACTTGAGGGCGCGGCGTGAGGAGATCCTCACGGCCATCCAAGCCAGCACCTGGCTTCACATACTCAAGCGCAATTGTGATCAAGGCTTCAAGTTTGCCGATGTTGACCACGACCAAGACATCATCACTATGATCCATGCTCGAAATTCCGAGATGTCTGTCAAACAAGAACTGCCGTAGGCAGGCTGACACTGAGTGCGCTTTCTGCTGCAAGGCTAGAGGCTAGGACTACAAACGGTTTGGGGCAACAGCTGCAATGTTTTCACTAACCCTTACCGAACTCGCAGTGAGTAGTGATGGTCTAAGCCCTGCAAGTAAATCCTGAACTGGCCTCGCCCGAAACCCAACCCCAACCAGGAACCAAAGCCTCCACCATCAGCGATTGTTGGCATGACACTGACTACCATCATTGTCCCCACTTCGTCACCCTGAAACCTTGAGTCGAAGCCAGCCCCTAATCCCCGACCCCTCATCCAATCGCGGGCTGAATATCTCAAGCATCGGGCAAAGCCTCCACCATCTACGGTTGTAGAAACATTGATTGATTGCATTGCGCAGTCGAAATCTGCAGCCTAAATCCCGAACCCTCACCCAACCCATGAAATGAAGCAACGGATAAACCTCATCGTCATCGACTGACTAGCCTTGCAGCCTGAGCCCTCCTGAACCTGTAGCATGACATGATCATGGCCTGGAGTGTGTGGATTTTGCATCGCCCGCCACCTGGTGAAAAGCATCGAATCGGCATGCGGCATCAGGGTTCAAGTAGCCATGCGGTCTATACACCTACAGCTCCACCCCTCCGCCTCCTACTCCTGGTCCTACTCCTACTCCCACTCCTACTCCTACTCCTGCTCCTGCTCCTGCTCCTGCTACTACTCCCACTCCTACTCCTATTATTGTCCTACTCCTAGTCTTGCTCCTCCTCCTGCGACCTGCGCCTACACCCACATACAGTACACTCAGTACACCTACGAATCGTACTGCTGCGGCTCCGGCGACTGCTACTGCTCCTGCTGCCGCCGCTGCTGCTGCTACGCTGGTCGTTGTGATACAAAGCTAGGCTTAGGGGTTCAGGGCCCATCGGATATAGGGGGCATCTTAGTTTTGAATGTCTTGAAATATAATGTAATTCGACTTCTATCGGAAAGTTAATCCATGATACCATGGAAACATACAAGTACAAGATGGCAGCAATCTAAACGAAAAAGCAATGACGATTAGAGACAGCTCAACACGTGGACTACCGCCCTGCCTGCACTATCGTCCAAAGAGTGACAATCCGAATCGTCAGCGAGCCTCCCAGGTCCAGCGGCCATCAGCGACAGGAGCAGCAGGCCAAGATGAGGCGGCTTCCAAACAGCATCTTTTGTAGTTATTTACAACCCTGACCACGGCCACTGTATGGATTGCAATTAGCTATACCTTTCGCCGTGCAGTCGGCAGATTTCCAGAGTCGCGAATTTGCTGTGGGTTACATGACATCCTCAAGATTCGAAATGTTTCTGTATGAAATTCGGAAGACTACACTTCTCGGCGATGTATCGCGCTTTCACGGCGGAAGCAATCATTCAAGTGCTCTTAATTTAACAACTTGGGGAATGCAAGGTCAGGGTCTGAATTAATGAAGCTCGAAGCTGGGCGATATCATGCGCGTGGTCCAGGTCGATGCCAGCGGTCACGCTAGGCACGCCACTTCAGACCCAACGGTGAAACACTTCAGGTTCAACGGTGCCGCGCGGCAGTTGCGAGTCCAACTCAGTTCTATTTCAAAACAATAAGGCCCCTTTAATGTTCTTTGACCAGTGCTCGCAGTGGTCAGCTATCCGCGGGCAGTACAATGCCTGATCCGATCTGCCAACATCTTGAGAGCAAGACTTTGAATCGTATGAGATATCCCACAACGTCAAGTTGTATAGATCGAAACCCAGGCTTCTAAGTTTAGATATTGACAGTAAGCTTCATACATACGCTGTGCGCAGATGTGTGGCTGACTCATTGGGTGGGCAATTGGGCCCCGCAAAAGTAACAATAGATCCAGCCAGGGGTCAGCTGCTTGCCACAGAAAGGGCACCATCTAGCAGATTCATCTACTGCTTGAGAAGTACCTGCGGCAGGACGACTTGGGCCAGGCGCAGCATCCTGCTGGACTAGCCCGGCAATCACAGGACCCAAGGCGCAGTCGATCGCACGACGCTTGCGCAGGTTTGTTGGGACGTCGTAGTGTTTTTTTAGAACCGCCACCGATGTGTTTGTGATCGCACTTATGACAGCCATGGTAGCACCAGCCTCTGCAAGCAATGACACACAGGTCTTCTTGACCGTGTGTGTTCCGATGTGCGCCAGATCGACCTCCGCAAATATGTTTTGTCGTCCATGGTCCTCGTCGTGCTTCCTTGCTACAGCGATGCTGTCGACGGCCTTGCGCAGAGCCCCGAAATACGCCCGCTCCGAAATCGGCCTTTCCCAAGCATGACGCTGGGTCGCCAGCTCTGTCCCCGGGAACAGGCACGCATCTGGAGCGCTAAAGTCTTGATTCTTTAGTGGCCACTGGCTGCCTTTGGCTCCCATAAGAGGCTCCTTCTCTACCCAGTCGCGAAGCAATCGTGCAAATGACTTGTCCAAAGGCCGCTGCCCGCCGACAGTCTTGCCGTTCACATTGTCCGGAATGCATATTGCGGGCAAACCGGCAACGTCTGCTCCCGCAGAAAGGACATTGACCAGCCATGACACCCTGCAGGACCGGCTGCAATCGGCTCGGTCCCCCAGAAAAAGCTGGATCAGGATGAGCACGCCGGCCCATGGGAAGCCGCAGTCGCATAGCGCCAGAAAAAGGGCAGCGAACTGTTCGGCGTTCAGTGCCTCATCAGTCCGTGATTTGGGCTTGGCCTTCTTCGCAACCTTTTGGCAGTCTTCGAGGTGCTGCTTGCAACAGAACTTGATCACATTGCAGTCTTTTCGCAAGACACGGCAGCGATCAAGCTGCACTGCCTTTCTGGCCAAGGAGTGTCGCGAGTTCTTGCAGTTGATCGTAGAAGTGCAACCGTCCTTGCTGCAACGTATGAAGTGGCCGTGCCCTGCTGAAGCCGAAGGTTTCTTCATCTTCGCCATCATAAGGTGAAGTTCAACTCTTTCGGTGTTGCGGTCGGTGATGTCTGAAGCTGTAAGTGGGTGTTGATTGGTCTGGTGGTGGGCCAGTTGCTTCTTTATGCAGCTACTGACATGTGACTACGACAGGATTTGAGAGCAAATTTTTCCGACCATGCAGGCTGTCCTTGCTTCTGCCTCCGGGGGGGCTTCTTAGGGGGCACTTCTGAAGGGGCTTCCGCTTCTGGGGGGGTTCCGGAAGTGCCACTTCCGAAAGCTCCTCCCCCGGTAGAAATGGCCCAGACTTCGTGTAAATCCCATACCCCAACAACAGTCTCCTCCGCAGCCACTTGGCGGTCATTCCGACAGTGCCATCCGACAGTGTCAAGTGTCTCTATAATTCCGACAGTGTCAACAATCTGCCTCCTCTGCGGGCACTGAATTCGACTCCGCGGGCACTGAATTCGACCTTCCGCCGTGGTAATAATCTCTGAATTCGACCTTTCCGATAACGCGGAGCTTGCAAATGGAGTTAACTCATCGTAGCTCTTATCAAGTATACTGAATACGACTCCGCGGGCACTGAATTCGACCTTCCTGCGTGGAAATAGTCACTGGATTCGAGCTTTCCGATTATGCGGAGCTTGCAAATGGGACGTCACTATGACCCGAGTATCGGAATTAACAAATCATAGCTCTTGTCAAGTGTATCTTCCGAACTGACTAGTACTAGTACTAGTACTGGTACTAGTACCAGTACTAGTACTAGTACTGGTACTAGTGCTGGTGCTAGTGCTAGCGCTAGTCCCAGACTGTACTAGTACTAGTACTGGTACTAGTGCTAGTGCTAGTGCGAGTCCGAGTGCCAGTGCTAGTGCTAGTGCTAGTACTAGTACTCGTACTAGTACTAGTACAAGTGCTAGTACTAGCACAAGCACTGTCACTAGTACTAGTGCTAGTGCTAGTATTAGTACTAGTACTAGTACTAGTACTAGCACTAGCACTAGCACTAGCACTAGTACTAGTACTACTACTACTGCTCCTACTACTACTACTACTACCACTACCACTACTGCTACTACTACTACTACTATTACTACTACTACTGCTACTACTACTACTACCACTACCACTACTGCCACTACTACTACTACTACTACTACTACTACTACTACTACTACTACTACTACTACTACTACTACTACTACTACTAGTACTACTAGTACTACTACTACTACTACTACTACTACTACTACTACTACTACTACTACTACTACTACTACTACTACTACTTACGAGTAGTACTGCCTTCAAGCTTACCAGAAGCCTGCTTTGCAGGCTTTCTTCGGGCGACAACCATACCAGTCTAAGCCACACCAGGCACCAGGTCCCGACTGGAGGCTTGAATCAAATCGGAGGCTTGAATCGAATCATAAGCCCTTTGGGGGGCCAGTCGAAAAGGGCGGTATACGGCCAGCCAGGTGTGGCCGCTGGCCGCATAGGCACGTCGCGCTGCGACATAGTATACCGGTGCATAGGATAGGCACTGCCTGAAGTGTCCGGTTGTTCCCCCTGCATCTGCACAAAAGGGTAGAAGGGGGGCCAAACTTTGGATTCCCCTTCCCCTGCTCGATTGAGGGCTTCGTGGTCGTCGCTGACGACCGCGGGATCTACCCGCATGGCGCAACTGAGGGCCCAGAGGAGATAACTTATCTCCTGTTGGGCCATTTCTTCACGCATGGCCTGCTCTAGCACAAATATCGGATTGCACTGCAAAAACCGAAGACAAGAGCGACACTGTCGCACGCGTTGCAGGCATTGTGGCGCTGCCAACTTGTTTTCCTGACCGTCCCTCTTAGGGTACGGCGCCTCTGGCGACTCAGCCGCATAAATGCGTGCTGCTTGGTCAACCATAACTGGCACTGACAGTTATATCAAAGGGAGTGGAAGGTCGTCGCTGACGACCCCCACTGCTGCGGAGCACTACAAGCTACTCTATAAAGACTTTTGGATCACAGATCCAACTCCAAGCCGAAAGCTGCACGGCAAAGTTTGTCTAGTGTAACTCACACACAAGTGAAAACACTGTTTTCCTTTCACGACAAACTTTGTCTACACTTTCGGCGGAAAATAAAACCCATTCACGCACGCATGATGGATGCTTTTTCTCTTCAAGGCCTAACCTTTTCATAAGGGGCACACTCAAGAAGTGCGAAAAGAACTTCAGCACTCTCCCTTCGCTGTCATACAAAATCCCTCCTATGCCACAGCTTGGTTTGTCACTGCTCCGCTCGAATGATGCATCTGTGAAGAGATACACTGGCTTTCCGCAGGGCCTCGCGAGGATGCGAGGCTTGCACACTTCAAGGATGTTTGCATACATAAGCATAGCGGCTTTGCAATCTGCAGTGAGCTCGTCCTGACCACTCACTATGTGCTCGGTGACTGCTTGTAAACACAAGCGGCTCGCCCTACCGAAAATCTGATTGTCAGCAAACTGCATGCGCCCCCTAAGTTTCTGAGCAGCGCTGGTCGACATCCGACCCGCCTCAGCATGATCTTTCAAGGTTCCTTGTAGTTCACGCTTCCTGGTTTCTGTGTTGTCCACTTCTACTCGGCCGCTGCAGAAATGTCGCAGGTTGAAAACTACACCCAAACATGCAAAGGTTTTTCCAAAGCCTTCCGCCTTGCTGCCTTCCTCGGCGAAGCGCCAGCCTAGTAACCGAAATAGCCTTTCTACAAATTTCTCTAAGGAGTGCACATCGTCATCAGGGGACAGGATTGGAAAATCATCATAGTAGTTTGCCCACATGAAACCAAGGGAGCACCCTATGTGCCAAATGCTGTGAGAGACTCTAAGGAAGGAATACACAGAACGCGCTGCCCCGAAAGGCAGCGCTAGCGATTGGTAAATCGTTGGCTCGCCCGACTGCGGGTCGGGGAAGGCCACGTACGAAGCATCTAGGGCACTCTCACTAAGTCCCAGTTGCCTGTATGCAGCTTTTAGGTCAAAGCACCTGCCGCTCATGGGCCGCCTCGGCATACGATTCAAGCACTTCAGGCACAGAGCTGATATGACATCAACACCGTGCGGTTTCGGAGATTCACACGTTTGCACTGCATCATTCACTGAGCTTGCGCTTAGGTCGTCAACTAATCTGACCTTCCTGGTTTCGCCCGAACCCTGCTCAAGTCCGAATCGCTTGCTCACTAGAGAACTAGTTTTTAAAAGCTTCTTTGCAACAGGTCCCCGAAGCCATCCTTCCTCAACTTCCTTCACCGATTTATCATGTACCTCCTTGTCCAGTCGGCCTTGCGATTTAAGGCTGCCCAAGACCTTTCCCCGGCTCACTTGAGCATTTGCTTGAGCTTGGCTTGGGGTTGCAACGGCCGGCTTGAACGACTGTTCAAATACACCGGTCAAGGGCACTTGTCCAAGGAGCTCCGTTCCACGTGCCACCTCTTCCACGACTCCTAAATCTTTATACCCTAGATCCTGAAGAATTTCCCTCCAGACTAAAAGACCCTTGCCTTGAAGAATATTCCGCAAATGCTCGGGCAAATGATTTTTCAGTTCCTCCTCTTGCGGGCGCAGCTCCTCCGCACGGCGCTCCCATTTCCTGAACCATTCTTCTCGGAGAGCAGTCAGCTCCTCCCTGCTGTGAGATCGATTCATCTCGACGGCTTTTTCCAAGGGCTCTGGTAGGTCCACTGGCAGCAATCTTGGATGCCCTGCTTTGATAGCCTCTCTCACAAAAGCTTCCGGTTTGAAGGGTACTCCCCACGCAATTTCACATCGGTTCCGTAGTTCTACGTGCTTTGCTTGAGGATTGTTGTCCCCCTTTTTAGCCGAGAGGGGAGTGATCCTGAGAAGCTGGGCTTCTGCTGGAATGACGTTTAATTCACAGTCGCACTGCGGGGGCACTGGCCACGAGGACTTGAGACGCTCTTGCGGCTGGCACGGTAAACGCAAGTCTGCAGGACCGACAAGAAGAACAACTTTAGCATGCTCTGCCACCAGGGGAGGAAAGCGAGACGCCTTGGGTTGAGACCCTGTAACAGCTTGACAGGCGGTTTGCAGTGATTGCGGCTTCTGCAACGGGGCATCCGGGTTCCACCCAAGGCTGCACGCATGTCGTGCCAGGGCATGGGCGATGGATGCAGCCAGCTGTGGTGAGTGGTGGGTACGCGGTTTCTTGCTTGGTAGCGAAACCGGACTCAGACAGACCCCATGGTTTGTGTTTAGCCGCGCAGGCTGCACCTGGACAATCTTTGGCCAGCGATCCGAACGCTGGCATGGTGCTGACGATGGTTGTTCGCTTTGGCCTGGGCCCGCCGAAAGCACAGTGGTCGAAACTGACCGCATGGCAGCAAAGATGCTTAATGCGGTTAAAGGCTGAGGTGGCCCAGTACCAGCTTCGCTGGGGGTTCTCGATGGCACACAAGATATTCCGACGGCTGCAAGTTTCCACAATTGTGCTCAAGAAGTCATACAAGGCATTAGCTTGCCGGACCCTGGAAAGATCGGAGCCGGCAAGAGTTGGGATTCCATCGGGATGTTGCTGCGATCGCAGCGGCTTGGGGGACACCAAAAGGTTGCCTTGTGCATCGTAACAAGGGATCTCGCGAGCGCGAGATGAAGTGCCACAAGGTGGGGCTGCGAAAACTGCGACCACCAGTGGACTGCTCAACCAAAACATGCAGAGCTCACGGCCTTCAGGCGTGCTAAGGCAAGGTTGTTCGCGCGCTTGGTAATCGTGAGCGGGCTTCTCACACCTAGGGCGGCTTCGAGCGACTCTGCATCAACTCTGCCTTGGTGTAGCAGTTCCGGCGGCACCGAAGCATTACCGACCAACTCCAGGCTAATGGCAAGCCTATGCACCGAAACCTGAAGCATTTCCTCACGGCGTTCAATGAACCCCACGTCTTTGACAGCTTTCACTACCAATTTGAAAATTGGCTCCGAAGTTGACACTTGCTTGGATGCTTTCACAGCACTGGATGCAGCAACCAACGGCAAGGGGTCTGGCATGCATCGCCTGGGCATCCCTCCAAGACTCGGCAGCTGAGGAAGGTGCTCGCTGAAGATGCTTTTCATAGGACCTCGCTCCCAAGGAAGCTTGAAACCTGCTGGCGGCGCTGGGTATCTAACTAGTTCGTCCAGCATCCGCTCCTGCACAAAAACCGGGTCCGCAACAGAATCATCAATGCGGGCCTCGGGGTCACTGGCATGCAATTGGACACCAAGCTCGGACGGTTCAAAATCCCTCCCTATGAGCCTTTGTAATGCCTCATCAAAACCATCATCCTCTGCATCAACTCCTCCAAAGATTCTAGGATCTGAACCAGACCCCTCATCAAACCCACGGTAGTAAGCAATCTCTTCGCGGTCGTCCCAAACGTCGCTTGTCCACTCGCGTTCACAGTCCGCTTCAAAAGCCTGACCTTGCCTGCCAAATTCCAGCTCCCCACCAGACGGGTCGTCCCATGCAGAGGAGCTCGGCTCTTTATCGATCTGAGCTGGGAGGCTCCAGCCCATACTCTTTGGAGAGTCGCACACGGCTTGCTCGGAACTCACAGCAGGCACATCAGCATCCTTCGAAGAACCCGATCCTGAAGCTAACCCCAAATTATCCGAAGAGAAAGCAGGCTGCAAAAGCCGGGGTTCCTCGGAGGAGTCCATGACACAGCTGACGGAAGCAGGTATAGCAAGACAGCAGTGCTCTCCCACAGTGCAAGCGGAGCTCAAGGGAAGGGCAAAAGAGCTGCCGCAAGCGTGCTTTGGAATGAGGGGCCGATCAAGGGCCCTGCTGGTCCGAGCAGCTGCCGGAAGCAGCCAGGCTGGCTGACGCGGCTCTGTCCATCCGACTGCCCCACGCGGGCAGTCTTGCACAGCTCTCTAAGAGCAACACCGAAGTACGGAGGTCTCGGGCCTGCTATGACAGATCTACAAGCCTCTAGAGAGCCTGATGAAAATTTTTCTTTTTGAGCCTCTGTGGCTCGCGCTGCGATGCGGCTCATTGCACAAGACCAAGAGCATGCAGAAACGAAACTCCCCCGAGTTTCTTCAAAGAAAGAATTTTAAAACGCTATCAACAAGTTGACCGCAAGCGGAATTTTGCGCGGTAGAAAGGCTGGTTCCGTGGGCTGGGGCGCGCTCCGCGCCGGCAGCTTCTTTTCAATTGAATCAGTCTTCCGCGCGAAACGCCGCGCCCTGTTTTGATCTTCCAGTCCAAAACTCTGACTGTGCTTGCATGAACGTCTCGCTCCGGCTGTGAGACGTTGAAAGGTGCTTTCTAGAGTGGTAGAGAGCCAACATTGTCAACAAAGCCAATGCTTCTCCTCGTTTTGTTGGATGGCCCGGGTTGGCGCACCGGCTCTACTTTCCTGGAGCAGCTTGCAGAGCTGCCTGTCACGCGGCTTCGCACGCCTTTTTGACTCGACTCCACTTCGCTAGCATCCAACAACTCCGACCGACCTGCCTGTGTGATGCTGGCCATATAGTTGGCTGGGCAGGGGAATGGCGCCTTGGTGTCTGGTTTGACTTTGACCTGGTTCAAGTTCTTATAAGGGCTCTTGAGCCTGTCAGCCGACGGACATGGAGAGCTCCACCCTTAACAGTGTGGGACCTGCACTCGGCCGCTTGGTGGGCTGCCCATCTGCACTCGCTGCCGTGTCGGTCTTAGTAGCGCTGGTTAGGGACAAGCGCTACACTCCCTGTTGTTGATATGGGCTTCCATCGGTGACTACAGAATAATGCGTAGGAACAGCCGATAGCTCCATAGCAATACTAAGTAGTTCAGTTCTTTGATCGCGACCGTTGTCGCCGACCAGCTTTCACAGCTTGAACGTTTGAGCCTTTTAGGGTACGATAAGGACCGCCTAAACCGGGATCGGGAAAACGCTAGGGAAACCAAACGACCTAAAGAATCACTACAACCTGAATGCCAGTCAGTGCGCCCGCGCACTGAAGGAACTCTGCAATGTCGTGCTTCTCTGTCTGATGCACTGAAGGAACTCTGCAATGTCGTGATCTAATGCAGACGGGCTTTCAGTGCTTCTGGCTTCCGAGGGAGTTAGAGCTTCACGAAAGGTGTTCACCGAAGGGACGCTCTGACAAAACCCTGAACTTCCAAAACCCCTCTCACGGTCAGTGGCCTTTTGTCGTTCTTGAGCCATCGCAGTTTCGTCGTGTAATGGCTTTGAGACATGCTTGGCGCCTTCGAGACAAGCATATGTCGTTTGCAAAAACATGCACGCGAACAGAAGTGAGAATCCCTTGCACTAGACCTTTACATGGCTGCCCCGTAGCCTTTCCGCTTTCTTTTGGTCTTCTTTCTGTTCTTGTTTCGGGCCAGCGCCCATCTTCCTACTCCTACCGCACAGCACTCGAACACGTACGTGTGTCATGTATGCATGTGCGGTGTTCAAAGAGTAGATAAAAGAATTGGTTCGCAAGAGATATTAATTAGATACTTCAAACACGTAGCTCAACAGCCTAGCCAAGGCATCAGTGAGCATATAAAAGCATCATGGACATCTGGGGTTTCCTAGAACACTCCTCCTTTCCAGCTGTTCGTGAGGAACGGCCGGCTGGAACTTTCAACCCCAGTGTCACATGATTGAACGGTAGCGCTGGACTATTCCTTCGGCGCTAAAGAACTTTGAAAAACTCAGTGGCCCATCCGACTCGTCAAGACTCCCAAACGCCTTCGAAGTCTCTCTAAGCGGGCCCTTGGCAAGACCTTGGTAAGTGCATCCGCCACTAGATCATCCCCTGCTTTCCACAAACATTCAATCTCTGCCAAGTCTGCGTCGCGGTAGCCGCGGTGCATCATGTCCCTGACCCAAGCACACCTCATAGCGTAATGCCGAGTTCTCCACGTAAGAGGGTTAAAGTCATTCCTTGTGATCGAAGTAATCGCTGCCGCATTGTCTCCAGCTAACACTAGCCGCGGCCTGTGTCCGGTCAGGGCTTTGATTAAGCCTGCGATACGAGTGGCTTCGAAAAGAGCTGTCGCGCATGCATCGGTTTCAGCTTCACAAGTCGAATACGCCGTAAGATTCTGCCGACACGATTTCCAGAAAACAAGGTTCTGACCTACACTAATAACCAACCCCGTTCTAGACCTAGAACCTGCTGGCCCAAGGCTGGCATCGGACTCCGCATAGATGTCCAAGGATCCTCCTTCATGATGAATCATCTCTGACCACACTGTAGCTCTCAAGTATCTCCAAACGCCCTTTGTAGCATGATACACCCACTCGGGATTCCAAGTCTGCAATGATGCCAATATTCCAACGCATGCCTGGATGTCAGGACGAGTCTTCAAGCCCAACCACTGAAGGCATCCAATCTCCCCTTGAGCCTTCTTGAGGTGCTCTGCAAAGCCCTTCGTGTCCTTCGGCATCAAAGGAATCTGTGTAGCATCAATCTGCGGCAAAGATTCGCTCCCCTTAAGGTGTACATAGCCTCGACGATGAAGTTCCCTGATCAGCCACTTCCGTTGGGAAACATGCACCCCATCCTTTTCAAGCGTGACCTGTGTTCCCAAGAATGTGATCTCATCGACTTTCTTGATGACCTCTTCGCCATCCTTAATCTCAGAATCTGAGCTTCGTGAAAGAAACCCTTGTACCTGGCATTTCCATGTCTGCGCAATCAATCGCTTCACCCTCATGATCACTTCTCTCGGTCCGCAAATGAAAGCATCATCGACAAACATAGCCAGAAGTCCCGTGATTTTCTCAGTATTGGTGTCCCTGACAATAAAAAGCCCTTTGCACTCCTCAAGCTCTTCAAGTCGCAATGTGCCATACGAACATGTTTCATCTGCCTTCGCCTCAGCCTTGTGAAGCTTCTCGGTGCGCTCGTTCTGCCAATCATGAGGTCCCCGTCGCAGACCATAGATGGATTTGTTGGCATAGAACAGCACATCTGGATCTACCAAACCCAGTTTCACAAGCACTGTTGGCGGTCGAAGAAGAATTCTCTCATGTTTCGGCAACAAACTGTTTAAGAAGGCAGCTGATATGTCCAAGGATAATCCTTCCCAGGTTTCCTCATTAGCCAATCTTCCATACACCAATCGCAACGTCTCAGGACTCAAGTTTTCACACGTAATCTCAGACTCCTCAATTTCGCTATTCGGCTGAAAGTTTCCGCATGCCACCAATCTGACACGAGCCTTGAACGCCGCCTCCGCAACAACTGCTCCCAAAGTCGCCCCATTCTTGATGTCGGCCTCCGCCTCAAGGTCTGGTTTTTTCGCCAGCACCAATCTCATCGGAAGAATTTTCGGCAGCTGTTCCTTGGGTCCCAAACCCAAGTCCTCGCGCAGCTTTGATTCCCGCAGCTCATGCCAAACAACTTGCTCGTGCATGGTGGTCATCTCTTTCTTAGCGGCTTCATACCACTTGGTCCGATCTGCTTCTGATCCCTTGAAGAAAACGCTCGTGTCAACTATTTCAGCCGATGCCCGTTGTCCCGCAAGAATTCGAAGCATCTCCTCAGCATCCGTCATCTCATCTTCAGCTGCAGCATTCACAATGGTATACTTGTCCGAACCTCCAGCCTTTGAAGCTAAAGTGGCTGCCACTGGAAAACCCTCTGATGGACTGTATCCGCATTGAGTTTCCTCCACCGTGATCAGTCCCAGGTCCAGTCCAATGTCTCTCACTGCCTCTGCATGCTTTGCCTCTCCTGTGCTAGAAATCCAAATCAAGTCACCACTCTCTGAAGTAAACGTGCGCCACTGCTTGTTTGTCTCCTTCAGCACTGCCGGCAACCTCGTCAAGATAACTGTTGGTTTGCTGTTCCGCTGTACTTGTACGAATGCTCCATGCGTCGCATTGTCTGCTCTTCCCAGAAACACTCCCGGTTCAGCCCGAGCCTCCAGAGGTGCAGGATCAATGACCTTCACAGCCACCGCCTCACCAGGATATGGCAGCTCTCCCTGCCAAGATGTTCCAAGTATGCAATCCCGCATCCACTTAGCCGCTTCAGGGAACAAGTATGGCCAATAGCATAGCCGCACAGCTCCCGTGATGAGATACTCTCTGACCTTCTCTTTCAAGAGCCCGACCATTCTCTCCGCAAGCCCATTCGCCGCCGGATCATGTCCCGACGTGGTCGTCTGATGTATCCCAGCTTCACTCAAGTGTTGCACACCCTTCGTCGCTAAGAACTCCTTCGCCCTGTCCGAATGAATCCGAACTAGCCCTCGATGACCCACAATCGCATACAGCTCACTCAAGATAGAAGAGATCCCAGCATCCACATTCTCCCACAAGCGTCGCTTCAAGCAGCGGACGAATGGTAACACTTGATTCTCTTTAGAACGATACGCTCCGATCAAGACAAACCGCTCTCCTCCTGGAGCTGTTGTGTAAGGTCCTGCAATGTCAATCGAGAGGACTCCAGTCGAAAGATCCTCAATGCGAACACGTCTATGTGGCCGTTTCAAACCCTTCGCCTTGTATTCTTCAAGTCCATGGCAAACGGCTGCGGCGCAGGCTCCATGGCTTCCAGCTAGATTCTCCGAAATTTCATCCCCAACCAATCCGAACTCCCTGAAAACATCCCCGTCCCAATCGGCGTCGCACTGCTCCGGATTGCCTCCTTCATCAGGCTGCCCTGACAGACTAAGTGAATCAGGTCTAGGGTCCTTATGTGGTTCGGGTGATCCGGCTGGACCATGGGACGTAAGCTTAGAGGTTTCAGCATCATCGGGTGATCCGGCTGGACCTCGGGACTCAGGCTTAGGGTGACTAGGGTCATCGGGTGATCCGGCTGGACCTGGGGTCAAGGAACTAGCCCTAGGATTACAACCACTAGGTAACCGAAAACCCAATTCGTCAAGCGTCGCCAGGTCGGCATTGGACAGTTTGTCCCAGCTGCGCGGCACATATGCAATCTGAACAACTCGGGATCCTGTGTAAGGTTCTGTTCCATGAAGCTTGTTGCCCCAGAACGTCACAACCTTGCCTCCTGATGTAGCAAACAAGCTTCCTGGCTTCGGAGGTTCGTTTTGAGACACAGTGCGCAATTCGGTTCCATTCGTGTCCTCAATCCAAAGTTCTCCTCCAGCATGCTTGGTTAAGCCAATCAATGTAGTCTGATGATTGCAATCGTTGGGGTCTCTATGTGGTCGAAACACGCAATCCCGTGAAATCACAACCGACATAAAGGGAGTTGATGTGTTCGCCCTCATGTACTTCACAAGAACCTTCGTAAGGTAGGGATGATGTCTCGTCAATGTTGTTATCCCCCTCAAACCTCCCTTCACCCAAGCTCCGAAAACCCACAAAGAAACCTTCTCCTGAGTGCCCTCTATTTTGTTCATACGATTTGAAACCATGGGCTTCAGGTCGGCTCGATTGATTGCCTCCAGCACATCGCTATGTGTTAGCACGGTTTTTTCAAGCATAGTCTTAGCAAACATCTCTCCAGGATGCTCTGCCACCAATGCCTGAACAGCTGTCTCCTCCTGGGCGTTGATCACATGGTCCAGGTCTGACCAGCTCAAGATGTTACACACTTCCGACATCGATTCCGCGCTAGCAGCAACACAAGCGGTGTGATGATGCTTCCAATGTTGGGTCATCAAAGGCCTAAGCTTAAGGAAAGTCTTACGGCTCATGAAGGGTAATCCATTGATTTCGCGCAGTTGCTCCTCGTCACCTCCGACTTCCGATGGTAAGTGCAGTCGGGGACCATTGATGTAGTCCCACTCAAACTTGCAGCCTATTTGCACTAGCCTATTCACCCCACAAATGATATCCCCATTCTCAACTCCTACAACCACAACCTCCCCTTCCTTGGTGCGGAAGGCATCGATTGACGCCCCATTCGCCAAGGTAAGTGGCAGCGGCACGGATCTGGCAGGACGGTGCTCCTGCTGGCGAAGAATCTCATTCGCTCCAGAGTCCAGAAGAACTCCGTTGTGTCCTGACACGCCCTTTTGAGCGCTATGAAGTTGGTTGATTTCAGGGATATGATCATAATCTCCTCCACCGTATCCTGGAGGTGGTGGAACTGTGGGGTTCTGGCTTCAAGTGCACCTGCATGCCCTTCCACACGGATCGGTTCTAGAGTGATCCACGGCCTAGTTGGATACGCGCACAATCCCAACAAGATCTCTTGCCCTTGTCTAGAATCGTGAACACACACTGCATAAGCTGTGCTAAACACCCTCGGAGCAGTTTGCACCTGAACCTCTTGCGTAAAAGTGATATGCTGTCCGTAACTGATGTCAATGGGATCCTCATGCCAATCAGGACGGCCTCGGAACATCATCAAGGTCCTCCATGCACGCATCTCCAACCCTTCATCGCCTATCACAGGAATCAAAGCTTCATCATGATTTACCCCAAGGACTCCGGGCCTAATCCACGCACGAAAATCCTCCTCGGCTAAGTGGATTCCCCAAATCATTCCCCTTCTGGGCATCTCATAATCAGAAGACTCGCTGGACAGGGTCTCAAAGGATGAAAGTGTGCGCACTTCGGAGTCGGACATCGACTCCTCCTCAGACTCTTGGAGGTCCAATTCAAGATCAGCAGCTCCTGTGGCACTGTGCGCAATGCTCGATGCTCTCGAATCTTCAATCCTCCGATCATCATCCAACCGAGCCTGCTGCATAGCATTGAAAGGCAATGGTGACCCAGGCCGGTTGGCCGCAAGCACCAGAACCCTGTAACATGGTTCATCTGATTCCAAGCCTGTCGCTACCAAGAATCCGGGTTCATGAACACATGTCTCATGTTGCCATGCCGATACCACTTGAGCTTCAATTAACCCAGCATCAGTGTACATCCTCATCACCATTCCATCCATCCATCCTTCAATCCATTTCTCGATCTCGCACTCACTCAAGTGAATCCACAAATTGGCCTCAAGGTCCTTACGCTTGGGATTGATTCGAGGATGGTCTACCTGATTGAAGTATCCTGTCATACCAAAGGGGTTCCTCTGCCACTCAAGGTATTGCTCAAGGGTCAGTTCACACATCCACAACGGCCACTCAGGAATCTGACGATGCGGGAAAGGATTCTCCTCACGCGGTGCAGACATAATCATGCCTGCGAAGGATGAGCTGACGACGGATGTAGCAGCTGCCTTAGCTGCCGGTTTCGGCTTGGGTTTGGCCTTTGCATTCGCCTTCTGCGCCTCAGCACCAAGAAGTGCCTGTGCATTGTTCCCTTGCGGATCGCTCTGAGCAGCACCTGATGGCCCCTCGTGCAAGAACTTACAAGCATCACCGAGCCGGCACCCAGATTTACGGCCGTGAAAAATGCACTTCCTCTTAGGTTGTGCCTCAGGCCTTGCACCTTTGTCGCCTTTGCCCTTGCCTTTGGGATGTTCTTTAGGGTTAGGGTCGGCAGCAGAGCTACCACTACCTGGGGCTCCAACCGGCTTAGGGGAACCCCAACTGCACGCGAGTCTCCACGTCCGCCGGACTACAGCCTGCAAAAGCCTCGGGCGCACCCCGATTTCGGAGGCGCCGATCTCCGCCGAGGCGCAACCGCCTCAGGAGGAGATGGAGGCGGGGGAGTTGGAGGAGGAGCAGGCAGATGAAGCAATGGGCATGCCCGACGCCCCTTTTTTCGCGGACGACCCCGAGGAAAAGGCGAAGGCAGAAGCGGAGGATAAGAGGCCGGGCCAACCCTGCCGATACGGCTCATGCCCACACGGCAGGGACCCGAAAGCCGAGGTGCCACCCTCCCCTCCGCACTCCCCCTCTACGGAGGGAAGGCCGGGCCACCGCCCCAGAATCGCAGCAACCAGGTCCTTCCACTACCCCTCCCCGGAGGGAGGGATCCCCACCACCTGAGCAACCTGCTCAAAGCACCCTGCAGGCCCCGCCTCAGGAGCCGGCAGGCTCAATGGACACGAGACCCTCCGGCAGGGGTCACTGAAGACCCGTTGGAGGCAGGGCCGAGAGCCCGACAGAGGTGATCCCACCGCCTGACCCTCTGCCACCTCCAGAGTGGCTCTATCGCCTCGATGTGGAGTGTCGCGCCGGCAGTCAGCTGCAGGTTATCAGGCTGCCGGTACCGGGACACTCAACTTCCAGGGAACTCCTGGAAAGGTTACACATGCGTACGGGCCTCAACTTGGGGGCCCTGCGACTCGTTCCAGATGAGACGACGGCACCGCTCCCTTTCGGGGACCCGCTGTGCATGAGTGAGGGTGCCGACGGCAACGGCCAAGCTGTATGCCACCACAGTGGAGGGAGTCGAGCTGCATCAGGACAGCACCTCCCAGTGGTGAGTATGGACATGCTCTGGTGTATTGCTTGTCGTGTCCGGGCACCGAGCCCGGAACACATGCAGGCACACCTCATGACGGCCTCCCACGTGCTGGCCGTCGCGGAATACCTCGCCTCTTTCAGGGAGCCCGCCTCGGGCTAGAGGTATGGGACGTTTCGACTCCCTCCAGGACGTGATCCACTCCTGGTTTGAGGACGTGTCACACTCCTCGATGTGCTGCCCTGTCAGTTTTGCCGTAGAGCCGTAGCTCAGGGCGGGGACGTGTTGCACTCCCCAGGACGTGCTTGCACTCCTAAGCACTCAGGGATGAGTTGCTCTCCCGTAGGCTGTAGCCTTTTCCGCCTAAGGGCGATGCCCTCCAACGGAGGATGACGTGCTTTCACGGTTAATTCGGTGCACGACGAAGGCCCACGGGCCGCGGACGCTCGCCTCACGACAAGAATATATCGAGAGTATGTCCACGTTGACAGAAGACAAGAGGAAGGCTGAAGAAGCTTACAAGAAAGCCAGAGAAGAGATGATTAATACGAGCAAGAACTCAAGAAGGAGATGAAAGAAAAGCTCGAAGCAAAGCTTAAGAAAGTGCGAGAGCTCGAGGAGGAAGCAGTCGCAGCAAGAGGAGATGTTGAGAAGACGAGCAATGTGAGAAGTGCTTTACAAAAGGTAGGCGAAGTGGTGCAGACAGCAGACAAGCTTGAGGCAAGCAGCCCAGCAACGCCAGCAGCAAAGGCAAAGCCAATGCCAAAGAAGGTACCTCAGTTCCTTAAGGAAGGAATCACAGATGAAGAAAGAAAGGCAGCAAACACGAAAGAGAAGCAGTTAGCTTTGAAGCACAAGCTAAGATCAACGTTCAAAGAATCAACCGATGAAAAGATAGAGAAAGCAGCGAAGGCAAAGTTGGATCACAGCAAGGAGAAGCCAAGCGAGCCAGGCACTCCACCAAGAAAGGTGAACCCGATTTGGCTTAAGGGTTCAAGAGAAGAGTCGTTCAAGAAGACCAAGTGCCTGCATTTTTTCTATACTGACCAGCATAAAGCTCCGGAATGCCCGGAAATGGAGAAAGCTGTCAAGATGTACTACGATGGAACAAGACCTGACAGCAGCAACAGCGAGCGAAGAATATTTTGTAAATTTTGCTTTCTGAATTTGACGCACATCAACTATACAGGACCTTCAAGTATAAGGGGTGGGGTACACATACCCCGGACATCTGCAAGTATAAGGACGATGTCAGGAGTTACTTGGAAAGCAACAAGTACAAGTTCGAGAAGGAGCTAAAAGACATCCAAGAGCAAGGATATACCCCGAAGGGTCGTGACGTGCGGTTCCCTTGATAGCACGTTCCCGGGTTGGGCCCGGTCCATCCGGGAGCTCACTGTTTCAAAGGTCCGTAACACATGGATCCGGGAGGTCATCCCGGTTTAACACATGGATCCGGGAGGTCATCCCGGTTTTGGTTCTTGTTTCTAAGTCCGTAACACATGGTTCCGGGGAGGTCATCTCGGATTTGTTTCTGGAAAAGTATACAAACACATTGTGACTGGCTGTCAGAAACTCGAACTCTGACGCTCACTTATGCTTTTTCCGTCTCTCCATCTTGAAAACAAAACTGGTTTCAACAGACAGGTTCCTATGTTTGGAGTGGAGTGAGGATGAGTTTTGTAGTGCCGACGTCATAACCACGACGTTCATTTATGTTTTCTCCGTCTCAGCTTATTGAAAAATTTTCTCGTTCCATCAGACGGGTTCTTATGTTTTGAGTGGTGAGGGGACGAGTTTTGTAGTGCCACTGTCATGACCATAGCGTTCATTTATTCTTTCTCCGTGTCTCCGTGTTGAAAATTTCTTGACCATGACGTTCATTTATTGTTCTCCATGTCTCCCTATTTGCAAAAGCGTTCTCGTTCCAACAAACAGATCCTTATGTTTTGATTGGTGAGAGGATGATTTTTGCAGTGTCAATGTCATGGCGATGCAAGTCGCTTGAGGTGCATAGTGCTTTAGATTTGTGCTTTCGCTTCAGTTGGGTGCAGCGAGTGTTGAGACATATAGCGCTTCTGCCCACGGTTTGTCATCCCCAAGGACGTTGACAGTTACAAGTGGTAACCGTTTTACGAAAGATACAGGGAACAAGCCGTATGTTTAGATTCGGAGTGTTTTTTGGCTGTTACTGCGCGTTTCAGGACCTTGTTCCTTCAGGAGCGTACATTACGTAGTTTCATATTGCTCGCGCGGATTTCGAAATTGCCGACTGTGCTCCTGTTGAGCCTGTTGATAAACCTCCTGTGTGTGCTGCACAAGCTGCTCCATGCCACCTTAAAACCCCTGACCTTTTCAAGGACTTATATAATATGTCATACCAAGGAACCCAAAAAAAAGCGGGTGAGATACATTGTACACTTTCCAGACTTCTAAATTTCCTTGGCTCCGCACCCTAAAGCCTGTGTAAGCCCTAGACCTTGGTTCCTGCCCTTCTGCTTCCGAAACCCGAGCTTAATTATGAAGCTCTACGCCCTCAACCCCGTCAGCTCCTAAATCCTTGTAACAACCGCTGTGGAGTTTCGAAAAGATCGGCCGCGCCGTTTCACCTACATGCTAAGCTTGCTTCACTGCAGACTGATGAAGCTGCATGCGGTCGGAGTGAGTGAATATGGCTGATGTTGAAACTGCCTAGCCACCTAGCTGCTCTTACTATTACTGCTATACTACCGTTACTACTACTGCTAAACTAGTACCACTATCATTATTCATCATTCCTACTACGACGACTACGACCAGTACTGACATGTTCAATATCAAAAGTTGTTCCTTTCACACGTACTGTTACTACTATTACTGCTACTACTACTACTACTACTACTACTACTACTACTACTACTACAACTAGTCACCGGGAGTATGATGTCCTGTCCAAAAAACTAGGTCCATTATACCTGTGACAACAAGGCTTGGTGTTGAGCCCTATGTCCATTTGGATACACCTACGAGCTTTTTCCAATCCTTACCAGGCTACTGCTATTGCTACCAACACCTATCAGTATCCTGATGACTACCCCGAATTACCAGGAGAACCACTATGCTACTACTACTACCACCACTGCTACTACTACCAGTATTGCTACTACTTCTACCTTTACAAGGCTGGCCAATACATTTATGATTACTACTCATGCTAGTACCGATACTTGTACTACTGGTATACATATCACTACTACTGCTACTACTACTACGACTACCTCCTACAACTGTTACTGCAGCTGCTGCTACTACTACCACTACCACTCATTCTACGACTACTACGACGACTACTACTATTGCTACTACCACCACTACCACTACTACTACCACCACCACCCCCGCTAATTCTGCCACTGCTACTATTACTACTGCGACTGCTATTATTACTACCACTATTATCATGATTGCCATTACCGCTACTACTACTATTACTGCTACTGCTACCACTAGTACTACCAACACTACGACGATTTTTATTGGCATTACTACTGCTGTTGCTATGTCTTTGTTTTCACAAGTACTAGTGCTACAGCGACTAAAATTTTTAGTAGTACTATTACATGCGAACGGACTGCGATGCCTTGTCAAGTTCTAAGGTGTCACTATAAGAGCTGTGAGCAAGACTGTGTAAAGTGCAAGAGGAGGGGGCACGCTACGCGTCCCTCGACTCTAAGGGGGCACGCTACGCGTCCCTCATCTTTACCTTTCTATGTGACCGCCCACGCAACGTTTGGCTCAAGTCAATGCCCATAGCTAAGTGCTATAAGCGTCTTCTATCCTGAGCAATCAGAGCTATCCCGTTGCACAGACGAACCGCCGCCGGCAGTGAGTGCAAAAGGAACGGCCGCCGGTTCTGCCTGCATAGGATTGCACGCGTGGAAGTGTAAGAGAGACAGGGTCCAGTCTGTGGAGAGTGCAAGCCAGCCACACCTACATTCATTACAGCTCTGGTGGGGAGAGCAGCAACCTAGTCGAGATCAATCCCCCACGCAGGTTATCAGCCGTACGCGGCTCTGCCTTTCTACAGCAACGACTACTTGATCTACTACGACCACAATGAACTCGGGATCAAGCCAAGATACGACAATGACTTTCGGTGCCGATGTGGCAGCGCCAGCCGTTGGTGAGTCAACAGCTGACGACACAGTGGTGCAATCCGTTGATAGCTCCACGGAAGATGACAAAGGTCAATCTTCTGCGCTTGCCATTGCAAAGGCAGTTCCCAAGGTGAAAGCAAAGAGTCTACCAAGAGCATCTACGCCTTCGCGTCCGACATCCACAGGTTCGAGGACGGGCAAGGCTCCCGAACGACGAGCCGAAGCGTCTGGTTTTCAGGCACCTCGGACTACGTCCAGGGCCAAGGACAAAGGAGTGAAGACCTTGGAAAAGAAGTCAAGACCATCATCTTCGAGAAGCTCTTCAGCACGATCGAGGACTTCGGCTACTCGTGGGCGTGACAAATCCATGACTTGGAATCGGATGGTTACCAATCAACCACGTGATGCTGACGATCTGGATATGACTCTGGACACTATCCCAGCACGTGGCGATGCGTCATCGGTGACCACGCCAGCCATAGCCGATGGTCCGAATGCCTATCAGGAACTGACGATTTCGCAACAGCTCGAAGCATCTAACCTTGCGCAGCAGATGTACTATCGCAGTCAGATGCAAGAATACGAAGGAGTTGTTCAGACCCTGATGGACAAGATCAAGGAGATGCAACAAGAAGATGAAGGATCTGGAATTCGCATTGAAGAATTGGAACGACAACGTGACCATGCATGCTTAGCCATGAGGCACATCAACAATGTCAATCAGGAGATGAAGCGAGACTATGAAACAGCTTTGTTTCGCATGGATGAACAGAACTCTGCTCAACAACGTCAAGCACATGCCGTTGCCGAGGAGTTAGCTCAACAGCTACACGTGTTCCGCACGGAGGCAGCCACTAACTTTGTGCAGTTGGAGGCAAGAGCGCAAGGCGATGGTGAGCTTATGGCACGTGAGTATGAGCGTCTGACTCATGAACTTCATGAACATGCCAGAGAGAACTTGGTCCTCCGGTCAAACACAGCAAGTTCGGAACAAGCCTTACAAGCAATGCAGGAACGATTCCACTTGGTCAAGAACCAGGAGTTGCGGGCCGTGAACGAGATCCAAGGGCTAGCTGGAAACAGCGCAGCCATTGATCAAGAACGATTTCGGCTTCGCGAACGTCTTGGCGAAGAAGAAGAGTACCGCAAAATGGCTGTGAAGAGGATGCAAGATGCAGAGGACCGACTTCATCAGAATGAAGATCATGCAAGGCGTGCATTGCCTACCTTGCACGACGAGCTGAGTGAACTCAGGAAAACGCTCAAAGCACAAGAAGATCTTCAAGCGAGGACACGCAGCGAATTGGAGGCAGCGCGAAACTCCAATTACGGAGGAGCGACACGGCCTTCAAGCATGCCCATGTCTTCGAGGACTACTGAGTCTGGCTGGGAGCACGTAGGAAAGGAAGTAGTGCCTGCATTTTCCGTAGGAGGTGAGGTACGATCCCCTGAAATACGGTCCCCAAGTCAAGTTAGTCCAGTCGCCAAAGAGAAGTTCGCATTCTCGGAATCGGACAAGGACAAGAACCTTGTGATGGATGGAATTCCATTCACCGGTGGAAACTTCTTCACTGGCCGCAATTCAATGCCAATCGTGGCGGATGCAATGCCCGAGCACTACGTGCCAGGTATTAGCAGCCCAGCACTTGCGCGTTCCACGCCTAGTGCAGCCACTTTGTTCGGCATACCAAGCGGATTTCATGGGAAAAGTGATGCGGCAGCCGTGCGTGATCGACAGCTACGCGAACTCTTGGAGGATCGCGGGATGTTGGGATCGAAGTCCACAGCATCTGCCAGCTCCTCAAGACCTGTTGGTGTCGACGGTATCACCGCATCTACGAAGGGCAACGACCTCATCGGTCCCCCTATTGCCTATGACGATTCCATTCATGAAGCAAGGAGACGTCAGATCGAGAAAGAGGTCGCGGAACGGTACGAGGAGAAGATTGCCGATCTGCGAAGCGAAGTACTCAAGGCCCAGAAAGCCGAACAACGTCTCAGAGCTGATCGTGATGAGTGGAGATTATTCGCTGAAACGATTCAGGAGGATAATGGAGACGATGACGGTGACGAGGCTGGCGACGAGAACGAAGATGGAGAGCACGATGAAGGAACCGGCACGGGGTATGACCCTCCTGACCCGCCTGATGATGATGATGATAAGAAGAAAAGCGGTGGAGGCAAACCTGAATCGGATCCTGGATCTCATGCGCGTGATCCTGATGGAGACGCAGATCCTGAAGTCACGGAAGTGAGAATTTCCAGGAGGGAGGCCGACAAAGTGACCGTACCTCCATGGCCTACTCTCACTCACCTCAACAACTGGCGATCCGTATGCACGGCGAATGTCTTAGGAGCATCAGCCGATCCAAATCATGAGGACTGGATGTTATGGCTGGCACCAGCATTCAACCCATTCCCTGATGTCGAAGCACTGAACGATTCAGGACACAAGAAGTTTAAGAGCGTAGACGTCAAATTGGGGATCGCAATGGTCGCAATGCTACGTGCTGGTGGTGACAAATCTGCTGACCTGTAC
The DNA here is from genome assembly GCA_905221615.1 of Symbiodinium sp. CCMP2592. Taxonomy (NCBI): domain Eukaryota; class Dinophyceae; order Suessiales; family Symbiodiniaceae; genus Symbiodinium; species Symbiodinium sp. CCMP2592. The sequence goes on from CAJNDT010001144.1 coordinate 68,549, forward strand.
TTGGAGGTGAACCGGAAGGCCAACGATTACATCAGCAGGCCCGAAGGGAAGATCATCAAAGGACGACAAATCATTGCGATGATGTATGAAAGCTTTCGAACGCATGATCGTCTCGACATGATCATCACTCTCGAGTATCTGGTGAAGCTCCAGTACCAAGGCGACAACAAGCTTCATACGTTCAAGCAGACGTGGTTGGAAGTTCTGGGACGGATGAGGCCAGAAGACATACCATCCAAAACAGCTCTCCGTGATTGCTTGTACAGCAAGATCAAGGACTCGCCCGCAATGAAGATGGAGTTGGGCATGCACTACGAACACTTGCCCTACAATCATGAAGACCGATCGTACGACAATTTGATGAAGATCATTGACCGTACCATCATGCGGAGACGAGAACAATCAAATCTCACTCAGACCCAAATTGGCTTGCGCCAGATGCTTGAGGGCAAGGATTTGCTTGCTGCACCGGCCAAGGTACCTGAGAAACCAACGCCTAACGCAGCTCCATCCGCAAAGGTCAAGGCTTCGCCGACCAAGCCGGATAAAGCAACACCTGTACTACCTCAAAGCAAAGCGAAGAGTCATGCGAAAACCAAGCCAAAACCCAAGAAGAAGACGAGGAGTGAGTCAGCGGACAACAGAGGTGACAAGAGCAAGAAGCAAATCCGCTGCAAGTTCCATTTCACAGATGCAGGGTGTCGAAATGGTGACAAGTGCCCATTCAGTCACTCGAAGAAGACTCCAGAGCGACCCTTTACGCCGAGGACGAGAACTCCAAGTCCATCTGGAGGAGGAGGAAACAGGATATGCTACTCGTTCAAGAACACAGGCTCGTGCTCAAGAGAGAATTGTCCTTTCAAGCATGAGGCAGCAGCTACCCCAGCTCCGGAACCAAAGGCAAAGGCTAAAGCCAAATCCGAAGCGAAGGCAGCTCCAGCGAAGCCGAATGCCAAGGCCAAGGCGCTCCCTGCGGCACCCGCCATCAGATTGTGCCGAAGGTGGAATCCATCAGCTCCGGCGATATGGAAGCGATCTTCAAGACAAGATGAGGAGGAGTCAGATTGTCCATCCGTTGACAGCGACGCTGATTCGGGTTGTTCAACAGACGACGAATCCTCGGGACCGACTACGTCGACCCGAAAGGGGATCAAGCGTAATGTGACATTCGCCGATGACGTGAAGTTCATTTCTTCGTGTCCTAGAAGATCGAAGAAGGACAAAGAGCGGAAGGTGAAGTACGTCGACATGGAAGCGCTTGTTAACGATGAGGATCGCGCCGTGAATTTGGAATTCGCCAAGCACAAAGCGAGATTGAGGGCACAGATTATGAGAGACATGGTTGACGACGATGATGATCAATGTGGAGATCGAGTTTCATTCGTGCGAATCCCAGGAACGTCTCGGGTGGAGGAAGTCTCCTTCTACGACGGTGAGGATTCCATCGTTGAGCGTGAACTCGATGCTGCGCACAGCAAGCGGATCATCAATCAAGGTGTATGCAAATGCATGGTTCAACCAGTCATCCTCAAGAAGAAGATCAAGTTTCTCATGGACACTGGGTGTGGCCACGACCTCATATCTCAGAAGAAGATCGAGAAGCATAGTCTTGAGACACTCGTGACTCCAGAGCCCATATCATTTCAGACAGCAAATGGAATCACCGATACCGATCTTGTGTCGAATTTCCAGACTGAGTCGTTCGAGGAACCGATCAACGCTTACGTGTTGGACGACACACCATCGGTGCTTTCCATTGGCAAGAGATGTATGAACTTCAACTACGGGTTTGTGTGGCCACCCGGAAGGGAACCATTCATGATCAACCCGCAGGGCAAGAGGATATCTCTGTTCGTGAACGGTGACATCCCGTACATTCGTGCCGGGAGTTCCAAGTCACTTGTTCATGATGATCCGGAGGCCAAAGCGATCACCGAAATCTTCAAGAGTGTGCTAACCGCAGGTGACGTTGACGTCAGTGTCGCAGCTGCCGCTGAAGCTGCACCAAGCGAGGTTGAAGCAGAAGAAGAAGGTGACGATCATGAACGGCCTCCTGATCCTGAACCCCAAGAACCTCCTATAGAAGAAGTGCCAGAGTCCGAGGCCGGACGACCTCCGGACGACGACGAAGGAAAAGGAGTGGGTGAAATTCCATTGGACGGTGACGATGAGGTGATCATTGATGTAGAAGGCGACGGTGCGCCGAGCCGCAAGGCCAGAGTCGGAACACTGAAAGCCGAAGCTAAGACGTTGGCACATCTGTGTACTCATCGCTACCGCAACCCATATTGCGAATCGTGCATACGCGCGAAGATGAAGCACTTGCGGACACAACGAGGTGCGTTTCAACGTGTGATCAAACACTGGGGAGATCTTGTGACGTTCGACTTCCTCGATATGCGCAAGGCCGCCGAAGCAGGTATCGGACTCGATGATGGAGCACGTGAAGTTCTAGTCATCAGAGACATCGCCACCAAAATGATCGCAGCGATTCCCACGGCTTCAAGGAGCACTGACGAGGTCGTCATGGCCATCAGACGCCTAATGGGAAGACGCAAGATTCATATGGCGTATAGTGATGAAGCACCAGAGTTCGATTCAGCTATGGCGCAGTTGAAGATCGTGATAGATCATTCCCTTCCAGGGAAACCCAGTAACAATTCACTCGCTGAACGGTCAAATCAAGAAGTGATCAACACAGTCGCAGCATCCATGCTACACGCCGGATTACCCGCCCAATACTGGTCTTTTGCGCTGAATTGCGTGATGCAGAACCTCAACATCGAAGACGTGGAGGGCGATGGTGATTCAGCATGGAAACGTATGACTGGAAAGGACTTCGAGGGAAAAGCCATACCCTTTGGGGCCAAAGTCTTCTTCAAGCCTACGGATACAAGGCCGAAGACATATGGCAACAAGTTCGATCCAAAGGGGATCCCAGGCATTTTCGCCGGATACATCATCACTGCTGGTCAAGGATGGTCCAAGAAGTATCGCGTGTGGGACATGAAGGAATTTGCCAATGCGAACTTGTCAATGGACGCATCTGTTCCCAGGAAGTTGATGAGACCGTACGAGACAGAAGTTATCTACTTCCCAGAGGAGATAACGTTTCCCCTGAAAGCCGAGTACGAGAGGATGAACTCAACCATTGAGGGACTAGGGACAACGTTGACCTCGCTGGCAAGGAGATAAAAGACGTCGATGACGGGGATGACGGTCCGCCTGGAGGAAATGGTGGCAACGGGGATGATGATGATCAAGATGGTCTTCTTCCTCCACCGGATCCCGGAGAAGATCCCGACTTACAGGACATAGATCCATCTGACATAGAGACGGAGCCGTCTGGCGAAGTCTTCAAGTCAGCAGAACATGAAGCTATTGATGCTATAGGAGACAAAAGACTCGAAGAACTAGACGAAGAGCTGGGTCTACGTGCAGCACCGCCTCCTTCTGAACCAAAGGTCACTGGGAAAGATCGACGATCGCCCCGCGAAGTCGGTCCAACCGGTAGACTCATCCCCGAAGGAGACATCGAAGAACCTGGAGAGATTATCAAGATCTTGAAAGAAAAGAAGTTGGCTCCCGAGGAGATTGAACATTGGAGTACGGGGAAGAAAGGGGACGGCATTGTATATCTCACCGACGATGGTGAAGCCTGCAAGATCGACAAAAGGGGAGTTCCGTACAAGATCCGAAGTGATGGTCGACGAACACTTCCTACACGGCGACCTATCCATTCCTATTCTCCGGAAGCATGGAAGAAAATGAGTGAAGCGGAGAAGAAGGCAGCGTACAAGAAAGAAAAACGAGACAAAGCTCGAGTTGCCAAGAAAGACCGGAAGAAGGCTGTGATAGGGAAGAAGATAGTCACCAAGATTTTGGACAACATGATCTTTCCCAAGATTGTTCCATGTGAAGAAATCGATCTGCAACTCAACGTGTCCATTGATGACGACGATGGATGGTCTTGGGCACAATCCTATGTGGATCAATACACACAAGAACAATTCTTGGCGGACGTCGTGCCGGCTGTTCCGGCACACATGGTCATGGATGACAACTGGATTCCGTCTATGCCGTGTACGACTTCTCACAGAAACGTACATCGGGAAAAGAATCAGGCAGGAGGATCATGCTTCAATGCCATGGTTACTCGACCTGTCACACGCAAGGAGATGGTCAACAACCCCAAGGCCATGGAAGCTTTCATGAAAGAATGGAAGGGATTGTGGGACCAAGAGGTGTTTGATTTCTCAACTACGCGTGAATATGACGACGTCGTCGCTGAGGCAAAGAAGAAAGGTGAGAAAGTACATATGGCGCGAGTACATGGACTGATATACGAGAAGAACTATCAGCTCAAAGAGGACGATCCTGCCAGGAAGTTCAAAGGGCGAGGTGTACTACTCGGTGATCAGGTCAAAGACCAGAACATGGAAGCCGCATTGTTTCAGGACTTTGGGGAATTCCCCGGCTACGTTTGACGCCTCACGGTGGGCAGATTATTACGGATGCCTTCCTGGCAACGATGTCCAGATGGCGGATGCTATCCAAGCATACATTCAGGCGAGACTATCGGGAACTCCATGTTGGGTTGAACTGCCTGATGAAGCCTGGCATCCATCTGCGAAACGGCATAAATTCCGCAGACCTGTGTGTCGCCTGATCAAAGCTCTATATGGACATCCTGACGCAGGAACCATGTGGGAACAACATTGCCACACCGCGGTACAGAAAGTAGGATTCAAGCCGATTGGCGACGAATGGCCATCATTGTATTTCCACCCGCAAATGAAGCTCTTACTTGTCATCTACGTGGATGATCTCAAGATGGCAGGACCCAAAGAGAATCTACCCAAGGGCTGGGACATGCTGCGCCAAGAACTCCGATTGGAAGAAGAAACGCCACTGGGTTTGTATCTGGGTTGTCGCATCTCCAAGGGCGAGGCAACGTTGCATGACAAAACGAAGGTGCAGACCGTTACCTACGACATGGAGACGTACCTGGACATGACAGTCAAGAAGTACTGCGACGTGACTGGGTTCGATCCGACAAAATTCAAGACGGTACCATCGCCGAGTCCGGCTGAGGAGACTAAGAATCACCCAGCTCGCGCTCCGGCACAGTCAGGTAAAAGCCATCGATGCACGTGGTGTGGACACACCATGCCTGTTGATAAGGATGGTCGGCTTGTTCCGCCTCCACCTATTCCCAAGGCGCCAGAGGAAGAGGAGATCAACGAGGCTAATCGCGGCGCACTTGCTCCGCAGGCAGCAAGCATTCTCATGAAATTGCTTTATGCCGCGCGCATTTGCCGCTTCGATCTTCTGCGCCGTATCAACAATCTCGCACGCAAGATCACGAAATGGACCAAGAAGGAGGATGCTCTTCTTCATCATCTCATGGCCTATGTGCACCAGTCCAAACATCACATGATGATTGGATGGGTCGGGAACTCCTTGGAGGACTCGTCCATCGGGCTGTTTGCAGATGCGGACTATGCAGGTTGTGGAGAAAGTTTGAAATCTACCTCCGGTGCTCATTTGCACATTCAAGGTTCTCATACAAGATTTCCCTTGGCGGGACTTAGCAAAAGGCAGGGGTGCTTGAGTCATTCCACACCTGAGGCCGAGATTGTCGCGGCCGACTTTGCCATGTCACGTCTTGGATTGCCTGCTATCACGTTGTGGCAGCAGCTTGGGGGGCAAGACCCCAACTTCGTCTTCTACGACGACAACCAGACCATGATCGGGGTGATTCGCACGGGCAAGAATCCGACTATGCGTCACTTGGAACGTACCCACGGCATCTGCATTGGTGGATGCATTCTATCTTTCAGGAAGGTTACGTTTCTCTTGCCTATGAGGTCACTGCCAAGATGTCCGCGGACATACACACCAAGTCTTTCAAGGATTCTGTGTCCTGGACACATGCGTGTCAGCTCATCAACATTTTTCCGCCGGCTCTCATTGGCTCCCAAGAGATTATGGATCTGATGCGCCCTACTCATACCCAAAGTACGGATGAGAAGGGGCAACAGCATTACTCGTTCAAGAGCGAGGTGCCTTGTTTTCCTTACACGCAGACGCCGATCCTCCCTCAGGTGTTGTATCGCGCTGGATTGTCGAGTAAGGAAGGCTTGCAAGAACATGACAGTGTGGACCCCATCCTGGTTGTCAAGTTCCCGCGCATGTTGCGGGGGCCGCCTTCCGCGTTGCCGCCTGGTCGTTACCTTCGGTCGACTTGGATTCTTCGTGAAGGGCAGTGGCACCAGATGGAGGACCGTGCTGCTATCCTTGATCAACCGGGCAAGTTCGACCGCTATGTGGAGCGTGCTGTGTTTCAGTACCATCCGGTTCGGGGGCATTTGCGCCCCGCAGCTATCGCGGACGTCCTTGCGCCGCCGTTTTTGCCTCCTCCTGAACCGCCTTTGGGACAGTCTTATGTGCGCGCCCTGCCCGCCAAATGGCGAGCGGTGGTTGTCACACTGGCGCGTGCCATCCATGGGGGGTACCAGGGCTTTTCATTGCCTCTTTGTTTCAACGGCCAGTCCAAAAGTCAAGCCTCTCAATTCGGTTATGACCACTGGTCGTCAGTGTACGAGGATGTATGGCATGATGCGGCTGAACAGAAAAGGGAATATCAAGGATACGATGGAGCAATTGTGCCTCACGTGGTCAATTTCGCCGAAAACAAACCCAAGGAGGGCCTGGTGATCCAATTCCTCGACCACGATGGAGGGTTGGTCCATACCTACAAGAATCCTTACAGCCGGTGGAAGTACCGTATCATTATCAAAGATGCTCCAAAAGCAGTGACGGTGTGGACATTGGTAGGGGTCGATGAGGAGAACTGGTGGAATGAGTATGCTCCAGGCAAGGATTGCATTGCACAGCATGCTCCCGATTCTCACTATGACCCTGGGCTGCAAGTAAATGTTCTGAGTATGGGGCGAGAAGTTGACGACGCCATGTGCGCCTACCTCTTCGATGTGGTGGAAGCAAGGAAAACCAACCCTAACTCCGTGATCTTCATTGGTGCAGGGGTGTTAGGCAAGAATTCGTGGCTGAGTCGGAAAATCGCTGACAACCCTGAAAGGGCCAAATTGCGGACAGACTACCCATGGGGGGAGGTCGTCCAAAGAATTGCGCGCAGAGCGGCATCATGGGGGTTCCAAATCATCATCGAAGTACCTCCTCGAGTACCAGTCCAGGAAACCAAGCAGTACAAGGGACTTCAGGAAGATGCCATGTGGAAGAGCATCAAGATCCAAGGATGCACTCACGGGCAACGTTATACCTTTCGGGATCCTGTATCTCCCGGAACCGCCGTTGAGCTCGGCTACTGCAAGGATGAATGGGAGTACATTGCCGCAAACGTCGCGTTGCATCCTAAGTCGTCTGACGTGTGCTCGTCCAAACATTTGCACATGACCGATTCGGACGCTAAGGATCGATCTGATAAATGCGAGTTGACTAGCCAAATCTCCAGGAGATTGCTTAAAGCCTTGAAATTTCAGGCAACGGGCGATGGGAGATTGGTAGCCATGCCGTCGAAGGCTGGTGGACGAAAGCCTGACCGCATGATCGTTGACCTATGTGGCTTGGGCAACGGCTACGCCGTGCCTAAGTCCACTAAGAGGTGCGCTCGCATAACTTGCAAGGAGCTGATTGGCTCTAAGGCCGATGAGGACAACCTTATCGGTGCAATGAAGGATGCGTGCCGGAATGACCTGCGCACACCTGTGCTATTCGTGGCATCGCTTTTGCGATCAGGTGCTGGTCCTGGAAGTAGTGAAGGGGCTTGCGTGGGGGGTGAGAAACGTTCCGGTGGGAAGTACAAGGTTTTCAGAAGTATCTTGAAATCTCTCAAACGCCTGCTGAAGAAGTGTGCGGAATTTTCCGACGTCTATTTTTCGCTTGACATGCCTTCTTCATGTTCATGTTGGTCTTGGCCGGAGTTGCATGCTCTTGTTTCAAGTGGCAAGGTGACGAAGGTTAAGATTGATGACCATGTTGGTGCTGGTGGCGATGGTGGTGGACGCAGGATCGTGTTCTCTAACATGCCTGAAGCGGAACGTTTGATGGTGAGACTGGATGATTGCTTGGACCATGAATCGAAGAGCAGTTTGTTGCAGCGCATTGATGTTTCATGGCGGTCGATTGCGAGGAATGTTCGCAGCCTTGTTCGAGCTCATGTCAGTGTCAGTCACGATGCACATGAATCTGAGGACATTGCATGGCAGCAACATCAGTGTGTAGACGCTGATGAAGGGGCTATTAGACAGCCCCAACTAAGGAACAACTAAGGTCTGACCGGACGGATCGGGGAAGGGTGCCTCTTACGGAGAACCCGGAACCGTGAAGTCGAGTAGGGTGTAGGGACTTCTCTCCTACGGAGGAAGGACCGAACCCCGAGCCATGGCTGAAAGCTACAATGCCTACGAGCTGGCCTTCGAAGGAGTGGACCACGAAGAAGTTTTCCCATCTGGTGGGATGCTGCGGACGTTTCTGAAGTTCCACAAGTTCCTGGAGATGTATTCTGGGGATTCGTCGCAGAGCGTTTCGCTCCCGCCAAAGATTACGAAAGACAAAGTGGTCGACAATGATCTCATTCGCACATGGGCAGCTTTCAAAGCACCTCCGTTGGTCTTGCTGTTCACGTGTGCAAATCTGTCGCCAGGAGGGGATCTTTCCATTCGAGTCCGAGAAATCCTCAAGGCTTGCATATTTGCTGCCCCGGAGGAGTACATGGACAAGCCCTATGGGGAGATACTCGCCATGGTCATCAAGTTTGGTGGAGGTCTCAAACACATTGTTGCTGACTACGAAGGGAAGTTCAGTGCCATCACAAGATTTATGGTGGACGAGGAAGTGATCCGCGATGATGCAAAGTTGGCTGTGGTTGAACTGGAACAAGAAAGAAAACAAGTTCGGTTCGACTTGAACACTGCGACCAGGAACATCGTCAGCGCGGACGTGTACTACAATCTCGCCGTTCTCATCAACTCCGTGGAGACGCCCTACCAGACCGTGACAGACACGAGAATTCAACAATGGTATACGGTGAATCAGGACTACTACCACAAGTTGCCCATGTCAGGCAGAGCACCTGACCAATCCGACTTGTTGGGAGAACCTACGTTATGTAGGGTGTGCAAGCTGATGTACATGTTCGCAAAGCACACTGGGTATGGACTTCGGACCTACAACCAGGAATGCGCAGCGAGCAACGATGGCGCTACGCCAATCAACGTTCACCAGCTGGCTTTGATGATGCGCACATTGCCTCAAGGCATGGGACATCCGCTCGCCTTTGCGATGAACTCACTCCAGGCGTTCAGTGTCTGTCTCCACGTGCTTCATTCCTACGTATCATGGGTCGATCCACAAACTGGACTCCCGCATTACAGATGGTCTAACGACGTGCTCCCTGATTCCGACTACACCACGTATGCTTTCCTCAAGCACCATGTGGATGCAGTATGTGCAGCTCAGGACAAGAACGGTTTCCAATTGCCGGATGCGTTCCGTGGCTACACCTGGAATCAATGCGGAGTTGAATCTGGGTACGTGGTCGACTGCTCTACCAAACGCGCCACATTGGGCATATGGGAAGCGGAATTCCAACAGATGAGGGCACCAAATCCGCTTATGCAAGATGATGGCCTATTTCCGCCCAACCTTCAACGGCATCCTAGCTGGGTATACTCAACGGGGAGAGTTGCGATGCCTACGGCAAGCAACCTCGAACCGGAAGGAATCGTGCACCCTGAGCATGGAAGAACGCCGGAACAATCGCAAGGATCCGCTGCCGGACCTCGAGCCACCCCTAGCCACGGACCAAAGAGGGCAAGGACGGACGAGGCAACGGCATCGGCGTCGTCATCTTCTGCGGCACCTCCTCCACAACAACCGACTTCGCAACCGGAAGAGGAACCATCGCAACCGACATGGGAGGAAGCTCCAATCCCCGCTGGCGCTCAGGAAAGTTGGTACCATTATGTCAACATCGATGAGAAGGGCTGTCGCTCGATCTTGCTGACGACGACCCGTGATCAAGACGAGTACCCACCTACCATTGATGAGACGCCAAAGTTTGTGGCCAACCACGACGTGGGGACCACACCGATTCAGCATTACGTCAGAAGACTGGTGACCTATTTGGCAAGGATCCGTTCCGTCTCTCAAAATGATGACAAGGGTCTCAACCTGAAGGTCTACGTGAAGCTGAGTACAAAGGTGTGGTTACGAATGTATTCACGGCTGTACCATGCATTGGCATTGGTATCATGCGTGCATCTTCCTTCTCCTCCAATGCTTACCTCGGCAGTGATGATCGAGGCAAACAGCGATCTTGTCGACAATGATGAAATTCCGGAAGAAGCAAGGATCAACACCATGAACACGCTGAATGGATTTCGCAATAGTTTGGGCATGGGTGGCAAACCCGATGCCGCGACTATGCGCTCTCAGTGCACAATCCTCGTCCAGGACTTTGACATGGTTGCAAGGACCAGGGGATCAACGCACACGGTGAGAGAGAACCTCGGCATGCATGGATGGAGCGAGGTCTACATTGTGAGCCCGTCGATCACCGCAGGTGCCAACTACAACTTCCAAGTCACAAAAGGATCGTTGGAATCTGTGAATGCGACATTGGATGGCTTGACTGAAGAGCAGCTTGCAACCGTCACATTGCATTACCATCTGTCTCTCCAGGCAATCCTCATCGAGAACATGTCCTTTCCGATGAGTGAGGTCGGAGACGGAGCAGCAATTCGCACTGACTTGCAGCGACAGCTCAAGATCACGTACGTTGACCCTATCATTGCGGCAGGGAAGCGTACCACGCGCCCTCCAATTGTCAACATCAATCACGACTTACGGTTCGTTGGAGCAGCTAGCAATTACCTTCAGCACAAAGCTTCTCTGTTCAACGGTTTCCACGCGCTGGGAATGTACATTGAACTGGAGTTGCGGGCCCGAGCATGCGTGGTGATTCATGGATCTTCGTTTTGGTCAAGAATGTACAGCCAGATGAAACATGCGTCGTCAGGCGTGCATACACTGTCAGCCGAAAAGGTGCCAGCACCGGACAATCGGGTCAGGTTCAAATTGGGCTTCGCTATCTACGAGAAGCAGCTGTTCTGCGAGAAGATGGTATCCACGTGCTTTGTTGAGGCATCGAAAGTTCGCTCATGGGACGAAACTGTCCGCGCCGACTCAGTCGCTCACCCGTCGCTTGTCGAGATTTGGGAGGACAAGAGTGAAGTCAAGACGTCCACCAGGATTTCGCAGACATGGTTTACGGGAGAACAGCAGCAACAGATCAGGTCGGGTGCCCAGGGTGACACGGTCGCTGAATCGTCCACAGTCACCTGGCAGGACTTTGACATCGCCATGACCGTTCCCGAAGCCTACTACGACAACAGGCACTACTGGTTCCGGATCGACACCTATGCGACCCCGAACACGGTTATGTCAAAGGGAGAACGTTCTATTGCCCTGGATGTGAAGCAATGAAGTTGGCTGAGTGCTACGCACAGGCCTTCTTCAAGCCGACCGGAAACGGGTATCCTGGACACTGCATTGGGTGCGCGCATACTTCAGCCTTGAAGATGCAGCATCAAATCGGCTCCTTCAATGACTTGGTCGCGTCCCAGAAGTACACCTTGGCTTGCGCAAAGCACCTTTATGACCTGAGGCTTCAATTTGTGGACCCTCGCATGGACATCAAGGAGTTCCTCAAAGCTTGTGCGGAAGTGGTCTACGAAGACATTGGCAAGACGGTTTCTCACTACGGTGGTCTCCGAATCACAGCCAGTCAGGCCATCGAGTACGCGGCATGGGGAAAGGCCAAACAGTTGGCATGGGACAGAGGATACGACTCCGAAGGCAAGACATGCTACATCTGCTACTACGATGCCGGGAACTGCGCGTATGCTGGTTTCATGAGAATGCTTTTGACTCCGGAAGAGCGCCAAGAATGCTACAGAGGGTCAGCCTTGCCCAAGGAGGAACTCCTGGGTGACACGGTGGAGCTGGCGCTCGGGCTTCTTACAATTGCAATGAGACACCCAAGTCATTTTCCGAATTGGGGTGGCCTCGAGGGAGCAAATGCGTGCGTGAGGGGAATCGAAAGATCATTCTTCCGCTACGCGTCGGCCGAAGCTATCGAGCTGATCACGGTTGACTCCCCACGCAAAAAGACACCGCCCAAGAAGAATGAAGCAGTCGCTGAGATCGTCAACAACATGTCCGCTGACCTCGTGATTGATTTCACAGTGATCGTCGATGGTGATATCTACCCCGTAGAGATTGAGAGAACCGACGAGACACAGGCCGCTGACAACGTCACGGACGATCCAGGGTTCTCCGTTGCTCCACCAATACCTGCACAGGATGTAGATGTGGATGCGCAACCCGCAGAAGAACAAGGTGCAGAAGGCCCTGATCCCAGGCAGGCGATTCGTGAAGGATTTGTCGCACAGCTTCAGGACTATGTGG
>CAJNDT010001145.1:0-81026 GCA_905221615.1 Symbiodinium sp. CCMP2592
TAAAATTCAGAAGTAAGTCACTGAAAAAGCCTTAAACTCCATTATGTTTCATGATAACAGAGATTTCAAGCCCGAATTCTCTCGCTAGTTCCATCTGAAGTAGGGAAGTAATTACTGATGTTGGACATTTAGATACTGAGACGGCTACTACCGACTGCAGCCCGTTTTCAGCATTGATAGATAGCTTACTTCCTTGTGGAGTCTTCATTATCAGTTATCAAGCATTCTTCGTCCCTCCCAAACCCCACCCATAAATTAAGAACGTGACTGAGAATTCCCTTTCCAAAAACACAAGCACATCCAAAATGCCTCCACTGCCTAAACTTGCTCTAGTCAACCCTGAGAAAACTAAACCAGGATTCTCAAGTCTGATGTTGACAAGAATGTTGGTATTTCTTAAACCTGTAACCTGATCCTGAACCCTGATCTGTTCAGTTCCCGACCGACCCTGAAGCCTTAAGTGACCGCCGTCACATGCAAGCCTGAGCCTTGAATTGACTTGTTAATTTTACTTTCTAATACCCTAACCTGACAATTGGGGGTGGTCAGTGGATTTGGATTTTGCTCCATCGCTGGTCTGGGCATTCGGTCTGGCTGCCCAGGTCCGGCGGTGCTGCTAGCTTGACCTAGGCGAGACCCAGTGCCTGGGGCTCAAGTTCAGTTGGGGGTGGTCAGTGGATTTGGATTTTGCTCCATCGCTGGTCTGGGCATTCGGTCTGGCTGCCCAGGTCCGGCGGTGCTGCTAGCTTGACCTAGGCGAGACCCAGTGCCTGGGGCTCAAGTTCAGTCCAAAACTTAAACCCGGAACCCAGCTCCACATGGGACCTTACATTGGATGCTGTAGCTTATAACCCATATAGCGGCACCTTTACATACTGAAATCTGCAACCACACAGTATTTTGAGCCAGGTCTAGCAGAACGCTTAAAATCTAGCCTGAGTGGGTTGAACAGACTCACGCCGTCACCTCGCCATAACTGGCTTGCGACAAATCAGAACTTTCGATCTCGCCCAGGAGCCGAGATGATTCGACGCAGATGCTCGTTCACTGGGCATAAAAAAGCAGTCACATTCGGTTTGGGTTTTAGGGCTCTCAACCCTACCCCCAAACCCTGAACCCCAAACCCAATCTGGAAGGCAAAAGAGGAAGCCCTTCGCCAAGAGGAGGAAGCCGCCAAGAAGAAGAAGGCGATCTTGAAACCTTCCCTGGTTTAGGGGTTTCTTAGGAAGTAGAGGCTTTTCGGTTTGGGTTTTAGGGCTCTCAACCCTGACCCCCAAACCCTGAACCCCAAACCCAATCTGGAAGGCAAAAGAGGAAGCCCTTCGCCAAGAGGAGGAAGCCGCCAAGAAGAAGAAGGCGATCTTGAAACCTTCCCTGGTTTAGGGGTTTCTTAGGAAGTAGAGGCTTTTCGGTTTGGGTTTTAGGGCTCTCAACCCTGACCCCCAAACCCTGAACCCCAAACCCAATCTGGTGGTGCCTGTGCAGGCGGTCTGGTCCTCTTAGGCTGATTTTGCTGGCCTTGAGGGCTGGGCTTGGCAATCTGGGGTTGGTACCCATTGATGTAAGGGTGGATTTGTTGCTCGGTTCTTGTGGAGATGCCCTGGCCGAACCAGCCCCTCCGTCGTAACAGGCATTTCGGACGTAAAAAAAAAACCAATCTGGAAGGCCGAAGAGGAAGCCCACCGCGCAGAGGAGGAAGCCAAGAAGAAGGAGGCGATCTTTAGGAGTTTCTTAGGAAGTAGAGGCTTTTCGGTTTGGGTTTTAGGGCTCTCAACCCTGACCCCCAAACCCTGAACCCCAAACCCAATCTGGAAGGCCGAAGAGGAAACCCTTCGCCAAGAGGAGGAAGCCGCCAAGAAGAAGAAGGCGATCTTGAAACCTTCCCTGGTTTAGGGGTTTCTTAGGAAGTAGAGGCTTTTCGGTTTGGGTTTTAGGGCTCTCAACCCTGACCCCCAAACCCTGAACCCCAAACCCAATCTGGAAGGCCGAAGAGGAAACCCTTCGCCAAGAGGAGGAAGCCGCCAAGAAGAAGAAGGCGATCTTGAAACCTTCCCTGGTTTAGGGGTTTCTTGGGAAGTAGAGGCTTTTCGGTTTGGGTTTTAGGGCTCTCAACCCTGACCCCCAAACCCTGAACCCCAAACCCAATCTGGAAGGCCGAAGAGGAAACCCTTCGCCAAGAGGAGGAAGCCGCCAAGAAGAAGAAGGCGATCTTGAAACCTTCCCTGGTTTAGGGGTTTGTTAGGAAGTAGGGGCTTTTCGGTTTGGGTTTTAGGGCTCTCAACCCTGACCCCCAAACCCTAAAGTTTGTTAGGAAGTAGGGGCTTATCGGTTTGGGTTCTAGGGCTCTCAACCCCCAACCCCCAAACCTTAAAGCCCAAACCCAATGTGGAAGGCCGAAGAGGAAGCCCACCGCCGAGAGGAGGAGGAAGCCAAGGAGGAGTCGAGTTTCAAACCTTTTGAGGTTCAAGGTTTCGGCTCGGGCATGTTAAAGTTTTCGGAAGTTGGTAGGCTTCAGGGTTTAGGGCTTGGGGTTTGTGTGTTCTGTGTACTGCATGTTTTTCTGGTTTGTGTCGGAAAGAGCTTCGCCAGGCAAAGAAAAAGCAGGCGCGAGGGAATTTAAGTCTAAGTGGCAGAGTGTAGGGTTGATGCAAACATGTCTGCATGTGTGCTCTCACGACTGGCTCAAGACTACAGTTACACAGAGTCGCAGACTGCAGAATCATGGCCGAGAAAACAACTGCAGCTGATGTGGTGCAACTCAAGAACAGCAGTGATGCCTGCGAGGTCTCGCTGCTGCTCTTGAGTTGCATTACATTAGGATTACGAGAACTGGACTACCCGCTGTGCTGCAGCTCAGAAACGAATCCGAGTACCTGAATGACCGAGTCCCTGAATCCCAGAGGCCTAGAGCCCTGACTGGAATTTCCCCTTTGAGCTGCTCTAGGATTAAGAGGACAAGTACACCTGCTCTGGTGAAGAACGAGAGCATCTGAGACATGGTATTACCATGTCTCAAATCCTCTCGTTCGCCCAATGGAGCACTGATCCTAGTGCGAATCAAGAGCGACAGCCAGGTCTAGCCTTGCCTCGCTGTCGCTCTTGATTTGCAGTAGCTATCACCCGGCCTCAGCTGCAGCTGGCAAGGTGGCGCTGCAGCACGTCACAGCGAGGGCGACCTGTGTCAGGCATGTCATGTGCGATCGCCAATCGAGGCCTGCTGTATGTGTCATAGGGTAGGCCTCGGTTGGCGATCGCATGGAGCTGACTTTGGGGTTTAGGGTTTATAGGATTGGGGAAGACTGGAATGCAGAGTTTGTTTCTGTCTGCTCCGTGTTGCGGTCTCTGTCTGCTGCTGAGCAGTAATTGCAAGGGCGACAATTGTGGTTGGAGTTTTGGGAGCGCAGGCCTGCACTCCCCTTACACAACATCTCAAGAAGAGCAAGAAGCGTGACGAGCTCTGTGTTGTGGTCTCTGTCTGCTGCTGAGCGGTAATTGCAAGGGTGACAATTGTGGTTGGAGTTTTCGGGAGTGGAGGTTTGGAGCTTTAGAGCCCCAGCCCAAAAGGCGACCATTCTGTGTTGGAGTTTGGGGAGCGGGGAGCGACAGAGTGGTGATCTTTCGCCGCCGAAAGATCACCACGCCGTCGCTCCCCTAAACCCTAATCCCGAAGCTGAGCGGATAGTATAACCGCAATGTTCAAGGGTTACGACGTTCGTAGCTGCCTTGACCATTGCGGTTAACTCTATTGTCTGTCAAAGGGATATTACCTGGTCATGGGCTTGTTGGTGCTTCAAGCTGGCTGCTACGGACTCTGTTGGAGCTCCTTCTGTACCGGGGAGATTGTGTCGAAGAGGTTGCAATGAACCCTGTGGCCCGTGGCCGGCTTTTGCTAGAAACGACAGTGGAGCAGGTCTGCCGGGGAGACGCAGCCAGCTCGAGCGAGGTCATTTGAAGAGCCGCTTACGGATGTTCTTGGCAACGGGTAAAGGTACATTCTTCTGATCTTTCTGGGCCTGGTTCTCGTGCTTGTCGGTTACCGATACGCACGAGAAGCAGGTCCAGAAAGATCAGAAGAATTACCTTTACCTGTTAAGATCAGCGCAAACCATGGAAGGAAAAATGAGAGAGGTGTGCGGCTGCGGCGGTGCCCCGCAAACCGGGTCGCCATCCGCCAATGCCCCGGAGCCGGGCCCCCTTACGGGACGGGGCCGCTCCCGGGTACGGGCGGGTGGCCACCCGGTTGGCCGGGCCGCGCCGAAGCCGCACACCTCTCTCTCTGTTTCACCCAGTTTCACCCGGTGAAGCTGGGTGAAACAGTCTCTCCCATGGTTTGCGCTGATCTTAACGCAGGCTGGCGCAACGGACGGGAGATGGGTCGTCCTTCTCAATTTGGTGCCATGCAGTGATCGAAGAGCTCTTTGCTTCGTCGTATTGGAATTAGTTGCAGTGGTCATGGGCTTGTTGGCGCTTCAAGCTGGCTGACCCCGTCATCATGTTTACAAGACGTGTTGGACATGCTTCCATGCTTTGGAGTTTCCTCATGTGTGATCGATCACAAGAGATTTGGTGCCGTTGACGCTGTCCACGCGTGAGTTTACTAGTTTGGAGCAAGCGCTTCAAATGAAGTGGGAATGCGAGGACACAAAAGTCGCGTGTAGTATGTTGAAAAGCTTCCGATGTGCTTGTGGCAGTCCTATGCGGTGCTCATGTCCATGTCTATTAGTTCAATCCCTCAGCTTGTTGACTTTCAAGTCTGAAATCAGCGTTATGGGAACTCAACTTGTCAGACAGCAACCTTTTCTTTCTCGTCACCTTAGTCTGAAATCAGCAGTCTGAAATCAGCCGTCTGAAATCAGCTTCGTCTGAAATCAGCAGTCTGAAATCAGCAGTCTGAAATCAGCATAGCCATGATGCCGGACTCAGAATTAAGTGTATAGTCCTTCCCCAGAATAAGTGTTCAATCCGCCACCAGAACCCTATAAAGAGTTACTGTTAGAGGAAACCCCTAAGCCATGCAGGAACCGACGTCTACAGCAGTCGGCGACATCTTTGACAAAGCCAAACGGGCCAAGAAGAGCAGCTGATGATGTCTGAGGCCCTACCCTACTTTGTTACACTTAAGCTTTCCAGGATCCAGCGGTCGGCCTTAAGGCAGCAGTAGGCCCACACCCCCTTAAGCTAAGCTCCAGTGGCCCTAGACGTAATCCGGCTATAACCGGTTATAATAGCTTCGGCCTCGGTTGGCAGCAATCGCCGCAGTTAAGGCAGCAGTAGGCCCGGACTCAGCCTTAAGCTCTCCAGGATCCAGGACTCAGCCTCAAGGCAGCAGTAGGCCCAGAACTTAAGTTAGCTCTCCAGGATCCAGCGGTCGGCCTTAAGGCAGCAGTAGGCCCACACCCCCTTAAGCTAAGCTCCAGTGGCCCTAGACGTAATCCGGCTATAACCGGTTATAATAGCTTCGGCCTCGGTTGGCAGCAATCGCCGCAGTTAAGGCAGCAGTAGGCCCGGACTCAGCCTTAAGCTCTCCAGGATCCAGGACTCAGCCTTAAGGCAGCAGTAGGCCCAGAACTTAGCCTTAAACTCCATGCTCCAGGTTTTCCTGGCCCAGCCAAAATTCTGTTACACAGTGCATGCAGCGACACAGGTTGGGTCTTCGTGCTGCTCCTGTGCCTCGAGCCTGGTTTTGGCCGCAGGTTCTGATGTGAGGCCGGACTGTCTCGCTGAAAATCGGGCAGCATTTCCTTCCCCCAAACATGCCGGTAGAAAGGGTAAAAAAAGAGGAAAAAACGCAAACCTCAAAGGTAGAAAAAGGTAGAAAAAGGTAGAAAAAGGTAGAAAAGGTAGAAAAGGGTAGAAAAAGGTAGAAAAAGGTAGAAAAAGGTAGAAAAAGGTAGAAAAAGGTAGAAAAAGGTAGAAAAAGGTAGAAAAAGGTAGAAAAAGGTAGAAAAAGGTAGAAAAAGGTAGAAAAGGGTAGAAAAGGGTAGAAACAGAAAGAAATGGGGCATACCGTGTGTGTGTACAAATGAAAAAAAATGGTGTTGGGAACCAGGCATGTCTTGACAGACAGGCAAAAATCGGAAGATTTTGGAATAAAATTGAAGAATTCCGAAGAATCTAGAAGAATTTAGAATAATTTAAAAACATGCAGCAGTCTTACGTAGAACAGGGAAGACTACAAGGCTTGCTCCAGACACTCGCACCAAAAGCATTTGCATGAATTTTGCATAAAAAAACAAAAAAATTTCCTCGCTTCGCGAACATCCATATTTGTTTTCAACTCTAGTACTCCACACACACTACAAGGCTTGCTCCAGACACTCGCACCAAAAGCATTTGCATGAATTTTGCATAAAAAAACAAAAAAATTTCCTCGCTTCGCGAACATCCATATTTGTTTTCAACTCTAGTACTCCACACACACTACAAGGCTTGCTCCAGACACTCGCACCAAAAGCATTTGCATGAATTTTGCATAAAAAAACAAAAAAATTTCCTCGCTTCGCGAACATCCATATTTGTTTTCAACTCTAGTACTCCACACACACTACAAGGCTTGCTCCAGACACTCGCACCAAAAGCATTTGCATGAATTTTGCATAAAAAAACAAAAAAATTTCCTCGCTTCGCGAACATCCATATTTGTTTTCAACTCTAGTACTCCACACACACTACAAGGCTTGCTCCAGACACTCGCACCAAAAGCATTTGCATGAATTTTGCATAAAAAAACAAAAAAATTTCCTCGCTTCGCGAACATCCATATTTGTTTTCAACTCTAGTACTCCACACACACTACAAGGCTTGCTCCAGACACTCGCACCAAAAGCATTTGCATGAATTTTGCATAAAAAAACAAAAAATTTCCTCGCTTCGCGAACATCCATATTTGTTTTCAACTCTAGTACTCCACACACACTACAAGGCTTGCTCCAGACACTCGCACCAAAAGCATTTGCATGAATTTTGCATAAAAAAAACAAAAAAATTTTCTCGCTTCGCGAACATCCATATTTGTTTTCAACTCTAGTACTCCACACATACTACAAGGCTTGCTCCAGACACTCGCACCAAAAGCATTTGCATGAATTTTGCATAAAAAAACAAAAAAATTTCCTCGCTTCGCGAACATCCATATTTGTTTTCAACTCTAGTACTCCACACACACTACAAGGCTGGCTCCAGACACTCGCACCAAAAGCATTTGCATGAATTTTGCATAAAAAATCAAAAAAATTTCCTCGCTTCGCGAACATCCATATTCGTTTTCAACTCTAGTACTCCGCACACACTACAAGGCTGGCTCCAGACACTCGCACCAAAAGCATTTGCATGAATTTTGCATAAAAAATCAAAAAAATTTCCTCGCTTCGCGAACACCCATATTTGTTTTCAACTCTAGTACTCCACACACACTACAAGGCTTGCCCCAGACACTCGCAGCAAAACCTTTTGCATGAGCCAACCACATCGGCAGACATCACCTTAAGTGCTTTGTGACAGATGCATCTTGGATTCTGCTCACGATGGCGTGAAATGTACTGATGATTGTCTCAGGTCCTTGGTAGTTGCAAGAGCACCGAGCATGCTGGGCACTTCGATCAGGCTTTGATCTTCAAGGAGTCTGTAGCATGGAGGGCCTTCAAAGGCGGGATCTTAGCCATGGTTTCGTTGCCGTGCTCTTCGGCACTCAGACGGAATTCTTTCTCTATGCGATGCTGCTGGGCTTTCGCTTGAAAACCTTGTCTCCGCAGGTTGAGCGAGTCTTGCTGGTGAGCGAGACCAAGCACTGCTGGTACTCGTCTTTGCGACGGTATTGGACGTTGTGCGAAGTTCCGCTGTGTTGGCAGGAGATGGCCACTTGCGCCATCAGGCATACTTGTGTTTTCACGAAACTGTGGGTCTTGGCTCTGCCGATCCATCGGGTGCTGCTGCTGGACTTGGATCTACTACCGCGCTGTGATCTTTCTCCTCTTTTTGAAGTTCCGGCGCCTGCTGGCTTGTATCATGGGAGACTCGAACAAATGTACCGCAACTATGCTAATGGATATAGTTATCCGAAAACAGAGGGGGCCTGCTTCAATGCGGGTATTCTTCGTTTGGATCCGCATCAAGATGAAGAGCATCGTAGAATGGAAGTGCATGATGTTTTGTCTAGAGCTGCGGGCACCACGTGGAAATCTGCGTTGCCCGAGCAATATCTGTTGGCGGAGCACTATGCGAGGTGGAACCTGCTGGGCTTCGAATGGAATTTCGAAGTCGGTTGCTCTGTCGCCTATGACTCGGACACTGGAGTCGTCAGCGAGGTGACGGCGAACCATCCCTGGGGTGCCGTTTCCTTGCAAGATGTGAAGGTGTTTCATTTCAGCGGCACGGATTTGCAGCCGTGGTGGTTTCTTCATGTGGCACCGGCGGAGGCCGGCTGCATCCTTGGAGAAATGTATAGCCATCGGGATCCGCGGGGGCTGCTTTCCTCGGCGGTTGCGGAGTGGTTACTTGCTGTCAGTGAGCTTCTGGAGACCTCCGAACGAGAGGGCGACTGTTATTTCGTGGATGTGTACCGCACGCAGCGTGAGATAGCCGGAAGCTGGTGGGAAGGGTGCGCTAGGTGCCATTGGTGCAGTCACATTTTGCTGAAAGCAACCCGTGGTGGCATTTGTGAGAATTGCCAGATCGAGAATTTGCAAGCGCGCAGTGTTGTGCGACTCGAATCCAAGAGCCGGCGCACGTGCAAGTAGGAGCGGGTTCGCACTTTGAACTAGATGCCCGCGGTGCGCGGTGCTGTGCGACTCGAATGGAGACGCCGGTGCTCGTGAAAGTAAGATCTGGTGGCTGTCGCGCAGGACATGCCAGCGGCGCAGGTCCAGTCAAGAAAGAGGGTGCATGCTTGAGGAACGGATAGACAGAGAGAGAGAGAGTATTACTCTATTATTCTATTACTCTATTGCTTTACTACTCGATTACTCTATTACTCTAATGCTCTATTACTCTACTACTCCATTAACTCTATTTATTACTCTATTACTCTATCTTACTCTCTTTCGCTGTGCCTTCATTTTCTCTACCGTCTGTGCCAGCTTTTCTAGGACTGCCGAACATGTCAGACCTTGACATAGCGTGACCGCCCGAACAATTGGTCTCGCCTGACAGCATGGCTCTAGCTGGGACAGATCTTCATGCATGGAATACATGGCTACTGCGAAGGCTTCGATGCGGCTGGGACAGATCTTCATGCATGGAATACGGTGGGTCCCATGGCTACTGCGAAGGCTACTGCGGATGCGGCTGGGACAGATCTTCATGCATGGAATACGGTGGGTCCCATGGCTACTGCGAAGGCTTCTGCGGATGCGGCTGGGACAGATCTTCATGCATGGAATACGGTGGGTCCCATGGCTACTGCGAAGGCTACTGCGGATGCGGCTGGGACAGATCTTCATGCATGGAATACGGTGGGTCCCATGGCTACTGCGAAGGCTACTGCGGATGCGGCTGGGACAGATCTTCATGCATGGAATACGGTGGGTCCCATGGCTACTGCGAAGGCTACTGCGGATGCGGCTGGGACAGATCTTCATGCATGGAATACGGTGGGTCCCATGGCTACTGCGAAGGCTACTGCGAATGCGGCTGGGACAGATCTTCATGCATGGAATACGGTGGGTCCCATGGCGACAGCTGATCCAGTGCTTGTGCACGCGAGTGATTCGGAAGAGGATGACGATGCTGCAGAGACTGTGGTCGGGGATGGAGGGGCACAGGCCAATTTCCTGGACCTCACTGGGAACACAGAGTCAGCAACGAGCATGATCACGACCGGATCTTCATCGAATGACTCTGGAGGGCTGGCCCGCTTCTCTTACTATCCATTGTTCGGACACGCTGAGCCAAGTTTTGACCTGAACGTCATGGACTAGAACTGCGGTCGGTAGATCTTTGGTAGGTCTTCAAGAAAGGATTCATTAAAACGATGAAGCTGCCACTGAGCGGCCAGTCTATATAGACTGTCCTCCCTCGTCGAGCACACGGATTGTGTGACGTCCGCAATGCAATACTACTACTACTACGTAGTACTAGTACTGCTATTGCTACTGCTAATATTTTTTCTTTTGTTTTTTTGGCCATCGGCCCTGTTACTCTATTACTCTAAGACTCTATTACTCTAAGACTCTATTACTCATTAGTCTATTACTCTATTACTCTGATACTCTTACTCTATTACTCTATCACTCTATTACTCTTTACTCTATTACTCTACTACTCTAGTACTCTACTACTCTATTACTTTGTTACTCTATTACTCTACTACTCTTTGACTCTATTACTCTTTTAGAGAGGAATACTCTAATAGAGTACTAGAGTAATAGAGTAGTAGAGTAAGAGAGCTTTTAGACTAAGAGACTAATAGAGTCATAGGGTAATAGAGTAATAGAGTCATAGAGTAATAGTAGTCTAAGAGTATGAGAGTAACAGAGTAGCAGGGCCCAGGGCCAAAAAAAAAACAATAAAAATAATAATGGCATCATAAGCAGAAAAATAATGTGGCCAGATGTTCTCGCCCCATGACTCACGACACATCCTTGAGAGTTGCCCTGGCAGGCATGGTTCTTCCACGTACAGTGAGGGGTGATCGTCTGGTCAAGTGCTGCTGAAGGTGAAATTAAACGTCTGTACGAGAGCCATAGCGACCTTAAGCCGCGGAATTTAGCCCGGGGTTCATGGGTTTACGATTCGGCTTTCAGGTTTCGGTTTAGGGGTTTAGGGTTCACGTTTTGTTGCAGGTCAGCTTGTTGACTTTCAAGTTTGAAATCAGAGTTATGGGAACTCAACTTGTCAGACAGCAACCTTTTCTCGTGAGCTTAGTCTGAAATCAGCAGTCTGAAATCAGCTTCGTCTGAAATCAGCAGTCTGAAATCAGCATAGCCATGATGCCTGCCACTCCTGAGTGGCCAGCCACTGTGCGTTCTCCCGCAAGGATGCGCAGAGGTTTTGCGAGATGCTGGCCGAAGCGCACGGTCCAGCCTATGTGGACGACACATTGAACGATGGTTTGCAGAAACTTTTTCAGCGGTCCTTGAAGGATCAGGAAATGGATGGGGACACAAGCAAAGATGCCTTGTCTGAAATCAGCCGTCTGAAATCAGCAGTCTGAAATCAGCATAGCCATGATACCTCACAAAGCGGCTGTTTTCACACAAACCCAAAACCCTGACAAAGTACGGGGGCTGAAAACAGCCACAATCCGGGGAAAAAGGCGAGGTAGAAGTAGTTGCCTCTTGGTTTGTGCCTTTTCCTAGTGCAGAGAAGTGCCTCCAGGCAACCTTACCCGGAGAATGCCCGAAAAGTGTGAGTGTAACCAAGTCATGCGCTGAGAGCAGGCAGGCTCGGGCAGGGGTGCTTAGGGTGCTGTTCTAGCCTTTTAGCCGCTACAGGGTCTCGACTAGGGTACGTGCAAACACCGAGCCTGTTGAGTTTGACACGGATAGAATGTGGATTGTGTTGTGGGCAGAAGTCACGATCTTGCTGTCGCCGGTGCTGCTTCGTCGGAATATAATATTAACATGTGCTTGACATTGAGCAAAAGGAATGAAATGAGCACGGGTGTCAGTGTGCGGAATGACAGCGTGAGTTTAAACCCAATGCCAAGGCCTGCAACCTTCAAACCGACCAGTGCTGCAAATCTTGCATGGAATTGTCTGTTTTGTTCTCGCCGTTGTGATGAATTGCTTCAGCCGCGCATTGCTCAAGCTGTTGTATTGTTTGTTCTTCCTTAGCCTTGAAACTTGCCCTTTCATTCCGAGGGCCATGTGGTTGAACATCCGTCAAGTCGCTGCTGGCCTGGAGACCTCTTTGAAGCTTTCCTACCCAGATACAGACAAGTTGATGTGGCTTTGGTATTTCCACAACCTCCAAGTTGTTCTGGACTCCTTTGTGGATTCCAACGAGGGTTCTGAGCAAATTTTCTGGCTGAGAGCTATGGCAGATGTATGCCGATTGTTGCAGAAATACATGTGTGAAATGCAATGCGATTTCCGTCCGGATTATTGTGGGCCTTTTCCTCCAACTCCTCTGGGGAGGCTTGCTCCTCCTGTGTGCCCAGACCAAAAAGAAATGGGTGATCACTTCTTTGAGGCCAAAGAGTTCCTCCAGAAACATTCGGATGTCTTTCTCCGCCAGAGCTGCTGGTACAAGATCGCCTTTGAGATTGAGGAAACTTTGAAGGATCTCGAATATGTCCCTTCACCCACATCCAAGGACGATTCGGAAGACTAAGACTTGATTCAATGTGCCACAGTGGCCTTCGGCTCAGCATCTAGGGAGCCGGAATTCTGCAAGTGCCCCAGGCCTCATGTCAGCGACGGCGAATAGTGGAGCTTTCCCTCGTTGCCGCTATACTGTACGGTGCTGTAGTGGTGACCTAAGTAGAGTAGGTTCAGGTGGTCAGACAGAGGCGGGCCAGTTTGAGTGGGGGACCAGTCCATGTGTCGTTTTATGCTAGTAATGGGTAGCATTGAGTGGTGGGTGGTGAATCCCCCCACAGGTCCCTAATCACAGACTCGGCTAGCAAAGCCCTTCTCAGCGAGCCGCTGATTCAGCACGTTCCTGGGTTGCGGGGAAAATGGTGAGCCGACTGCTGCATGAGTTTATAGTGGGGTTTAAGGACACGGTTTTATATGGTTTTGTCTGGGAGAGCAACCTTTTCTTTCTCGTGAGCTTAGTCTGAAATCAGCAGTCTGAAATCAGCCGTCTGAAATCAGCTTCGTCTGAAATCAGCTTCGTCTGAAATCAGCAGTCTGAAATCAGCATAGCCATGATGCCTGCCACCCCTCAGCCGAAGCGGCATTCCAACTAACCGAACGGGCGGGAGGAAAAGAGGGCTCCTACACCTTTAGACCCGAACAACCGTAAGCCCCATATCCTTTCACCCTGCGATAGGCTCACAGACCACGGGGCACATGTGATAGGCCGCGGAACCGTCAGCACTATTAACTCTACATTGTGTCCGTGGCAACTCTGAGCCAACTAATTAGTAACTTCGCATGACTACGCATGTGCATGTATGTGTCAATTTGTTGTCTCCGACATGCATGTCACCTTTGGCCAGCTCGATAAAGGCCACAGAGTCTGAGGGTGAGCATGCATCCCCCCCCACAAACTCTTGCCCGTGCCGATAGAACTTATGCTCAAACTAAGCGCCCCAGCAGTTGGACCAATGAGAACCAACCCAGGCCCAGGCCCGGACATCCTTTCACCGCATGAGTTGAGTAGGGAGTGCTTATGGGGCTGGGGCCTCCAGGTTTTGCTGAATGCTTTCCCTCCGGACCTCTCATATGTCGCTTCTTCCCGACTACTCACTCGCCTTAGACGTATGCGAAGCATCATACCACTTCGGCATTGTGGAGCCGTCCTTTGGAGTTACTGGGTTACGATTATGGACGTTCTTACGTCTAACATTGTCTCTCATGAATCTGATCGACCGCCCTACGTTAATGTGCTCGATAATAACAGGATTTGTATTTGGTCGGAGCAGGTAAGTTTCCGTATCTATTGTACATTGGACTGTTACTCGGGTATTTATACGGGATGGAATCTCCCCTACTCTTGGCCCTCCTGTGAACTTCGACTCGATACTGAGAGAGTGTGTTTCGGGGGAGTGGAAACTGATCGACGCCCTCTAACGTTGGTATCACACTTTCGTCTGATGCACCCAGGCCGACCCTCTGACCACTCATCGTCTACTGTTTCCCCATAATGCTGAATCTTGTGTCTCAATGCTTGGAGCTTGCTTGCTTCCTTGGGCTTTTAGACCGCATTTGTTGCACTGCTGTGATTTCCGTAGTCCCCTCCTTAAAGCACCTCCCCTCTACTGCTTCTTGGGCTGAGTGTCCTGAAACCCAGCTGATAATGCCACTTAAGGCCTGAGGTTTCGGATCCGGAACGAGTTACAAACAATGCCGCCTGGGGTGGCTAGAGTAGCTGTAGATGCACTGTACTCCCAGTTTGCACATAATAATAGATACGTAGCTGCCCCGTCATCACCCGGGTCCATTAAGAAACCCAAAACCACCCAATTCGACTCCTATACCTCAGAAGATACTCAAGCCACTCTCCCCTGGCGCTCAGACTTTGCGATCGGAGGGTGACAATGTTGAAGCAGGGACGTGTGTAAGACATGCCCCAAGGAGTGCTGGCAGGGGTTTGGGGTCTTTTCAGGCCCTTAGGGTTGCTTTCTCTCTGTGTGTTCTGACTCTGTTTCTAAGCTCCTGAACCCACAATTTTAGCATGTTTTATTCCTTCTTCCCCCCTTTAACCTCGATATATCTTGGGTCTCTTGGGGTACTTACTCGCCTTGGTAGGTCTCTGCGATTGATTGTAAGAAGCTAGATCCTAAGAAACCACGAACCCTCGTCAGTGCTACAGCCATGGCCGCAGTCGAACACTGGGTGTTGCACGATGCTGCACACTGATTATGACCCCGGCTGTCAGTGCAAAGAAAGGGGTCACTCTGCGCTGCTTCTGGCAGGCTTGTGGTACAAAGGCGATATGAGATACTGACAGCTGACTGCGAGGATGCATGCTATGTCGTGGATAATGAATCCTGAGAATCCTGAGAATTTATTGCATGATGCCCGTGCCACACGATGAGTTTCTGACAACTGTTTTGAATTTACTGCAAGCCAAAGCTGGATCACGATGATCAAGCACAACGAGATCCTGGCGCCCATCCTGGGGGTTACTGCAAGTGTTGTCAGTTGCTGTGATGTCTCTTCATAGACGAGCCTGAGTTCGCGCCATGGAAGTGTGTAAACCTAACACACGGCATGGTAATTTGAGACTCTGCTCGCGACAGCCATGATAGCTTTCTTCGGATTCTTCCTGGCCCAACGCTGGCAGCAACACTGCAACTTTGCGTGTGCATGTAGCCTCCATATGCATGACAGTAACCCCCAGCACTCAGTCCATGGCTCCATTCGGTATCACCCCTTTGAAAAGTACAGCTGGTCAATACGACTAGGAACAGCGTGTATCATCGCGATGATGATACTCAACCAGATCACCTGTACCCGAGCCATCTCGGCTCTTTATAGTTTTTACGACATTTGCCTACCTATTATGTTACCTCCTCGAACCCGAAGAAGTGATCTGAGTAGCTACATTCTTCCCGAGGTCTTACTGGTTCTAGTTTGCTTCAATTCTGTAAGATCTTGGGAAGGGTTCAGTCGCTGCGGATACAGTCACTTTATGTGTTGCTATAGCCTGTTGCTTCGTACTGTGACGGACCCATCATCGGTTTCACATTGTCAGACTCCGCATCAATTGCCTCGCCTGGATTGTCCGAGTGTGAGCGCCGAAACCCTAAACCTTTAAACCCTTAACCTCGGAGGTCCATCTTGACAGGTCTTGTAAGTTTGTTGCCCCGACGGAGGCTTTGTGGTTCACTGAAGCTCCAAACCCTGAACCAAACCCCATATTATAACCCAGCAGTGCTCAGATTCACTCCCGCCAAGTTGACCTTGACAGCCCCCAAACCCTAAACCTTTAAACCCGAAACCTCGGGGGTCTTTTTTGGCAGGTCTTTTATAAACTATCTGAACCAGAGCTTGGCCATGGAAGAGTCTGGAGAGGTTTTTCGGTCCTTCTCCTGGACTTTGCCGCATGGGCATTGCTTAGCTGGCTACTTCAACAGCAACAAAGAGGCCGAATGGTATTCGGACCGACTGCTTCACAATCTGAAGATTGATGGGACGAAGGATCATGTGTTCTTCCAGAGAAACAACGAGAAGTTCAAGGCTGAGCTGGAGGGCGCTGAAGTTTCTTAGTCGCATAACTTTAGCTTATTTTTCTGTTGGGGCTTCGGGTTTCGTAAAGAGCTTGCCTATTCGAAAGCAATGTTATGCCCCCCAATCCAAGGTTCCATTGTCGCAGCTGCATTACCGAGGGGCAGGGAGTGAAGATCCGCACAAAGCTGGGCACACAGTGGAGACAAGAGCTCTGCTGGTGCTGTTTGGGCTGTTGCCAGGACGCCGGAAGCTGCAACCCGAGACTAAAACTAAATCGCTGGTGCTGGTAGAGGAGATGCTGAGGCAAGCCTGTGCAAAAATAGCCCTGTCTGGCATTCAGAGAGGCAGGGTTTCGTGCAACTTTGTCTCCGATGTTGACAGCTCCCCGATTGCCCTCAGTCTGGATTTTTTGAAGATGGCAGCACACGAAGTTTGGCCGACCTGGAGAACTTGCATAAGGGTGCAAGCAAGGGCTGGGACAAGCTTTCGCAGCACGCTTGGTGTGGTCGCAAACTTTCAACCACTCTTCAGCAAACGAACCTTTGGGATATCTACCTCTTCCTAATATGGAGCAAGCACAACCCGAGTTCGAAGATCTGGGAGCAGTTCTCTGTACACCTTTATCCCAAGGTTGTTTTCTTGGCTGGTTACTTGCTGGAGGCCTATGTCGATGAACTTGCCAACTTGCCACTGGCACCGCTTCCCCTTTTGAAAACCAAGCATGGAAACAGTCGACGAGTTCCGAAAGTGAACAAAATCATACTTTTACAACGCGTGAAGGCGCAAAAGCGCCACAGAGGAGAAGTCATGCAGACGCACACTGACTTGACGCCACCTCAGATCGCACTGGTGCGAGCTGAGGCTAATTTGGAAGTGGCTGAGTATGTCAAGCTCTTGACGACCGAGCCTCGGCATCAAACTTTACGGCTCGCTGTTAAAACCCTAGACTCTAGACCCTTAAACCTAAACTTTAAAGCACTATTTGAAAATAGAGTTTAGGGGTTAAGCCCGAAACCCTAAACCACGTTTTCATTCTGATGGTTAGGCCTTGGGCAGGTAGGGTCTGTTTACTATTTATAAAAGTGGGTTATCTTGTAGGGTTTAGATATTAATTTAGATTATTCTAGAACTTGAAGAGGTGTTTTATTTGAGATTGACCGTTACGCTTTTGCCTGCCCTGCTATGGCCTGCTGAGCACAAAGGTTTTATGTTTCAGGGTGTTGTTGAATTGATATGAGATAGATCTTTAGGCTTCTGGATGTCAGGGCCTGCTTGCAAGAACTAACTTACCTTGTCAGGCCTTTGCCGACACGCAGCATGTCCAGGTGTCCTGGGATGCGTCAACCTATGATGTGGAAACTTTAGTGGCGATCGCATACGATTACAAGAAGAACGTGTCGGGCTACTTACCCATACAAAACATCAGCCCCGTCCAGACAGCAGAGTTGCACGAAACTGTGAGGACATTGGCTGTGCAAGGCCGGATCACACGTGTCGAGAGTTACAATACAATGCGATCTTTCAGCCATGCCCTGAACTCAATTGGGCTTCCGCTTGCCGCCTTCGCAAAGCCTCCAGACCTACTTCTGGGGCCACTCCGGGCTGAGGAGGAACGGGTGCTGATGAACGGGACCTACTTCATCTATAATACCACGACACAGTCGATTCAAAGACAGGTACCGACTGCATGGAGTCTGGCGAAGCAGCCACTGTTGATCTCGGTGAGCGATCAGGGACCGCTGAACTGTCCTGGTCTCGATCACTTGCAGTTCAAGCTTCGTGGGTTCGTGCTTCCCTTGTATGATCAGAGTCATCGTACATGGAACGACTTGAAGTCGGCCATGAGGAGTGTGAAGCTCTTTCGCATCCTCCTGCAGTTCTCCATTCTCTACAACATGAATTATGGACCTGGAGGCACCAAGGCTTGGATGGCCAAGAAGCAACAGTATGCAGAGGAATTTAGAGCCAAACAGACAGCTGATGGCAAATCTTCCTCAGCTACATGCCGTACATCTGCCATGAGATGGGCCTTTCGGAGCCAACGACTGCTGAGGAGAGGGAGGCACTCTTCGGGACGATCACTTCGCTGCAGACGCTGCAGCAGCATGGACCACTCGTCAAACTCATGAGATGGTTTTCTTACTTCCAATCGCACCAATTTTATGCTGGCGAACACTTCTGGACAAAGATGCTGATTGGGGAAGGTGGGCCGCCACAGCAAGGCATCCAGCCTGAGGCAGTGCTGACACCGGATATCTTGGCCGGCAATCTGGACGATCGAGAGGAGCTACGACAACTCAAGCTCAAGATGGGCTCATGGCGACTTGCACCGTTGCTCGTAACACCATGGACCTGGTGGAAAAACGAGCTTTTGGTTTCCATGGCGACGCCAGTCTGGAGCTGCTTCACACAGAAAGCACCTTGGGTTATTGCTAGTCGATGACATCAGCCCTGAAACCCTCAACCCCTCGAACTTCGGGGCCTGGCTCCGATAATAGCTGCACTTCCGCCAAAGACAAATTACCAGGCTTCGCAGACTACGCCTTCGATGAGTTCGTGCTGTAGTCGCTGCTGAACCTGTCTGAAATCAGCAGTCTGAAATCAGCCGTCTGAAATCAGCTTCGTCTGAAATCAGCTTCGTCTGAAATCAGCAGTCTGAAATCAGCATAGCCATGATGCCTGCAGAACTTGAGTCCTGAAACCCTCAATCCCTCGAACATCTAGCTTCTCAATCCGAAGCAATGATTAACTCTTGATGCAATTGAGACCCTACCAAACCGCTCCAGGCCCAGCAGCTCAAGTTGCCTCACGAGATCGCCGGTGACATCGCCAAAAGAGCTGGGACCAAGCTCTGGGCCGAGGAGATCCACGCTGTGATCGGGAATGGCTTCTTTGATGGGCCTCAGAAACTGTACCCGGCTCGCTTTCTTTCAAACGAGGAGGAAGGACAGTGCATCTCTTTGCACTTTCGGTACCTCATGCAGCTACTTCAGCTGCCTGGCCTTTTTTATTTTGGTCCTCGACACCTAGTCAGGACTTGCTGAGCCTTACCATCCTTCTGGGTTGAGTCCATTTCAAGGTTTATAGGGTTTAAGAGTTTAAGGTTTAGGGTTTGGCGCTTAGGGTTTAGAAGGTTTAGGGTTCAGGGTTTACAGGGTTTAGAGTTTAAGGTTTAGGGTTGAGGCTTTAAGCCCCCACACTACCGAAGACTGAATAAGGAGACGTGTGCAGAGCTCCGCTTCGTACTACCTCCGACCGCCTTTTCGATATGCTGGGGCACTTCTTGCAGAAAGCAGGGAGACCACCCTTCGCCAGATGCATGCCGACTGGGCAGCCGTCTTGAAGGCCGAGAAAGCCATGGCTGGTGGAGCAGGCATGGAACCCCTGAAGGAGATGCATTGGCGGCTGAATTCCGTCAACAGGCTGATCCACTTGATCCGGGACATGGCCGAGGTCGCTTCAACAACAGCCGAACGCCGGGCCTACAACAACCAAGTGGTTGAGCTTCTGACCTTCGTCAGCACGCATCTTGCCGACACAGTTATCGTGGAAAATACACATCAGATGGCCAAAGACGCGCTCAGGGACGCACGCCACTTTCAAAAATCTCGGACAGGGAAGCAAGTTGCTTGCATACGCTGCAGTGCAATACCGAGCCGTGGTGTGCCCTGCTTGAAGGTGTCAGATGATCAGAAAGCCACTGCTTCTGCGGGCAAGTCCTCGAGCTTTGACAAGCTCACGCACCCCAACACCCATGCCTCCCGCCTCAATCTATGTCTGCAAACTCTAAGGCCCTAAGACTCTCAGGATCATTAAGGGCTCTATTTCCGACTACCCTAACTCCGCAAATCCTAAGGTCCGAAGACCTTAAAATTTGCTAAAGAAAGCTCTTCTTTGTCTTCGACTCAGGCTCTCAAAAAGGAGTTCCAGAGGCTCATGGAAACTAAAACGAAGCAGCATACGTGGCCGAGCACGACCCAGCAGATGGAGTGGCAGCAAGTTGTGGCTACAGAGTGGTTCCTCTGCTACATGCAAGATGGGGACAAGTTTGCAGCTGGCCCCAACTCTGCTTGGCTGTCTGTCTTGGCTGGGGCAGCAGGCGAGGTGGTAGCATGCCAGCGTGCAGGAGAGATCATGTTGATCTTGGCTGTTGGATCTTATGGCTTCGCTGCTTGGGACCTGGAGCTGGCGGCAGGAGTCCGCACGGCTGCTGGGATGTCGGCTTTCCGGCCCTACAGGCACAATGCCATCCGATTCCACCACATCACGGAGCTGGAGGACTGGGTTTCCGTTCCTGTCAAGCCTGGCCTGTCTGGCCCGCACGGCCCGCTGCACCTGGAACAGACCTCTGAGGCCATGTCGCTGCCCTTGGCTAGAATCCATGCCGGACTCAATCTGACATGCAAGCAGTGCCAGGACCTGTTGGCATTGTTCAAAGTCAACTTTCGCAAAAACCAGTCACGAGCCAGCTTGCACGGCCTAATCCTCGATCTTTTCTTGGAAACCGAGCACGAGAAAGAAGAGGCCAGGAGGAAGATGGCTGCCTGCTTGCTTCCACAAGAAGAAGAACACGCTGAGGACAGTGACATGGAGGAGTTGTTGGAACAGCTCGAGGATCTCGAGAATCAGGGCGATCCAGAGATCCAGAAAGAGAAGGAGAAGATCAAACAAAGGAGAACTGGACGGATCGCTGTCCCCAGAGCTGCTGGTCCCGACGAGGGAGAACAAGTTCCGAAACGGAAGGCTAAGGCCAAGGCTCCGCCAAAGCAACGGAAGAAAGGCTTGCTCGAGCCGAAGATGAAGGCTCATCTAGGGCACGGGTTTACAGGCTGAGGGCTTTGGATTTTGCTGGGTTTGGAGTTTAGTTTCAGAGTGAAGTTTAGCTAGCTCTCGGGCTCAGGGTGATTCTCTGCAGGCACGACGGAAGAAAACTCTGAAGGCCAAAACGGCAGCCCGTCGCCGAGAGGAGGAAGCCAAGAAGAAGGAATCGAACTTGAAACCTTTTTGTTGCTTAGGGTCTGGGCTAGGGTATCTTGGGAACTAGGGTGGAGGTTCAGGTTGTTGGGTTTAGGGTTTCGTCTTGAAAGCTTTCAACCCTGAACCCCACACACAAGACCTGAAGCGCAATCTGTAAGGCCGAAATTGAAATGGACCAGGGAGCCCATGACAGAGATGAGGAAGCCATGTTTGCAGATGAGGAGGCCATCTTGACGGTGTCGAGCTGCTTAGGGTTTGGGCTAGGGTATCTTGGGAACTAGGGTGGAGGTTCAGGCTTTTGGGTTTAATCAGGTGTTGCGGACTGAAGGCTCTCAACCCTGAACCCCACACCCAAAACCTGAAGCTCAATCTGGAAGGCCGAAATGGACCAGGAAGCACCTCGCAGAGAGGAGGAAAACATCTTTGCACAGGAGGAGGCCATCTTGACGGTGTCGAGCTGCTTCTGCTTTGGGCTAGGGTATCTTGGGAACTAGGGTGGAGGTTCAGGCTTTTGGGTTTAGGTGGTTCGGATTGAAGGCTCTCAGCCCTGAACCCCACACTCAAAACCTGAAGCTCAATCTGGAAGGCCGAAATGGACCAGGAAGCCCATCGCAGAGAGGCAGAGGAGGAGGCCATCTTGACGGTGTCGAGCTGCTTCCGGTTTGGGCCAGGGTATCTTGGGAACTAGGGTGGAGGTTCAGGCTTTTGGTTTTAGGGGTTTTCGGTTTAGGTTTTTCGGTTTAGGCTTTAGGGCTCTCAACCCTAAACCCCGAAACCCTAAACCCGAAACCAAAGACGAAGCCCGCCGCCGAGAGGACAAAGCCATTGTCGAGTTTGAAACTTTTGTGTGATTTGTCTAGGGTTCGGGCTAGGGTATCTTGGGAGTTGTGGTGTAGGTTTGGTTAGTTTGGGCTTGGGCTTTCAACCCTCAAACCGAAACCCTATTCCCGAAAGCCAATCTGACAGGCCGAAGAAAAGGCCGAAGAGGAAGTTTGGGCTCGGGTATTTGGGGAATATGGTTCAGGTTTGTGTTGTAGGATTTCGGGTGTAGGCTTGAGGGCTCTAGGTGCTGGTGGTGCTGCTGGTGAGGGTGTGGCTCTATACTAAACCATCAATCCCCAACCCGAAGTACCAAACCCGAAACCCAACCTGGAAGGCTGATGAAGAGGAAGCCCATCGCCCAGAGGAGGAAGCCGAGAAGGAGTCGAGTAAGGCTTGAGGGCGCGAAACGATCTATCCCCAACCTTAAGTACCAAACCCAAATCCCAATCTGGAAGCCCCATATGGACCGTCGCCTACAAAAGGAAGCCTATTTGTGGTTTAGTGTTTGGGGGTATCCTAGGGCGAGGGGTTGAGGTTTTAAGGTTTCGGCTTGAGGGCTCCTCAACCCAACCCAAAACCCAAAGCCCGATCTGGAAGGTCGAAGACGAGGCCGCAGAGGAAGCCCGTCGCCGAAAGGAGGAACCCACTCTTTTTGTGCTAAGGTTTGGGCTAGGGTATTTTGAAGTATCTTGGTAATATGGTCTGGTTTGGGCTTTAGGTTTCAGCCTTCAGGGGCTTGCCTTTTGTGGGTCTAGGTATCGGGTTTCCAGTGTCGGGTGCTGAGTTCAGGCTGGCCCTCAGAATGCTGCCGCTTCCAGCAGCCTGCCTGCTCCCAGTGCCGGTCCTGCCCCATCCGATGCAGCCCTTGGGACTAAATTTTCTTTGCTCTATGTTGAGCTGCATATCAACTTGAGTTGTCTGTTTTGTGAATTGAAACTCCCTGGCTCCCTCAGACCTCGCCCCTAACACTATTCAGCTGAGGAGGATTCTGTGGTACCTGCTTCCAGTCGTCGGGGTGCACCGAGAATTCACAGCTCTCCAATGGAACTTCTTGACCAATTATGTGCTCCGCAAGCTCGCATGACTCTCAGGGTCAACGATTACAGATGGAACGTCGAGTTCAAGGCGACACACACATATTGGGTGGAAGAGTTTGGAAAGAAAAGCTTCTCGAAGACGTTCACCAAGCAAAATTGGCAGGATCCTCTCAGGCAGGTACACTGCCATATGTGGACCAAATGGGATCTTGCAAGGGATGACTTCCCGCTTGATGAAGGCATCGAAGAACAACACCCTGGTGTGGTGGACGCTGATGTTCTTCGGGGCCTGGCTCCGATAATAGCTGCACTTCCGCCAAAGAAAAACTACTAGGCTTCGCAGACTATGCCTTCGATGAGTTCGTGCTGTAGTCGCTGCTGAACCTGTCTGAAATCAGCAGTCTGAAATCAGCAGTCTGAAATCAGCTTCGTCTGAAATCAGCAGTCTGAAATCAGCAGTCTGAAATCAGCATAGCCATGATGCCTGCCACTCCTCAGCCGAAGCGGCTTCGGGTCTGAAATCAGCAGTCTGAAATCAGCAGTCTGAAATCAGCATAGCCATGATGCCTGCCTCACTCCTCAGCCGAAGCGGCATTCCAACTAACCGAACGGGCGGGAGGAAAAGAGCAAATGGGGGAGGCCGCTAACCCATGATTAGGTTATATCTCTTTCTGCTGAGCACATGCTTTCTGTTCTCTTGGATCGACGACAGAATGACACTGCCCATGGCTCTCTCGAAAGCGTTTGCTTGGACGGCACACTAGCAATGAGTTGAGGTTTTGCATTCCGGGTAAAGTGTTCTCTCGAAGAATGTCATGTACTT
Source organism: Symbiodinium sp. CCMP2592 (assembly GCA_905221615.1). NCBI lineage: Eukaryota > Dinophyceae > Suessiales > Symbiodiniaceae > Symbiodinium > Symbiodinium sp. CCMP2592. The sequence goes on from CAJNDT010001145.1 coordinate 23,439, forward strand.
GGTCCCTTGTCACGTGCCATGTCTTGGTTGGCTTGCTGCTTGCTTTCGACTCGCCCTACCCATCCTGCATGCCCCAGCTCCGTGGTCTTACAGACCGCGCTCCAGTCGGGCTCGGACCCGAGTTATGGGTCCTTGACCGTGCGGGACAGTGTCGTTGGCCGGCGCTGGGGATTTATTCTGTCTGTGCTCGCCTAGCAAAGTGGTGTGCCCACGGCAGGTGATTCAGCGCAGATTGCAGGGAAGGCCCGACTACTAAATACTATGCCACGTACCCGCGCCCGCGGGCAAAGTCTTGAAGCACTTTGCCCATCGCTGGAAGTTGCCCGCGTGGCCCTGCATGGCATCTTATGTCACACCAACCTTACCAACAAGTCGCGGTGTGTCCAGTTTTGATTCACCAGCCGCGCTTGCATGCCGATGGCCGGGCATGGGGTCGCTTTGGGGGACCGCGGAAGACGGAACCGACGAGGACTTGGGGCCAACCACCAGAGCGGACACCTGGTGATGACAGCCAGCCACATGGGCTAACGTGCTGGCTGGGTCCGAGCTCGGCACCCGAGTGTCCACCTCAGCAACATGGGAGGCCAAATATCGAGCAGTAGTACAGTAATTAGAGTGTCAGTCGAACCTCCTCGGGGTTGCCTTACCTAAGGAGTAAACCCCTGCCCCATCGGGGTTGCTCCCCACACCATTGGCCAGGTGTGAGGCGTTCGGTTTGCCTGTGTCACAGCCTTGAGGCCAACCTATCCCAGGGGCAGGGGATAGATGACAGCCGGGCACATGGGCTAATGCGCCGGCTGGGGCCTGACCTGGTGACATCGAAGCAGTCATGCAAGTCACCGGAAGCAATACCGGACAAAGAAGGGAGGCCGTTCTTGGGACATGGCTGTGTTGTTGAGCTGGTGTGTTCCTCCGTCTCATTCATGCCTGTTATCACAGAGAACCTTGCTGTTGGGTTGTCTTTGTCGAAGGCAGAGTGCCAACATGTTCAGAATGGGGTTTGGTGTATGTTGCTCTACCAAGCGGCAGCTGCATGCCCGCCAGTTTTGGCAGCTACACTGAGCACATCTGGCGGTTTCAGCTGGGGGAAACAAGCACAAGTCTAGAAAAGTGTTTGAAGTTCTCCGCAGATACAACGAAGAATTTCGAATAATAAACCTCGGTGTTCCATTTTGGCAGGTCCTCGAGCCGTGCCAGGAAGCTTAAACCATGAGCCCTAAACTTCCCTAAACCGTGTTTAAGCTTCAAATTGAAACCCACAATCTTCCAAATAATTTGAGTGTCCACCTCAGCAACATGGGAGGCCAAATATCGAGCAGTAGTACAGTAATTAGAGTGTCAGTCGAACCTCCTCGGGGTTGCCTTACCTAAGGAGTAAACCCCTGCCCCATCGGGGTTGCTCCCCACACCATTGGCCAGGTGTGAGGCGTTCGGTTTGCCTGTGTCACAGCCTTGAGGCCAACCTATCCCAGGGGCAGGGGATAGATGACAGCCGGGCACATGGGCTAATGCGCCGGCTGGGGCCTGACCTGGTGACATCGAAGCAGTCATGCAAGTCACCGGAAGCAATACCGGACAAAGAAGGGAGGCCGTTCTTGGGACATGGCTGTGTTGTTGAGCTGGTGTGTTCCTCCGTCTCATTCATGCCTGTTATCACAGAGAACCTTGCTGTTGGGTTGTCTTTGTCGAAGGCAGAGTGCCAACATGTTCAGAATGGGGTTTGGTGTATGTTGCTCTACCAAGCGGCAGCTGCATGCCCGCCAGTTTTGGCAGCTACACTGAGCACATCTGGCGGTTTCAGCTGGGGGAAACAAGCACAAGTCTAGAAAAGTGTTTGAAGTTCTCCGCAGATACAACGAAGAATTTCGAATAATAAACCTCGGTGTTCCATTTTGGCAGGTCCTCGAGCCGTGCCAGGAAGCTTAAACCATGAGCCCTAAACTTCCCTAAACCGTGTTTAAGCTTCAAATTGAAACCCACAATCTTCCAAATAATTTGAGTGTCCACCTCAGCAACATGGGAGGCCAAATATCGAGCAGTAGTACAGTAATTAGAGTGTCAGTCGAACCTCCTCGGGGTTGCCTTACCTAAGGAGTAAACCCCTGCCCCATCGGGGTTGCTCCCCACACCATTGGCCAGGTGTGAGGCGTTCGGTTTGCCTGTGTCACAGCCTTGAGGCCAACCTATCCCAGGGGCAGGGGATAGATGACAGCCGGGCACATGGGCTAATGCGCCGGCTGGGGCCTGACCTGGTGACATCGAAGCAGTCATGCAAGTCACCGGAAGCAATACCGGACAAAGAAGGGAGGCCGTTCTTGGGACATGGCTGTGTTGTTGAGCTGGTGTGTTCCTCCGTCTCATTCATGCCTGTTATCACAGAGAACCTTGCTGTTGGGTTGTCTTTGTCGAAGGCAGAGTGCCAACATGTTCAGAATGGGGTTTGGTGTATGTTGCTCTACCAAGCGGCAGCTGCATGCCCGCCAGTTTTGGCAGCTACACTGAGCACATCTGGCGGTTTCAGCTGGGGGAAACAAGCACAAGTCTAGAAAAGTGTTTGAAGTTCTCCGCAGATACAACGAAGAATTTCGAATAATAACCCTCGGTGTTCCATTTTGGCAGGTCCTCGAGCCGTGCCAGGAAGCTTAAACCATGAGCCCTAAACTTCCCTAAACCGTGTTTAAGCTTCAAATTGAAACCCACAATCTTCCAAATAATTTGAGTGTCCACCTCAGCAACATGGGAGGCCAAATATCGAGCAGTAGTACAGTAATTAGAGTGTCAGTCGAACCTCCTCGGGGTTGCCTTACCTAAGGAGTAAACCCCTGCCCCATCGGGGTTGCTCCCCACACCATTGGCCAGGTGTGAGGCGTTCGGTTTGCCTGTGTCACAGCCTTGAGGCCAACCTATCCCAGGGGCAGGGGATAGATGACAGCCGGGCACATGGGCTAATGCGCCGGCTGGGGCCTGACCTGGTGACATCGAAGCAGTCATGCAAGTCACCGGAAGCAATACCGGACAAAGAAGGGAGGCCGTTCTTGGGACATGGCTGTGTTGTTGAGCTGGTGTGTTCCTCCGTCTCATTCATGCCTGTTATCACAGAGAACCTTGCTGTTGGGTTGTCTTTGTCGAAGGCAGAGTGCCAACATGTTCAGAATGGGGTTTGGTGTATGTTGCTCTACCAAGCGGCAGCTGCATGCCCGCCAGTTTTGGCAGCTGCACTGAGCACATCTGGCGGTTTCAGCTGGGGGAAACAAGCACAAGTCTAGAAAAGTGTTTGAAGTTCTCCGCAGATACAACGAAGAATTTCGAATAATAAACCTCGGTGTTCCATTTTGGCAGGTCCTCGAGCCGTGCCAGGAAGCTTAAACCATGAGCCCTAAACTTCCCTAAACCGTGTTTAAGCTTCAAATTGAAACCCACAATCTTCCAAATAATTTGTTTTTCTTCAATAATCTTCTAAATAATTCATTTTTCTTCAACAATCTTCCAAATAATTCGTTTTTCTTCAACAATCTTCCAAATAATTCAACAATCTTCTTAAATCTTCGGTGGTGGCTGAGAAGTACCCCTGCTGAGAAATACCCCTAGGCTCATGAATGAAATACGCATCGGCACCGTCGCGGGGCGTGGGGTAAATAAACGCGATGAGGCGGTGAAGCAGCAAGACACGCATGCACGCACTAGACACGGGAAATTCGAATGCTATGAGCAGCACATTAATAGTTTGCGGCCTGACCACAAGGGCTTGTTGCAAGGTTTCCACTGCTGAGAATGGGGGTGCCTGGAGCATGACTCCGAAGTTAAATGTGGAGGGAAGTTTGTCTTGCAAGGTTTAGGGTTTTGGATGTAGCATGTGGGTGTGCAATCCCATATCAGGACCTTCAAGACTTTAGGATTTAGGGTTTCGGGTTCTCGGGTTCTCGGGTCGGGCTCCAAGGCTGAGGGTTTCAGGTTTCGGGTGTAAGGTTTCAGGTTCTCAGCTGAGGGCATTTGAGGTATAGGGTTTTGGATTCCAGGGCGCTCCGGGGCTTGGGGTTTCGCGGGTTTTACGGCTCAGGGTTTGTGGTTTCCGGTTCTAAAGGGGTCAACAAGGTTTTGGTGCGTAGGCTTGGGGTTTCAGGGTTCTGGGATTTAGGGACTCAGGGCGTAGGGTTCTCGGACGTAGGGTTTCAGGTTCTCAGGAGGGTTTCGGGCTGTCGGGCGCGGGGCTTTGTTTTTTTTGGGGGAGTGGCTTTGCTGAAGTGGCTATGCGGGGTTGTTTTTTGGGGGAGTGGCTTTGCTGAAATGGCTGTGCGGGGTTGCTTTGATTCGGTGTTGTGTTTTTTTTCGGAGTTGTTTCGTGTTTGGATTGATGAAGTAGTTTTTAAGTTGTAGTACTACCTTATAGGGTTTAGAGTCCTTTTTATGGAATTTTAGATATGGGCGAGCCCTTATTTCCAAAATAACTTTGGTATGTAGCTTTTCAATTGTTTACCGCTGTTATGGCCGCGTGCTGCAAGCGAGGGTATGTCGCGACACACGCTTTGCGGTCTGCTGCTGTCCTGGTCCGCACCACAGAGACACAGACACCAGTGCCTATAGTTTCAATGCTTAGAAGACACGCACACAGTCGTTACAAGTTCGTCAACGGGTCGTGTGCATGGAGGCAATCTGCACATCAAGTCAGGGGTCCCTGAGTCAATTTTTATACCTGCCAGACATGGCCGTTGAACTGCCTTCAGACGTGGAAGCCAGTGCCAGTGAGGAGTCTCCAGTGGAACTGCCGGAAGCGATGCAGAAGTCCTCGGGCTGCTGCAAGAAGAACTGTGTGGGCGCCCTTGCCACAGACGCCTTCGTGCAAGCGGCCCGCACACGTCTTGAGTTCAGCCTTGAAGAACTGGATCTGCCAGCAAAGAACACGCTTTGGTTCAACCAGCTCCTGAACATGAATAGGAAGCACCCGGAAGGAGCAAACCGGACAGAGTTCCAGTAGCACCGGCTGAAGTTGTGCCAGACACGCTACTCCATGGTGACAGGCTACCCGAAGAAAAAAATACGGGCCTTTCTGAGAGCAATCGCAGCTGGGCAGGTTGTTGCTCCGAAGGTTGCGAGGCTGTGTCCGATGGCTAAGGCGAGTCCCAAGCGTGAGGATGTGGACAGCTTCTTTGTGCACGTGTACTCACACCTTGCTGAGCCGCTAGCTGTGGCCAAGGATCAAGCCAGCTCCGGTGCGCAGAACGACGAAGGACCTGAGACAGACGACTTGGGCTTGCCGCAGTTCGAGCACGTTGCCTTGCCGGACTGGCTGGTGCAGGACGACACGGAGCTTGCGCAGCTGACCGGCCGTGACAGCTGCAAAGACGACCAGGTGTCAGTGGAAAAGAGGTGGATTCCAACAATGACGAACACAGAGCTCTTTGAACTTTACCAAGACTTGCATGGCCTGCACGAACAGGTCTCCTCGTGGAGCGGCTTGTAGCGGGCCGGGCCTGGAAGCGGTGGCAAAGTGTGCTTGGCGTGAGGCCCCCTCAAGTTCACACCCGCTGCGACGACTGCGCCCGTTACAGCAAGTTCCGACGTATTCAAACGTCCGAGGCTCTTGTGGCATCGGTTTTTTTCAATTAGCCGCTGCCAGAGACCCCGGGCTCGTGCAGTTCCACGGGGGTGGTTGGGCCTTCAATGGGTTCTCGCGGTTTCGGGGGGGGGGTTTTCGGGTTTAGGGTTTCGATTATGTGGCTCAGTTTCTTTCCTTTTCTTCCGGGGTACCCGGCAGTCGCAATAGATGCAGAAAGGGCGGGCTTTTGGGTTTGTGGATCTATAAGGTTTCAGCAGTCGCAAGAGGCCGAAGGGTTTCGGTGTTGCGGGTTGCTGGGTTTAATGGTTTAGGGAGTTTAGGATATCTGGGTTGCGGGTTTTGGATTTGTAGGTTTAGGGTTGGGTTTAGGGTTGTGGGGTTTCTGGGTGGCGTGTTTTGGGGCTTGTGGGTTTAGGGTTTCGGGGTTGCGGGCTTCTGGGTTTAGGGGCTCAGGGTTTCTGGGTTGCAGGCTTTTGGGTTCAAGTGCTTTGGGGTTTCTGGGTTCGGGTTCAGGGTTTAGAAAGTTTCCGGTGTGAGGATTTTTTGATGTTTCTTGGTTTTGGGTTTTTTTCGGTTTCTGGGTCTAGGGCTTATAGGGTCTCCGCGATCGGAGATGCCGGCTGTTGGGTTTAGGGTTTATGGGTTCATGCGTTCCGGGTTCAAAGTTTCTTGCTTTAGAGTTTTTTTGTGCAGTGCTTCTGGAAGTTAGGGGTTTCGGCGCTCCTTCGACTTGGACGATCCTCAGCCAGCCCACTCAAGACTTGTGCCCGCTGGATCGCTAAAGGATGAAGGGTCGTCGGTTCGCCATTGCCAAGGAGGCGTCCCACGCCTTCGCGTACGGCGGCATTGTGATTGTGTCGACGTGCGAACTCGCGTGTGGCACCTAGGCGCAGGAACCGCAACAGGTAGTTGCTGAGGATGTTGGCTAGCCGAGACACGTGGTGCACCAGTTTTGCGCGGAGGGCCCGCTTGGATGAAGCATCACTGCCCATCAGCATGCTCACGACGACCAGACCCTTAATCTCAACGGGCAACGGGTGGCAAGAGAGGCTCGCCGGGCCACCCGCGGCCCGCAGCCACGCGGCCTGCGCCACTCGGCCATGCGGCCACGCAGCAACGGGTTTCGTAGCCACTCGCTCCATTTAAGGCTCAGAAACCCTGCAACCCGAGAAGGAGTGGGTGGGTGTGAAGCCATGAACCCTGGCCCTAACTGGAGTGAGTGGTAGTGAATGGCTAAACCGTTCATACCCTAAACTAATAAAGGAGTGGTGCGAAACCCCAAACGCTAAAAGCGGTGGGTGGGTGCGAAGCCCGCACTCACCCAGTCCTTTTAGGGTTTGGGGTTTTCGCACTCACCCGCTTTCCCACTCGTGCGGTTCAAGTTTTGCACCCACCTACTCCTTTTAGGGTTCAGGGTTTCGCACCCACCCACTCCTTTCAGAGTTTGGGGTTTCGCACCCACCCACCCGCTCCCTTTAGGGTTTGGGTTTCGCACGCACCCATTCCTTTTCAGCACTCACGCTCGGACAAGCCTTGGGCGCCCACTCATTTTAGGGTTTGAGGGTTTCGTAGCCACTCACCGTTTCGTTTCTTTCGCGCACCCACCCACTCTTTTTAGGGTTTGAGGGTTTCGTAGCCACTGACTCTTTCCTTTTCGGGTTCCGGGTTTCGCGCACGGTTCCTGTGTTTACTCAGGGTTGTTTTGGACGTACTCATCCCCGCGGCCCCGCTTGGGTTCAAGCATACACACGCAACAGCAGCTTGCTTTTCAAAACTTTCCCACCCGCCCACACCTTTGGGCACGCTTTCAGAGCAGGGAGCTTTTCAGTCACAGCCCGCTACTCAGACGCATGTCGCTTTCCGCTGCTTTGGCTTACATACACTTTCTCTTTGCTGCTTTACTGTTCCTATGCTTACATGACGATACGGGCGTTTGCGACTGCTCCGCTGCTTCAGCTTTCAGCTGCCGGATGGATCGAAGATTCGTCTGGGACACACTTCAAAGACCGAGCAGTCGCTGCACCGGCAAGCCGAAAAAGAGAGGAGTGCTCGTTGTGTGTTGCACGTTTCAGCTTTACCGCTTTGCATAGCACATTCCTCGCAGTAGCCTTTTGGGTGTTGCGTGTTGTAGTACTGTCCCGAACCCCTCCTTTTAGGGTTTGGAGTGTCGCAGCCACTCTTTCCTTTTAGGGTTCAGGGTTTCGCACGGGTTTGAGGTTTCGCAGCCACCCACTCCCTCTTGGGGTTCAGGGTTTCGCACTGTTGTAGGGTTTGAGGCCGTGATACGCCGTGGCCGGCAGCGACCCCTGCAACCCGCAGCGGCCAACAGCCTGCGGCTTGCGGCCCGCGGTCCACGGCCAAAAAAACCTCTACCCCCTTATCTGGTCTGGGAAGGACCTGTGTGGATGCTCTAGAAACTCCAGAGGCTGTCGAGCATAACCTGCGCAAACGGCACGAGATTTGTCGAACGACAACAGTAACAGAGGCCATGTTCAAACTCACGTGGAAGCTCGTGGTTTGGGAACGGCAGCTGCCCCCAACAACAAATCAAGGTAGCCACCAAGCAGGACTTGGCGACCACCGCGGACCTTGACCTTGATCTCCGTGCCGACGAATCCCGGCCCGAAGGAACGCTACTCCCACGCCACATTTGTCCAATGTTGGGCCGGTGGACCATTGAGTTCAACTCCTCGCCACTTTAGACTTTGCCATACAACAGACCAAGACCCGCCAAAGAGTTGGTGAAAGATTCATCGCTTAACGGACATTGTGCATGTACGGAAACTCACGGCAGCTGTTCAGACAGTGTTGAGCAAAAGACACCCGCCAACGCTGACCGATCTGAAATTGGCATTCAACTGGACAAAGCCGCATCGTCACCAACCGCTTCGTCACCAACCGCTTCGTCACCAACCGCTTGGCCGAAGCGTTCGACTCATTAGACGAGTTTTCTAATACCGTTGAGACGAGTTGTCTCTACATGCGCTGAATCATTTGCCAGGGCATGCAGGAGGCCAAAGAAATGTGCAAGGGTTGCGCCGCGCTGGTTCATCTCGCTGCAGAGATTGCAGACCGTAACGCTCCGCGCATCTCCACGCGTCTGGGGTGGCAGCTGCGGGACGCTTTGACCGGAAAAGACGCAGCAGCGCAACGCCACACGATGGACCCCAAGACATAAGGTCAAGTGTCCCTTTTAGTCGAGTGCATTCGAGACCACAAGTCCGGCAGACCGATGGCAAGAAACATCTTTTCGTCCATGCAGCCGCTTTGAAGAAGTGCCTTGCCATTTCAGGGTTGACGGAGCAGCGAAGGAAACAGCAGCACCACATGATTCAGCGGTAAGACTTCTGTGAACAAAGAAACATCAGAAAGATGCCGCGTGCCATGGCGAAGAAGGGCAACAAGTCCGCTCCAGGAGGCCTTCGACGAGTTTAGGGTTTATAAGGCCTAGGGTGGAGGGTTTTTGGTGTGCCGGAAAGCGTCAAAAGCGTCCTGCTAAGTGTTCGTTCTGAGCCGAGGCCGGCTTTCGGTGAATGGCCAGCATTTGCCTACGAGCGATGGATGCATAGCAACGTATCGGACGGGCAAACCCTGTTCGATTCCGCGGGTTTCAAAGCTCATGCCCTACTGCGGAAAATGTTGCCTGAACGCAGTCAGCACGCAACAACGCCTGCCATGTGAGACATGGGACAAGTGTGGACGAGTTGTCGCTGTCACGTGAGGCATGAGAACAGGCGACCCTTCTTTGAAGGCAGTGAAGCATCCACGATTTGGCAAAATCCTGATTGCCAAGCGAAACCTACCCAAAGGGTATTACGTAGCATGGTGGGGTCTGGGCCTGAGACGAGCAGCAAAAGGATCTGTGGGCATTTTTCACATTTCTAATTTACTGTCTTGCCTGTGCTTGTTCAGGAAACCTGTTGCCGAAGAAGAAGATAGCCCGAAAGCGCATGGAGTGGGCGTTGGAGACCACGAAGGGCATGGTGGACGCAGTCCCGTATGATGGATCGCAGCTGAAATACTGCGCGTGTGTAGGCTGGGGCGGCTGGGTTCCAGCATTTAGCTTTTGTGTGCCATGGCTCTCGTCGCATGAGCAGGTCCCAACGAGCTACCGACCATTGACTTTGCACCGAACAGTGCCTGGATCCCAGCGTCAGGTTTCAGCAAGGTGGGTTGCAGCAGAAGATGCTCCGGAGACGATCGCGGATCGCGTCGTGACCGAGGATGTTTTGCTCAAGCGCGGCGAGGACAAAGCAGCGGTGATGTTCCGGACCTTGCGGCCCATCCCGCGAAACTGGCAGGTGCCCGGTGCCCTGAAGAGATGTTGCCATCCCCGTAGTCTGAGATGGATACAGGTGGACATGATGTATAACAAAGATGAGAAGAGTACCGACGAGTTCTTCCAGGAGCAAGGCATTTGCCGAGGTGATGTTGGCACAAAGAGATACCCAGCACTTGGTCCTGCAGTACGCTGTAGACGATCGAAGCACAGACTTTGCCCTGCCCTGTAAAATTCAAGCTGAAACCGCTACCGCAAAAATCCTCCAGCCGCCCTTGGAACTCAGGCACTGAGAAAGAAAAATGCTGACCCGCCCGTATGGCTGAAAGCCACGGGTATGAAGAAGAAAGTCACCAAGAAGAAGGTCATGAACATGAATCTGAAGACTTCGAAATCGCGATCCAAGAAGTCTGGATGAGCCCAGACACTGGTGGCAAGGCGTTTGACGGGACTGCTCCTCCTTCAGAAATGGGCCTTGTGTTACAGGTCTCATCCCAGTCGTGGTCTTGTTCTGTACTGTGGGTTTTGATTCTTGGCGCTGTCTGTTCCCGCTCTCCATATCGAACCACTTTTGCGCAACAGCGGCTTGCGCTAAAATCTGTCTCTCTCCCTCTCTCTCTGAGTTGCCATGGATTTCCGAGTGCCTTTTTCTTTCAGCCCGACTTCGATCTGTTCCTCTTCTAGTGTGGAAGGTTTTCGGTCCCTCGAAAAGCACAGGATCCTTCCGGCGAGTGGAGTACGTGTAGGTTGCCATCCTCTAAACACGCACGCCCCAGTGACAGGACGCTGCACTCCAGCAATCTCATTTCAATTTTAAGTCACTTGAGGATGATGAGGCTCAGCGGCTACCGCAGCCCATTGCACTCGTGGTTAGGGAAAGCCAGGAGTGTCGCTTGCGGTGGAAAAGTGCTGAAGCGTGGCCGGTGTGGAATGGGGACTGTGCATAAGAAATTCTGCTTTGCAAGCGGCTGTTTGACGGAGGGTTGAATGAATTCCACGCTGCCTTTTGCTTTGGGGGCGAGTTGGCCACGAGTGGCCACTGGGCCGATGGGAAGAGCCCAGATGTTGCCTTTACAGACGCAGCCAGCGACTCAATGGGCTCGTGCGGTGCCGCTCTCGCGAGTTCCTTACGCCGTGCCCCGGGTGTGCCAGCGAGCCCAGAGAGCGCAGCGAGCGCAGTCAGCTACAGCTGGCCTCCTGGGCTTGAGCCTCCTGTGGTTGAAGGGCCGATCTGGTGCAAGCAAACAGGCCTGTACCGTTGAAAGGAGTGTGGATGTTGTGTGTGGAACTCCATGAATGCCAAAAGGCTTGCAGACCCCCGCGAATACTCGCGTATGCTGCAGCCGCCTCCCTCGCCACGGACGCTGTCGTAGAGGAAGCCTTGGAGGCGAGACGTATTCTTGCCTTGAGCAGAAACATCCGGTCGGTTGTGTGGGTTATGCGCCGAGCATGCCAGGGTCGAGGCCGAGGGGCAGAAAAGCATCCACAGCTGCAGTTCCAACGTGATGGAGCAGGCGGGCCGGGCCGGGGCAGTTTGTCTCGCGGCACAGAGAGCATCCGAGCATCTGATGGCTCCAGGAAATCCAGAAAAGCTGATGATCACTACGCCATTGTTTTATGCCAACGGCTCCCCCCACATCGGTCCCTTGGGCTAGCCTTACGGATTGCAGTAGAAAGCCGGAAAGCTGCCGCTGTCAGACAGGTAGCGCATATCCAGCAATCGCATCGGACGTTCTGGCGCGCTATGCGAAACTGCGTGGGGCTGATGTCCACTATGTGACTGGCATGGATGAACATGGCGAGAAAATAGCACAAACTGCTGTGGCTCGGCTTGTCGAGGAATGCCATGGCATTTTTCTCTGCTTGTCATCCAAGCGTCCGCAGTTTTGCCTATGAGGCCAGCAAGGACAAGACCCCACAAGAACTGGTGGACGGTTTTGCTGAGGAGTTCCAGGTCCGGGCTTCCGGGCTTCTGTGCTTCTGCTGAGGCTGGGGGGGGGAGGAACTCTCTCTGAGTGAGGAGCTCTGGACCCTGCTGGACGTCGAGGCCAACCACTTCGCACGGACCACCCCCGAGAAGCACAAGGCCCGGCCCCGAACGGCCCCAAGAAGCCCCGGCGACAACGGCGAGCTGGGGCCGGGAGTCTGGGAGCGGAAGTGTGTGCCTCGCGCTCTGGGCTGCAGGCATCCTCAGTTTCCCAGTCATACTTGCTGACATGGCCTGGGCTGCAGGCAATCGTCCGTGAGATGTGGCAGCGGTGCTTGGAGAATGGTGACATCTACAAGCGTCTTGGCAGCCTCGGGTCCTGGGTCCTCCTGCCGGCGTGAGGCTCCCGTCAGAGTGCGTTCTTGACCCAGGAAGGACTACACTGGCTGGTATTGTGTGGGATGTGAGGCGTATTTGGATGACGATGAGATGTCTGAGGGGCACATCTGCAAAATCCACCAGAAGGAATGCATTCAGCGAAGTGAAGAGAACTACTTCTTCCGATTGTCCAAGTATTGGGACGACATCCGGCGACACATAGAGAGCAATCCCGACTTCATTTTGCCCACCAGCCGCCGCAGTCAAGTGTTGGTCTGGTTGGAAGAGGACAACAAGCGAGACTTCTCCATTTCACGGGCAAGCACTTCCTGGGGAATCCCTGTGCCCGACGACGACTCGCAGGCAGCTTCTTCGAAAATCACTGGCTTTGAATGTGTGTCTACCCCTGGTCCCGGGAAACGGATCGGTTTGTGTGTTCCTCGAAGTACGAAGATCCCGGGGCAGTTGTCCCTGCCTTGTTCATTTGGCGCTTGTTGCTGCCGCCAGGCATGTGTGCGTCAGGGTCAGGCTTTAAGATGTTCTCACCTGGAAGGGAATCTCGGCCCCGCTGGGGTTTGCGCAGGTGATCTACGTCTGGTTCGACGCGCTGCTGGGGTATTTGTCTTCTTTGCTGCAGCCCGATGACCCGGCCACCTTGGAGACGGTGCTTTCGCGCGGATGGCCTGCGGAGGTTCATGTGATCGGCAAGGACATCATGCGATTTCACGCGATTTACTGGCCGGCCATGCTGATGTCCGCCGGCTTACCTCTGCCAAAGCACATTTGCACTCACGGCTTCCTGACCAAGGATGGCCTGAAAATGGGAAAATCCCTGGGAAATGTGGTGGAGCCAGTTCCACTAGTGGAGTCCTTCGGTCCCGATGCAGTTCGATTCTTCTTCGCCGCGTGCCTCGCATTCGGCGAGGACGGGGATTTCAGTTATGAGACCTTCATAAAGAGGGTGAACAGTGCCCCGATCCGCAGTATGACGTACGTACGGATGTCGCATGGCTGTAAATTTTCAATTGTTGGCCCATTCCCGAGGCACCTTGGCCAACGAGCTTGGGAACTTAGTCCATCGGATCCTTACCTTGTCCCGGAAGAACCTGGAGGCGCCTTGCTCCCCACAAGATTTGGCGAGCTCGGACGCGGACCTCGACGATCATCCCGCCAAGCTCTCAGAGTGTGCCTGGGGGCGAAGTCTAGGAAGGTTTCTTTCCGGGTCAGGTGCGTGTTGCGGCCATGCGGGCTCCAGCAGCCGTCGCTCGCCACTACGAGCAGCTGGACATCCCCAAGGAGGGTATGCGCAAAGCTTGGCTTGTTCTCGTGCTTCTGCGACGGGTCGGGAGTCGGCAGTTGCCTTCGCACGCAGGCCGTCCTGGCGGCTTTCGAGATTGTGCAGGCAGGCAATCTGAGGATGACCCAGGCCAGGCGTCAAAAGGGAAAACAGCCGCTTTTTTCTCTTTGGCTTTCAGAGTCCGTAAGACTGCCTTTTGCCATGGCTGCCATGGCTGCCGTGATCAGGTCGAGCCCTGGGCGAAGTTGAAGAAGACCAGCAGCGAGGAGGACAAGAAGACGGCACTCTGTGAACTGCTGGTGATGGCCGAAGGCGGCGTGGAGAAGTTGTTATCGTCTTGCTCTTGTCCCTTCCCTGCTCCGGCTGCATCGGCTGCTCCGGCGAGGTGCACGGATCTGCGCGACGCTGCTGTCGCCCGTGACGCCTCGGTTAAGTCAGAAGATCTTGGAGGAGTTCGGCCTCGAGCCGGAAGGCCTCTCGGCCTCGAGCCTCGAGCTGTAGCTGCAGCTCCAGAGCCCGGCCTCTGCCCGTTAAACGAGGACGGCTCGCTTGGAGTCAGACGGCGTGGTCCTGGGATGCGCCCCTCGGCTCGGCGGGACTCCGCTCGGTCCCTCCTCTCATCTCCTCTCGCTTCTGAGGATTCCCGGCTTGGCCGCTGGGGCCTTGGCAGCCGCTTGCAGGGCCGAGTTCTTTGCCTGCTTTGGCTTCTTTTCTGCTGGCAGGCCGGGGCGAAGCCGAAGCCGGTCTTTCAGAGGATCGACCTGGAGCCTTGGAAAGGGAAGTGAGACGCAGAGCTTGGGGCTTACAAGGCATTACAAGGCTTACGGCCTAGGGAGTGAGAGGGCAGGTGGAGTTGAGAGCTTAGTCAGGTTCCCTGTTTTCCGCACGCCCAAACGGGATGTTGCGCGCTAGACGTTTTTCGCGGGCAAAATGGAGGTACTGTACTCTTTCGACTTACAAGACCACGCGATGTGCAAGTGCTGCTGACAGAATGCCGTCTGCACCTCCCCACTCCGCGACAGCATGAGGCTTCTAAACGAGGGTTGGTGGCTTTTTGTGTCCTCTTGGCATGGCGGCTGGTGGTGCCGTTGCCACGCCACGGCGATTTGCGCTGTCAACGCTCTTGAAGGGGTGGCACGGCAGCAGGCGAGCGCAGATGCAGTCACTTTCGTCGCTACTCATGGCTGCAAGGTTGAGAGGTAGCTCTTCGCGGACCTTATGGGCCATGATTGCGGGCGCCCTCCTTGCCATGATCCTCAGGTACCTGCAGGACTCCTTGCCCCAGGGCCCAGGCGGCCCAGGTTGCGTCTGACTTCTGGCACCCGATCCTCTGCCAGGACCTTTACCGAAAGTTCCACAGACAGGAAGCTGAGTCGCTGTGGCGCAGACACGTGGACCTCAGTGTGGTCCAGGCCCGCGCTGCGCCGCTGTGCCGCTGTGCCGTCCGTCGTTCTGTCTGAGTCTCTTTGCATCCTTCTGCCTAAAGGCAATCTTGCTCACGACGGAGCACTTGAAATCCTTGGGCCGCGTGGAGAAGCGCACGCTATTCGTGAAGCCCATTACAGAAGTCTTTAAGAACGAGTTTGTCTTGGCTAATGTTCTCAGCACAGCCGAAAAGGCTGTGGAAAAAAACGAACCATTCCTGGTGACGCAGATGTCTCAGGAAGACAAGTGGCATGTGCTGACCACTTGCACGAATCACTTGAGCTCCTGCTTCGCTCCATATCATGTCTTCTTCAATGAGGCCCGTCGTGTGGAGTCCTACTATCAGTCGGCATGGTATGTTTTCACCTTGACTTGCGCTCAAACCGAAGCTTCTGGAAGATGGTTTATCACGCCTCTCAAGCCTGTGGGGAAAGATGATGTCGGAATGCTTCGCATCCGAATCGTCATGATGAACGAGCAGGAACTGAGAGAGATCGCCTCTGGCGCTATCGAGCCTCCAAGCTTTGGCTTCTTCAACGGGCGCGCGCCTCAAGGGTTTCCAGGGGCTTGTCGTGCAAGGGCCGTTGCAGCTGTTGCATGCGTGGCCCGCTGCAGCCCTGCAGGCGCCACGAAAGCCGATGGAAGACTTGCCAGCGCTTTGCGGAACTCTTTGAGCGACAGTTGACCAAAGTTAGCGGCCAAAGCGACGTGGGGGATGCTGAGTGGGGTCCTAACCTTTGTGGTAGACTCTCGCAGTCACACAAGAAGAAGGCAGGCAGCAATCCCTTGCTAATGGCCATGGGTGACACGGCCGCGCAGCAGAACCCTGCTGAAGAGAATTGCATCTTGCGAATTCATGTGCCGTTCCCGGCGGGCCGTTCTGCGATGGAGAAGACGGACTCCCAGAGACGTCTAGAAGAGTGCGTCTCCAAGGATGTAGTACTTTTCGAGTAGGTCCGAGTCCCAGGCTTTAGGGTTTAGGGCCCCCCCGTTGTGAGCTTGTCAGCCAGCATGGGAAAGCCGTCGCCTGGGCATGTTGCCACTGTCTCACGAGGCGCTCAGGCGCTCCTGCCGAGCCCGTGCTCCTGGTTTCCACCAGTACGCTCTGCGTCGAGCCCCGTTTCTAGCACTCAGCTTCGGCAACGTCCAGACGCAAAAGATCCGCATGCCGCCTGTAATGTTGAAGTTAGGACGAAGGTGAGCTGGATCCTTTTTGTGAAGAACGCACATAGAGTCACGTGTTTCATATGCAAATACCGACAAAGCATGACTCGCAAGAAGATGCCAAGCGTGGCAGCTGCGTGGCTCCGGCAGCTGGCAGTCATGTTTGCCTCTCCCCATCTCTTGCCAGAGGCTTTGGCTTTGGCCCCGGGCGATGTGAGGCCTTGGCCTTCGAAGTTCGGAGGAGGAGGCTCCTCGCCGAGCCGACCCGGGCGAGCCCCGAAGCCGCCGAAACGGCAGCCAAGCGGCTTCCGCCTCCCGGGGGGGGCCTGGGCCTGGGCGGCTTTCGTGCCCGCTGCACTTCTGGCAAGGCCAGGTGTGGGCCGGGGGGGCCCTGCCGAGTCTCACTTGTTCTGTCCTTTTTTGATCCAGGTCCTGCCGCAGATCGGCTGGAGGAGAGATGCGATCTTTTCCTCCACGGGCACACATGCAACTGCTGGAAAGGAGTGCTGCGATGCCCACATTGGCTAAAGCAGGCAAGGAGATGTGCCATGCCGGCGGCCTTATTCAGAAGGGCAGACTTCTTGCGATCAGGCCAGAAGAGTCGCTCGCAGGGCGGAGGAGGACCAGGCACCAGTCCTCTGAGTCGCGCGTCCGAGTCGCGACACGGAGCTGTTCTTGATTTGTTCTCCTGGCGCCAGTTCGTGCAGAACATCAAGGCGCTGATGCCCAACAAGGAGGTGGTCTTGGAGGGAGACAGATCAGCCGATCAAGAGGAGCAGATGGGACAGCATTGCAGACAGTCTGTCTAGTTTGCAAAAGCATCCCAGTAGAACCTGATGTGTATGGGCTTGTCAGCACCTGAACCCAGGGAGCTGCAGCAGCTGGCCAGGGAGTACTTGGAGGAGCAAGGGATCGACTTGGATGAGATGCCACGCCCCGAGCTGTTGTCATTGCGGCAGCGACTCAGCGCCGCACGGATGTTTCTCCAAGCCTCTCTGAGGAATGTGAAGGTAATCGGCTTGCAAGACCGGGCCATGACAGATGATCCCGAGAAGAAGTACCGAACCGACAAGACCTTGATGATGGAAGCCTACGATCGTGGCGAGATACAGCTCATGGACAAGACCTGCCCCTCGATGTGCGATTGGTCGAGTTCGAAGCCTTTCAAGGCGATCTCTCCCGCTCGGCACAGGTACGGACCTGCTAGCCGTGAAGCCCCACGACGCGGAGGTCTGGCGGATGCTGACCCTGGGCCGACTCCGCCTGAAGCGCTCCCCTCAAAATCTGTGACCCTGCGACGGGCGTGGGAAGCCGGGCGCGATTTCCTCTCTCTTTCTCTCTCCTCCTCCGCTTGTGAGGCTCTGGGATGTGGCCCTGGAAGCGGCTCGGCGCTGGATCGCCTTCGAGCCGCAGTCGCTGAACCCTCGTTGCGCGGAAGCTTTCGCACAAGCCGGGAGCCAGGACGCAGCGGGGCGTTTTGTCCGGAGTCGCTGCCAGTCGCAGAGTTGGCAGGAGCGGGAAGGCGTGAAGGAGGCACGCGTCCGCTTTGCGCAGCTCTACAAAGAGGTCACCAGCATGGACTCCAAGGGCTCTGCTCTCAGACTCTCACAGCTCTGCTCTCTGCTCTGACTCTGGCCTCTGCCTTCGGCCCCGGACTCTGAGGCGAAGGCGTCCGTGATGTTGCAGTCGAGCTGCAAGAGTGCGTCTGGCGCTGCGATGAGCTGCTGGAGCATCGCAAAGCAGAGGAGCAGAAGGAGAAGGAGAAGGAGAAGGAGGCCCCTGAGGCCGGAGCAGCGGAGCAGCGGAGCGCGGCGGTTTTTGGAGCCTCAGCCTTTCCGTTTTGTCGAGGAGCTCGGGCCCCAGGGGCCCTGCAACCTGAGCGCTCGCCCGGCCACGGTCCTCACTGGAGCGAGGCACAGGGCACCGCCCAAAGGAGGATCCTAAATGTGGAGAACGGGTGCTTACTGCATGTGTACGGGTATGCGTGTGTGTTGGAGATTGGAGGCCGCCCCATTATTTTCTGCCGAACTTCGCGAATTCCATCGGTCCCATCAAGGTCGTCCAAGCAGAGGAGGAGGAGTTGGGAGGTGGGGCGATCCACCCCCGGAAGATCATCGTCACCAGGGACGTGGAGGCAGACCGCCTTCTGTTCTACTTGTAATGCATAAGGCTCATGTGTTCGTGAGCAAGGCAGGCGAGCCCTTGTTTGTTCAGAATGCCTTGGCCTTCTGTGCCGTGGATCAGGCACCAGAAATCAAAGCACTGCACCTGCTTGCCGGTCTCGTGTTCTGTTCCAGGCTGGGGACACGGTGAGGCTGAAGACAGCACTGGTCACCGCAGCCACACTGTCAGAACCTCTGCAATGGGTTTGGCCGCTTGGCCCTTGAGCCTGGCGCATGGCGCAGCTTGACTGGATGCGAGGTCCCCGAGGCAAGCCAAGCTTCTCGACATCCTCGTGGACCGCAGCGACTGGGAGGACTATCACAGCGATGCCGTCATGGCGGCCCTCGACGATCCGAAGGCGAGAGAGAGTTCCGGTGGGCTTGACGTTCGGGGGATTTGATCGTCCCCCGTGCCCGGGAGAGGGAGGGAGGAAGAGAGAGAGAGCGAGAGAGAGCCAGCGAGAGTGCAAGCCAGCGAGAGGGCGAGAGAGAGAGAGAGAGAGAGAGAGAGACCGCCCTCGCCTCATACCCCAAGCAAAGCAAAGAGAGGGGGAGAGGCGTTCTTGCCGGCGGCAGTGCTTTCCGATGTCTCTCAAGTCAAAGTAGATTCTTTCAAGCTCCTTGGCACTGAGGGGAAATGAGATCTTGACAATTACATGGTAGTTGTAACAGAGAGTCCGTTTCGATTGCAAATGGCTCGAGGCATGGGGGCCGACGATAGAACGGGACTTTTTTGAATGTCGTCGTTGGCCAAAATCGTTAGGATCGGCCGTGTCCCGAAGCCTTTACTGTACCACTCCGATACAGGGTGAAAGGCACTCGCGCAGGGGCTTTTAGTGAGAGACCTACCCGGACCCTCTCGCACAGAGAGAAGGGGAGAGCTTCCAGCTGGATCGAGCGTCGGCCGCTCTGTCGAAGGTCGTTCGGGAGTTTGGCCCCTGGAGCTCAGACGCGGAGGACATGATCGATCACCTGCAGGCAGCATCCCGCGGGGTCTGTGTCCGTGCAAGTGTGCGAGTTCAAGTCGCAAGGTCTGCGAGCAGCTGGTCTTGGAGTCACAGATCCTCACCGGCAAGAACTATGCTGGCATTTGGGTGCCAGGGACCCGGCTTCGCTTGAGTGCTTTGACTTAGTCGGCTTGGTGCTGCTGGCTGCGGCGCAGGCTTCCGGCTATGGCACGACATAGCTGTGCACCATCAGGCCCAGCTGCCGAAGTTGTGCGCCGAGTGATTTCTGTGTTTGATGCTTTCTGCACGGCCAGCTGTCTACACGATCTGGGGTGACGTGATGGTTGCGCGAGCTTCGCGGAATCTGAAAGCCGGAGATGAGGCCCCGCTTTGCTGTGCGGCCCCATCGCTTCTCTCGCGACCACAAGCATCGCAAGCAGCAAGGTCACTTTCGGATTTATGGACCTTTGGCTTCCCCTGGACATGCGCCAAGAGAAATTCACCAACGCCGCTGGTGGCGACGGCTTCTGGTGCAGGCCAAGAAAGAAAGTAAAAAGTGGCGGATACCCGGTCTTCGGGCTTTTGCGCTGCAGGTGCCCACGCTGCGAGGGGGAAGCCACCTGGCCCTCAAAGGTGGCCGGGAGCTCTGCTCAGCCGCCGAGGCCCACCTGTGTGGCCATGCACCCCCTAGAAGCAGCAAGGCCGTGGCGTCGGCGGACCTTCAGCTCAGGCACTTTCAACAAATCCGTCGGGCGGCTACGGTTATTCCCTCTCAGCACTCTCCCTGTGAGAGGTTCGAGAAGCAAAGGAGCCGGGTCGAGGGAATCCTGCGATCGCTGGACCTGAAGCTAGAAGAGAAGCGACAGGCAGTCGACGGCTGTTTGTAACATTGTATGAGCACAAGATGACTTAAACGTTTGCAAGCTTTGTCAGAACATGCAGAAGCAGTACGACGCCATCCGCGATGGGGTCTCAGAACCCACAAGTACTGTAGGTTGGGGGGGCACCGGCCACGGTCAGCGCCATGGATTGTTGAGGATAGTGAGGAGCAGCGGATCGAGTACGAAGCAGGCCGCGGCAAGGAGCACGACCCGTCTTGGAAGGATCCGTGCTTGCGGCTCAGGACTTCTGGGCTTGGCGGATCGCTTCGACAACTTGAAAGGGATGCCAAAGGACGAGGATATCGAGGAGCTCCGCAAATACTTCCCGGAGAACAATGAGCCAGAGCCGCGAAAGCTGCAATTGGGGCAATTGGGCGCGCCCAAACCGGAGTGCTCGGTGCTTCTTGCTTCTTCCTTTCCCTCCTTTCCTGTGAGGTTGGTCGAGGTGCGGGCCGACTTGGCCGAGGACCTCCTGGATGCGATCGTCACCTTCGAGAAGGAGGCCTCTTAGCAGCCTTTTGGGCAGCACAGGGTGCAGTGGGTTCGGCTTCGGGTGCCAAGGTGAACGAGAGCGGCTTGCCAGAGGAGCAGCGCCACTGGGTGCTTGCGAATCACTTCGCCGGGGAGCCCGGAGGAAGAACGAAACGGAACCAACGGAACCGACGGAACCGGACCGACCGGCGGTTTCGTGCCAAGGCGCAGTACAGCGAGCTCCTGGCCATTTTGCGCTTGCGCCGGGATGTGGAGGCCACGGCCATCCACGGCCCCGGAGCCCCACAGCTTCGGTTCCCATCTTGAGGCTTAGTCTTTTGGTTTCGAGGCCCAGCGCAGAGCGCTGGGAGGCATCCTGGACGCTGTCGGCACCCCAGCCGAGTACAGCGCAGCAGTGGTGGTTTTCCTTGGGCTTCTGCTCTGGGCTTCGAGGTGGCAGCGACGCACCCGGGTAGCTTCGAGCACCTGCGGCTTTCCGTTCTGCTCTGGGAGGCGCCGCAGAGAGACTCCGCGGTACATGGCGCCTTGAAGTCCTCTCCTCCGGTAGGTCTCGGCCCAGTGCGAAGATCCGACCCTGATGCGTGAGGAGAGTGGGTTAAGAAGATGGCGTCTTTCTCCGCCTTTCATGAGCTGTTTGCCTTCTGGAAATTTCTGGAGGACCTTGTTCGGGACCTAATCCCAGAGGAGCTGGACAGAGTTCGGGAGGCAATCAAAATCAGATATGGCACAGACCTTAAAAGGACACCTTTCGTTGTTCTGATGTACGGCAGCGTCGAGCCGACCTCAGGTCGCGATCTCGATGACACAGAGGCGCTCGGCTGATGCAGTGACGGAGGGGCAAGCGGTTGCAGGATCACGCTCGTACAGTACTCAGCTACTCAGCCTCAGCATCTGCGACGGGCGCCACAGTACGAATTATGTCACATTTTTGAGAACTCAGCATGCTTCGAGATCGTTCGCTTTCTTGGAATTGTTTGACACACAGATAGATCAGTGCGGCTTGAGGGCGAGCTTCAAAATACAATTCAGCGCACACAGTTCTGTGCGTTGCATCCGTGCCCGACTACGCGGGGGGGTGCCTTCAATACACATTCGACAGGTCCTTTTAATTTTCAGAGGGTTTTTTAATCCCCGCCATCACATTGCGGCGGATTTTGCTACTGCTTTGGCTCTTGCTGCTCCTACAGCTCCTGCTGCGGCTCTTGCTCTTGCTCTTGCACTTGCTGTTGCTCCTGCTTCTGCTCTAGCTCATACTTGCTCGGGCTGGACTCTTGCTTCTGCTTCTGCTTTTGCACTTGCTCTTTCTCTTACATCCCCCAAACTCGAATGAGGTTTTATAGTCGGCGATGATTCAGGAAATATCCCGCAAAGCGTTTTATCATTCGGGCTGTTCAAGGGTACCCGGCAGTCGCAGTAGGCCTGGATGCAAAGGGGGTGTGCTTAGTAGATGTGGGAGCGACTACTGGTCTGTCAGCACATCTCTATGCTTCTTCGCGGGTTGATGATGTCCAGCCGCGGCTTTGCTTCTGAAGCAGTGCCGAATGACAGGTGAGTGCCACAATGGCCAGGATCGCCTCGACAAGCATCATCGACGAGAACTGGATGTGGGACGTCACGCACGGTTCTAAGCGGAGCAATGCGATGCGAAGCACCTGGCCCACGGCTTGGGCCGGTTGACCGCTGCAAGCTCCCAGCCCTCCAGGTGGTGTGCGGGGCGGAATTACGCCGCCGAGCCCGCGAGGGGTCCTTCCGGCAAGGCCGGGAAATGGGAAAAGCAGTGCAACGGCACGGAAACAGAGGGGAAACGGCAGGGTGAAGAGCTGGCAGAGTCCGTTGAAGCTTTGCGCATTCATGCAGGTCCTACCGGTGCTCGGGTCTTCGATCCTGGTGTGACGTGGTATCGACCTAGTCTGACATAGCTGACATGGAGGAAAAGATGTGTCCTGCAAAGTGCCAGCTCTGACGGCCTCAGTTTCGCACAGAGTCTCTCATAGCCAGTCAAGTCCCCCACCATGTTGCCGCAGTTAAGCGGGCTCACGCATGTAGTCAAATGAGCTTAAACGTGGCAAGACACCTTTCGCCCTGGCCAGCCCGTGGCTGAGCAAGCCGCTTGAAAAACATGGTTCGGGAGCCTCTCCCATGTTGCTGTTGCACAAACGGTTTGGCCTGAAAATGTCGGGTTTCTCCACGCGGAGACGCAGTGCCAGAGTACCATTCCGACCCTAAGCCTAAGGTGGGACTGGCACGAGCAGAACGGGCCTAAGGGTGGAAGCGGCCAGCGGCCAGGCACCTCTGCGCGAAGCGAGGCGCGAGACGTCCCATCCTTGCGCCCTCAGGAGGCCTTGACTCGGTGACAAGAATGCCCCAGGGCCGCAGAGAATGCCGGAGGAGGTCGTGCTTGGCTTTTTTGTCAGAAGAGGTCCGGACCCATGGGTGGCTCCGCTGGCGCCACAAGAGTCATTGGTAAAGGCGAGAGTGCCCGGAGGTAGATCGAGCCATCGATCGATGTTCGTCTGCACCAATGAAGGCCAGCGGCGGCTTATGACCAAAGGGATCAAGATGGGTAGCTGGGTTGCCGTATCGTCAGTGCCCCAGGAGATCTCACGTAATCATAGCAGAAGCAGACGTGAGACTGCCCCGCTGTCGAAGCAGAAGCTGTGAGGTATCGTGTCCCCATCAAGCAAGAAATAGACGAGAATGATACTGGCCACTACGAAGGGAGGATTATTGACAAGCGTATCGGCGGCCAGGACCACAAGCCTAGGGCTTGTGCCGAACGGGGGAGCACAACGTTTTCACAGTGTTGTCCTTTTGCGCAGCTTTTGAGGATCGGGAGTCCTTCATCGAGCTTAAGGACGTTTTGAAGGTGGACATCGATGGAAACATTATCGGCAAAGAAAAGCAGAAGCGACTTATAGATGCTTTCATTGAGGACTGCAAGGCCATGTGCTTAAGTGCTCGCATGCTCTCCTGTGCTAGCAGACGCTACTGGCACCAATGAATGCTGGCAGGTCATCGACAAAAGAGACGAGACGTGGGATGCCATCAAGACGCAGAGCGAAGCTGCAGCCCGAAAGCATGCAGCCGAACAACCTGGGCTGTCGTTCTGCGGGCATTTCGCACACCGATCTGCTGCAGGAAGCCGCAAAGCTGCAAGCCCCGCCTGCGGTGGTCAACCAGGCCGATTCATCCCTTTTCCGGTCTTCGCCACGTTACTTCAGCAAAGAGCTGCCTCTGTCTCGTAACTTAAATGTCAGCGCTTTGAGGGGTCTTTGTGCTGCCCCCAGTCAGTGCGAGCAGATGCCTTAAGGGTCGTGTGCTATCCCTGAGACCACCAACGATGATGACGGCGACGGAATGCCTATGATGGGCATGATGCCGGGAATGATGATGATGCAGAACATGATGCAAGGCGGGAGATCACTTTGCAAGATTCGCACACTTGCTTGTAGTGGTCCGGAGTCAGAGTGTTAGCCCTCACTTGTAGGCATGATGGCGGCCAGCATGATGCAGAATGCGGCCATGATGGGTGGCATGGGCTGTGGAGGCTGTGGCTGCAAAGCTGGATGCGGGGGTTGCCCTGGTGCGTGCCCCGGCGCGTGCCCCGGTGCCTGCCCCGGCGCGTGCCCCGGTGCCTGCCCCGGTGCGTGTCCCGGTGCCTGCCCCGGTGCGTGCCCCAGTGCCTGTCCTGGCGCCTGCCCCGCGTGTCCTGGTGCCTGTCCTGCAGCCTGTCCTGGCGCATGTCCAAACAGCGGGGCCGGGGCTTCTGCCGCTTGCCCTGCCGCTGCAGCGTGTCCTGCAGTTGGAGCTTGCCCTGGCGCGTGCCCTGGCTCTGGATGCTCTGGTGGATGCCCCGGTGCCTGTCCTGGCGCGTGCCCTACAGGGTGTGCGGGCGCATGTCCTGGTGGTTGCGGATGCCCTACAGCTTGCCCGACCTGCCCCGCCTGTCCTGGTTGTGGTTGTGGTTGTGGTTGTGGTGGTTGTGGGTGTGGTTGCCCAGGTTGCGGATGTGGAGGGTGTTGCGGCGGTTGTGGCGGTTGTGGCTGTTGTGGCTGCGGCTGCCCTGCCGGCTGTTGCTGCGGAGGGTGCCCCGGATGTGGCTGTGGCTGCTGTCCTGGTTGCTGCGGTTGTGGCGCTATGGGAAATGCAATGTGCGGACAGGGTCCGGGCTGTATGGGCTGTGGCGGCATGGCCCCTTGCATGGGTGGCATGAGTCCCAACATTAGCCCGAGTGCTGCGCCCAGTGGTGGAGACGGCCGAAGCAGAAGTCGTAGCCCAAAGCCAAAGTCGTAGCAGTAGGTTTCCGGAGCTATCCCCCAAACTGCCAAATGGTAGGTTTATTTCACGGATGCGGAATGCCCCAAAAGACTCAGCAGCATGATCAAAAAGGTCAGATGCTGCATCGCCACACTGGCTTTTGCTTGTCTTCTGCCAGGTTGAATAGCCATGACATGAGACAGCTGGCGCATCTTGCTGCTGGCCCGAGGTTTCACTGACTGCTGCAGAATGGAAGTGACCACTTGTAAGCGTCCATCTCCCGAGAGTCTGGAGTTTTCACATCCAGAGCTAGTGCCTTTTGTGCAGCTACTCGGTGAACCCGTTATTTAGTTATCGTCGCCACGAAGCGATCCGCCGCGCGAGGAGCGCAAGAGTCCGCAAGCGCACAAGCCTGGGGTCAGTAGCATCCCCAAGCGACCCGCAGGAGCCTTGGAGGATGGGCTGCCCGGTGCTTACAACAAGCCTTCAGGAGATCTTGGCGACTCGTAAGCCCAAGGCTGTGATAGTAAGCCGGACATCAACAGTCCAACCGCGTGACGCCCGGACATGAGTCAGAACAGACGGTTTGCAGGCTTTGCATGTTCTTGCAGAGTGCAGGCATCCGCAGCCATTTCAAACAGGAGTTTGGATGCGGAGGACCGAAGGGCTACCGCAACTTGCGCTTGTTTGCATGCAACAAGCACGCAGGAGCACCACTCTGATTCAGTGTGGCGCCAAGGTTTCGTATGTCTCGCCGCGTGGTTCCTTCGGGAAGGATAAATTCAATTGTGCCATCGGCCTCTCTCGCAGCACTATGACACTGTGGCATCGAAACGGGAGAAGGCAGAGCCAAGAGAGACAGAGCCTGACTCGCAAGGCTTGGTGCGGACGCAAGAAGCGCAGCAAATCTCAAGGACCGGTGACAAAACGATATTTGCTTGTGCAAGTATGCGGCTGGTTCGCAGGCTTCTCCGTGGCAGCTCAAGGGCAGCGCCTTGACAAAACTCATGTTCAGTTCAAAGCCCGACTGTATTTCCTTTGCCGCCAGGCAGCAAGCGAATCATGGACCAGGCCCAGTGCGAGAAACGACGTGGGGTACAAGTTGTGCAGGTTTCCGAACTGTTCTGTGTGCAGGCCCTCTCTCGGAGGGGACGACTTGTCCTCTGCACATGCCAGCTGCAGCCTGAGAAGCTGTTGCAGGCTTTGTTCATCTTCTGGGGACGACTAGAGACTGACTAGCAAAGTCGGGCATTTGTCAGCCAAGCACCATGTATTTTCAACTCCTGAAGACAGCTTGATAAGCTTGGCAAGTGGAGCCGGCATAGGGGTGGTTGGGACCGGTTTCGATACTCTGAGGGTTCTCCGGCTCAAAAATCCATTCAGACGACGCATCACTCCGTACTTCTCTCGCCATCGCTTGTTGAAGCCCCCTTTGGGAAGCCTATACAGGCCTAGCTCTGGAGCCCACGACTTTGAGACCTCCCGAGGCCAGTCAGATCCGCCGAGAGATCATGAAGCTTCAATACCGCGAGGCTCTACCTCTACCTAGACTCCCACTCGCGGAAGCTACTCGTGGGTCGTATGCAGGTGACACCGGAAGACTACGAGCTGCAGATGCCTGAGACTGGAGAGAGCGAGAGCCTGTTAGGGGCACTCCCAGCGCGCTCCTTTGCAGGCTCTGTCTCTTAGACGAAAGCCTACCCAAGAAGAACACTCTTCCAGAAGCCTTGGTGCAGGCCAGGAGGGCCCGAATGAGCCATGTTTAGAGGATTTAGAGTCAGAGGTCTTCAGAGCTTTTTCAGAGGCTTTGCCCCTGGTGCCTGCGGCAGAGTGCGGCTCGAAGGTTTGTCAGGCGTCGCATCGGAAGGAACAGTGGAAGGAACGTGAGTCCCGAAATCTGCCCCAGGTTTGCCTGCTGGAACTTGGAGATTGTAAGGCCAAGCGCAAGCACAGAGGGACGTTCCTGAGCCGCACGCTTCTTGGCCGAAAGGTGCCACAATTGCCTTGCGGCCACGCGTTCCATTTTGAATGTGCCTTGCACTCAGTAAATTATTCAGTAAATCTCCAAGCGCAGCCTTTTGGAACCTGGATGGCCCTCGAGGCTTGCAAGTGGTTCACAAGCTGTTCAGCCAGGTGTCCGGTTTGCCAGGTTCCCGCAGTTCCCGCAAGTTTGTGCAGGATTCCAGAGTGTGTGCATGCCATGCCGTGCATGCCGTGCATGTCCCATGGTCTGTAGTGTCAGCAGGTTTCCATCCTTGACCCGCCCGTGGCACCACCTTCGACCGTCACCGATTCAGCCCCGGCCGGGGAGCTTGGCTTTGGCTTTTGGCGCTTTGTGCACTCACTTTGCGCCTCGGGGAGGCCAGCTCAGAGACCAAGAGCCCAGACAGTCGGTCTTGGCTGAGACGGGGTGAGGAATCCGAATCCGAAGCCGTGTAGTCCCGGGTCCATGACTTACCTTCCGCCGGGCGATGATCAAGCTTAATCCATTTGTTCTACGAGCTTGTGCCGCCCGTCCCTGCTGCTTGGTGCATGATCGAATTTGTATGTATATAGGTAGAGAGAACCTCAGGACTGAGTCTTCAAGGTTCATTGTGCAGTTGGTTTCTTTGCTGTTTCGTTTGCTTCGTTTCACGGAATTTGATCTCAGTCCATATGTGCACACGTGCGAAGTGCCTGTCTGTACACTGGCGAAGGCCAGCATCAGAAGCAGACTCCTTCGTACAGTTCCCTGGGCCTATGGCCTAGGGCCAGCGTCAGCGGAGAGACAGGGACTTCGCACGACTTAGGCCGTTATTGTTGGCTGCGTGCTTGACTACCTTCGGGCTGTCGCTTAAAGAGTTTTGTGCATGCCAGCAATTTTTCAATCAAGCGCTTGCGGCAATGTTTCCTTCTTGACCCAAGCGAGAACTTCAGCTTTTGAAGCGCCGTTGATTGGAACAGACGCAAGCCCTGGAGCTTGGTGAGTGGCGCGCAGCTACAGCTCGCATGCCGACACTCTCATCCTTGCGGTACCTCTCGTGACGCAAGGCCTCACTTTGTGTCAGTATCCAACTAGATTCAAGTTCACTCTCTGTCTAAAGTGATAAGCCTCGAGTTGCCTAAAGATATGCAGTGGCTTTAGCATGTTCGTGATCCTGCTGTTTTGTAGGCGATCTTCCGTCAGACTGTAGCTTGCTGACGCCGTCCCAGACCAGATGTGATCCTTACAATTTGAAGAGCCCAAAAAGCAGAGCTAGCTGCATCCAACAGGAGCTTGCAGGGGAGAGGGACTCTCACGACGCTGCTGTGGTAATCGCTTTGTGTGTCCTTGGCGCAGCTTTTGTGGCTTTGCACCGTCATGTGGGTCTGGCGGTCGCTGGGATGTGACCAAGCAGCCGAGCTACCGCAGTCGACGATTGCGGCTCTAGGCAGGGAGAAAGAGATGAGAGACAGAGATGTGGAGATGAGGGGAGAGAGAGCGGGAGGCTGAGGGGGTGCATTGTGCAGTGCCACAGGCCGGCGGTGCTGCAGAGACCAGCCCGAGTCGCTCCTTTCGCCCTCTCCCAGCTGGTTGGATGAGGGACTCCCCGGTAGCCGCGAATCGAATGACTCCGTGAAGGACTCCAAAGGGGAGTCTTACTGGCTCAACTCCTCGGCGCGAAATGACGTTGTCACGGCCGCATGGCGATTGGAGCCTCTGAACAGCCTGAGACTCTGCGTGCCTGCGGCAGTGGAAGTTCGCCCACCGGGACCTGTACAGGTTCTTGAAATCAACGAGAAGTCGGCCCTTAAGGGTTCGGCGGGCGAGAAGGGTTTGGCCTTCAAGAATGTAAGGGAAGCTGTTCGCCGGCTTTCCTCTCGCGGCGGAGGCACCTTCTGTTACCGCGTGCCGACGGCGGTTGTTCAGTTGCGAGAGGAGGCGAGCCGGGAAGTCTTGACCACCCCAGACCAGCCAAGTTGGCCACACTGTGTTACCGGTGTCCTTGTGGGTGCGATGCTCCGCGTCGTCGTCTCAGTGGATAGCTCGCCCAACACGCCTTCGCCTTCCTTGCCATCCTTGCCTTCCATCAACAAGGACGCCGAGGAGGCACGAGCTGTGATCATCGAGTGCGAGAGCTGCCGTCTCACCATCGTCCAGAAGGGAGGGCCTCTCCTGGATCCAGCGAAACTCCACGGCTGCAACGATGAGGGAATCGCCTACGAGTTTGACTTGTGGATGAAGAGGACCCGCAGCAAGCCCAATACCTGGAGACTCCTCAGCATCACGCCAGAACAGGGCGCCGTCGAGGATCGCTTGGTGTCAAGTCTGGCCTTCAATCCGCCACCGGGTGTTCTGTCAACCCACGGGAGGCAGATGGGGGACTTAGTCTTGGCGGCGGTGGCAGATATTGAGTTCAGTATCGAACCCTTCGAGCTCAGCTATGGAGAGTCACACCTGGAGTCCCTTAGGCAAATGGTGGCCGAAGAGATCGCCAACCTCCTCGGCATTTCCACGGAACAAGTGATGTGTGGTGCGTTCCTGCTCAAGAGTGTGGTGCCCAAGAGGCGGCACGTCCGGCGAAACTCCATGATGCTTCAGGTTGCTCTGCTGCACTCGGGGCTCATCGATGTGGTGCGTGGGCCTCAGATGCCCACCTTTAAGCCGGGCCCTGCTCTGCCGACGCCAGTGAGCCCGAAGAGCAAGAGGCCAGGGCTGTCTCGCAGCCCAACAGCCACTGCCAGCGTCATGGACTCCCAGAGCCTGGCAGAGACTCTGACATCCGAAGCTTCACCCGCCCAGAAGCCCAGGAAAAGTGTCGCACTGACACGGGCTCTGACGACCTTGAAGGACACCGAAGAAGCTTTTGCCAAGACTGTCCGGGGCATGAGCGCGTCAGCCTCCGCCCCATCGCTGCACGCAAAGAGCAGCACGCAGAGTAAAGCACAAAGCACCCAAAGCACGCAGAGCCAAAGCAACACGCAGAGCCTTTACAACACTCTGAACTTCCAGGGACGAGAGATGCCCCCAGACCAGCTGCTGAAGATGCTCGTGAACATCTTGGGTGATCATCGACATCCCATCCGAAAGCACCCAGAGATCTTCCCCATGTGCCTCGGCAGTGGAAACCCCTGCATAAGCCTGCCCTGGCTGCCCTTTGTGCCCTGTGAGGTTCTCGAAGATAACGAAAAAGGCCGTGCTAACCAAAGCACCGCTGGTGGCCAGTCAAGACATCATCGACGCCTCGCATATGGCGGCCTCCATCCGCGAGCTCATGCAGCCGCAGAAGGTGCGCGGTGCCGTGCGCGGTTGCCATGATGGCACCAAAGAGTAACAATGTACTGAGATACTGCTATGCATCCTTGCGAGTACTTGTTTGCCTTTTGCTTGAGGTGAAGCCGCTGCCATCAGACCTGGATGGGACCTCCATGGAACAGCTCTCCACCATGCGAACAGAGATTTTGAAGCTCTATGCCCAACCAGGTGGAAGCATTGCGGTGCAGAAGTCGCAGCTGGTGAACCTTACGCCCAAAGAGATTTTGGACCTTGCAGACTCCTCCTTTGGGCAACTTCACTCTCTGGTTGCCTGTCTAGAAGCATCTCGGCCCAATCGTGCCACACGCTGTGTTGCACAGGGAGGGAAGGCGCGAGTCATTGGCCTCCGAGGATCTAGGGCTGTGCAACATGTTACTCTTGGGTCTAGGCTATGACTCGCCAGAGACTTCAGAATCTCTCAATTGGCGGATATATAGTTGGAAGGAGTTGTCGTTTCTTGTTCTTCTGTTTATCTACAATGACCTACAACCTCACTCACCCGAAAGCCGCGTGCATCCACTGCGAACTCGATGTATCTGAACGATGCGGGGTGAACCCTAAGACGGACCAGCGCTGACAGGAGCGGGCTGCAGCCGTAAACACAACAAGAAGTGGCCAAGAGCCACCACAGCCACGAGTGGCACAGCACTGAAAGGAGCCAGGGAACCCTGGCATTCCAAGGAGTCGAAAGCGGTATGTTGCCAAAGAAACAGAGCCGAAAGGAGTGAGAGCCCCGAAGCTCACACCTCAAGGAGAGGGCTCTGTGCGCGCGCGCGAGTGTTGAAAGCACGTGTGCATGCCGGAGTCTGAAAACACGTAAGTATACCGTCAAAGAGAAGCCGAAGTGCCCCAAGGCAACCATTGAAAAGACCGAGAATGACATTGAGTTCTGTCAGCGGCTTCGGCTTCATCACGCAGTGGAGCGGACGGTGGTAATCATGAGGCACTTCAGCTCGAATCGAGAGGCGGGGAAAGTCAGGTCTTCCCTCCAGGTACGCAAGCTGACTAACTGCTTCCCCAGTAGTGCCTTTCTGTGCTTCTCATTGTAGGGCTCCTGCATTAAGAATGAACAACATGTAAGAACAGGGGGTACCCGTACCATTGACTTGAGGGGATGCTAAGGAAGCTAGCCGCAGTAAGTGCGCTGGCCGCAGGTGGTGTTCCGGGGCTTCCAGGTTTTGGGGCACCTGACGAAGCACGACTTGCTGTCTGTGGATGCCATCGTCGACAAGTCCGTTGCACCGGACATCTTGCTGTCGGCATCTCACAGGGGCGTTGCCTGTTGCTTGCAACTCTTGACTTCTTTATCATTTTCTTCCTGCTTCTTCTTTGCCTGCTGTCTATTCGACGAGTCCTGCTTGGATCTTCGTCTGCCCATGTCTTCCAGCCTTTCTAGCTCCTCGTTGCTCTCTGATTCCCCGGTTCGGGCGGTGTGACGGGCCTTTGCATCGGCTTGGCACCGAGAGTTCTTCCCTTTCCTGGCTCGCAGTTCGCCGAATCAACGGTCTCGCGCCGACCGGTGAGCATCGCAGCTACCGAAACAGCAGAAGATAAAAGACCATGTGTCTCTGTCCACTGTCCACGAATATGCAGCATGCAGCTCAACCAGGTCCTAGTGGTTGGGCACAATGTGGTTGGGGTCCTGCACTTGCTTCACTGACCAACGGTCTACCATTCCTCGTCACATGTTTCGTTGCTTGGCCTCGGTGCGGCGGTAGCTGCGGTAGCTGGTGCCGCTGATTCGGCTGCATAGAGTTTCTGGCAAATCCGGGCTATGTTTTGTGGTGGGCGCCAGCTCAGCTTTGGTGTCGCCAAAGGGAGAACGGAAAACGGTGCCGCAAAAGTGTAACGCCAAACTCCAGAAGGTTACTAGCCCGAACCTCGCAGCAAACAAGAGCTACTTCATGTCGGGCTAGCCCGTCATCAGATCCCCAAGAATCGTGCTAAAGCTGCGGGAACCATACCGAAATCCCAAAGTCTTTGTGGCTTTCTCTGAATGTCGAGTCCTTGAGGTCATCGGACAACTTCCCAAGCGACCAGGAGATGCAACTCATCGCCTGCCAGGCGGTTGAGGGGAGGCCCCTGCCCCTGCCGGCGTTGTGTCAGTTGTGGTGCTACGTGGAGGTGCTGCGGCGTGTGTACATCCGGGCCCGTGAGATGACGATGGCGGGCTCCCGGGTCGTAACCTTGGGGAAGCAGTTGGAGGAGGCGGATCCCGCCGCAAACGGCAAACGGGCCGCCTGCCTGGGCGCAGTGTTCCGGGTCGCTTTCTTGTCGCCCTGAGGTGTGGACATTCCATGGGCTGGCTCGGATCTTGACGTCGATGAAGCTTTTCCCGCAAGATGCAGAAATACAGCTCGAGTGCTGTGTCCTTCTTGCCTCGATTGGGGAGCTGCTCCACAACAACGGCTATGCCACGGAGGTTTTCAAGATCCTGGAGCTGGCCATGCGCAAGCATGGGCAAAGGGCACCTTGGCAAGTTGCAAGCTGCAAGGCCCTGCAAGGCTTTGAGAGTTTTGGGGGCGCGGAGGTGTGTTCGCGTCCTTCTTTGAACTGCTCGGA
Source organism: Symbiodinium sp. CCMP2592 (assembly GCA_905221615.1). Taxonomy (NCBI): domain Eukaryota; class Dinophyceae; order Suessiales; family Symbiodiniaceae; genus Symbiodinium; species Symbiodinium sp. CCMP2592. The sequence continues at coordinate 56,039 of CAJNDT010001145.1, forward strand.
GTCGGAGGCTGATCTGGTCTCCCAGGGCATTCTGATCATCGCTCGGCTCGGCGCCTCCTTCTTGGCCCTTGAGAACCGGGGCATCCGGACGATCGTGAACGCCATGGCCAGGCACCGCTCCGACAAGGAGCAGAGACGAAAGGAAAACTGACACTGACACGCTCATCCTCTCGTGCCAGTGCCGCTTGCATAATTAATTCATCACCTTCAGGAGCTGCAGAAGACGGCGGTCCGGGCTTTGTTCGCCCTGTCCAAGGACGAGCTCGCCTTGAAAGCAAGTCGCTCGGGCGGAGGCGTGGGGGCCATCTTTGCGGCCATGGCCGCCCACCCGGACGCCACGCAGGTGTTGCAGGAGGGCACCCGAGCTCTGGAGAAGCACTGCCCGCGGGCCGTGGCCAGCATCGCGCGGCTCTGTGGCGATTTGATCGCGGTGCTCCCACCCGTCGTCTGGTCTTCGGGGCCGGACTTGGGAGGAATGCTGCAGGTCAGGCCCTTAAACTTAGCCCAGAGAGGAATGCGAAGGCCGCAGGGGCCAGGGCGAGACGTTGCCTGCTTTCGCCAGGTCCACATGGATGTTGAGGATTTGAAGTCGAATGGTTGGGCGCCGCGAGGAGTGGCTCTCGGGGGATGATGTGATGACTGGTGACTGTGAGGGGTTGAGGTGTGGCGCTCGTGCTTGGTCCCTGCCCAGGCATCGAGAACTTCGTTGCCGAGTTCTCTCCTCCCGCGAACGACTCGCGTTCCAAAGACGAGGAGGATTTGCTGCATCTGACTGCGGGTTTCCGTCGAAAGCAAGGCTTAAGGGATGACATCGATGCAGCAGACTCGCAGTGGATGTCCTTGGGGAGTGTGAGGGTGATGATGCCCCGGACCTCCACACACAACATCCTGCAGAAGGACATTAACGCACTTTCCGGGCGCGGCTGCGACGTGGAGATCTTGAGGCAAGCCGGCCCCAAGAGGGAGCACGTGCAGGGCATCTGTGAGGTCCTTGCAGAGGGAGTCGGGCCAAAGAAGTACACGGCCCAGGACGGAGAGTTGTTGGTACTCATCTTGGGCCACTTTGCTTGGTTCTCACATGCGCACGCCAGCGAGATCATTGAGTTCGGAGGTCATCAGGCGATCATGGAGTGGTTAAGAACTGATCGCTTTAAAGGCCAACGGGATCCAAGGGACGATGCTCTGGCCTTTCCAATGCAGCGCGCGTGTTTGTCTACATTGAGCTGCTTGTGTCGCCACGGTATCGACACCGCAGGGCATTTGCTGGAGCTGGAGGCTGTGGAGACGGCAGTTCAGTTTACAGGACATTTGGAGGCTGGACTGCGATGTGCCTCCCTGCGGCTTCTGGCAAGGCTTCTGCCCTATGCTGTGAAGCGGTACACGGGGAAAGACTCCAAAGACTCCATGCCCATGGACGACATCTGGCCCCCAGTCCTTTGCGAACTGCGGAGCGGCGAAGAAGTTTTGCGCACAGCTGCGGCCACCTGTGCCGTCGAGGCCATCAACAGTCAAACGCTGCCAACGGATCCCCAGATGACCCAGAACTTGGCACAGGCTCTGCTACACGCACTGGATGCCGCAACATTGGCAGACTCTGCTGCTGGTGCCCTTCCAGTTCTGATTGCCGTCTCCCGCATGGTCTCAGACACGGAGGACGAGTATGCATCCAGCGCTATCAAGAACTGTGACACGCTCATCCCGCTCTTGACGGACTGGCTCCCGAAGGCAACCAGAACATGCGCAGTTTCCACAGCGAAGGCTGCCGGTCTTGCTGCCGCCACCACCTTGCGCAACTTAAGCCCCTCGTCGTCAGCACCAGGGCCTGACAGGGGTCTTCGGTCTTCTTGTGTGCCGCACGCTGGGGGGGGGGGGCTTGCTGAGGTGATGGCGGTGCTGCATTTGGAGGCCCGCCCTTCCGGTACAAACGGCGAGAAGCGAATTTCACATCAAAAAAGGACTTGTGAGCGTAGTCGTCAGTGTGCTCGTGCTTCTGTTGCATGTTTTAGCGACCGGAGGTGCCGAGCTCGCGGCCATCCTGCGCTACGGCACCAGCGTCTCTGCAGAGCACCCGCCCGCAGCTGAGCCTCTGAGCCTCTTTTGGATTGCCTTTGAGAGGTGAGAGAGACAGATTTGTCTTGGTGAGGTTGCAGGAGGCCTGCAAGGCAGCGATAGAGCTGGCCGTGCAGCGGGAGCCGGATGCCAGCTTGCTGGTGCAGATGCTCACGGGGAGGTTGCGCTTGGGCGCCAGCGGCGAGGAGAAGATCGCGGATCTGACGATCTTGATCCGCATCGCACAGAGGGCCGTGGTTTTGATCAAGCAGGATCCGAACCAGGCCACGGAGTCGCTGCTGATGGCGCTGGAGGATTCCTCCGAGCTTATCTCGGACATACCTGCCGATCTGCCCGGCGACAAGGACATGGAGGGCATCCTCAAGGAGCTCACGACCCTCACCAGCAAGAGCATCGGCTTGGCGGATGGGAGTAAGGAGGAGGGGGAGGAGGGGGAAAAGGAAGCCCCATGACCACTCTCTTCAGAAAGGAGCGCTTCCTTTCCGACGTCTCATTCTTAGATGGGCTGGCCGAAGAGACTGAGGCCTCAGTCCGGGCCTCCCGGTTTCACCCGAATCTGAATCAGAATCGTCTCGGATTCAAGGGAAGTCCTCGCAGAATGCGATGAACGGTCTCACCCTCAAGACGTGTCACCGTGTCACAGAAGTTCGGCGGGTTCAGGAGCGTCGAACCTCGTGCAAGGCGCGTCCCCTTAGGCCTCGCTGAGCGAGCAAGGGGAGCGTTGCTTTCGGGGCACCCGAGCAGACAGTACGGTTCGCAGAGTCATGGAGCCTGGCATATTGCATGTGACTGATGTGGGCAAGTGATGTTGGCGACTCTGTTGAGGTTGATCCCGGTAGTGTAGGGTAGGCAGGATGCAATTATTTTCTTTTGCGCGGTAGTTCCCTGCGATGCTTCGAAAAGCGCCAATGACAGCCACTTGTAGCAGGCACAATTACAGCCGGCTAAGCTCCAATATCTTTCTTGCTTGCCTGAAAGCAAGCACTTTCTGATGCTTGTTTCGACCGCGAGGTTACGCACATGACACAGACATTTAGGTCGGAACTCCAAACTCCAAGCGTTGTGGTTCCCCTTTACTAGATTGAGGGGGGCATTGGTTGTCGCAACGGGTCACATGTTAAGATGCTAGCCGTCAAACCATAGCCCATAGCCAATCAGCACTGCAACTCTTTTGCTGAAGCATGTAGCCTGCCAGCTGCAGCCTGCTGTGCAATGTACCAGCCATGGTCACAGCCAGGCATAGCGTTCCTTGGCAGGGAAACGAAGGATGCGTGAGACATCAAGATTGAAATGTCTGTTATTTGAGAGAGCTGGAACTGGAAGGTACGCACCAGTTGGTGGCAAACCGGCCAATGTTGTGCACGGCTATCCAGTTCGTCCAGGACACCCAGGCCCGCGTGGCAGGTAGCTTTCCCCGTTCCAACACCATCTGCGAGAGGCTACCCGCAGCCGATCCCACAACCGGTGCAGCCTGTTCTGCAGCCGGTCCACCATGCAGAAAGTCGACCGCACAGACCCAGCACCCAGTTGAGAGTGCCCTGGCCTTGACAGCATTCTTGCATAACTCCTTCTTCCCGAGCGGCGCTGGGTATGCTCTGCTTGTGTAAGTTTAAGGAGATTTCTCTCGAGTACTCCTATGCTGAACTGTCGGCGTCGACGAACCTTGTTCGCATGCAATGCCGAATCTCTTGGACCCAGACACCGCATATGCACGATACACTCTTTTGCCGCATGCGTTTCGCATCAGCTCCTGGGCCCAAGGAGCAACTGGCATGACTCCCGGCGGCTAGGTTCCGGGTCTTATGGCTCGGTTTACAAGGCTCGTCTCGAGGGCTCGAGAGCAGACCACTCTGTAGACGTGGCCTTTGCACCTTTGCTGCTGGAGGGTGAGCTGGAGGATGGCTCGGAGGTGGCCATCAAGGCCGGGCCTTCCGTTTCCGTCGGGTCAGCAAGCGCCCGAGCGCCTTCAGGCCATTGACCTCGGCGCCCTGGGTGCTTCGGGCACGGCCCCGGAAATGGCCGGGTTTGAGGAAGAGGCCGCGAGCTGCAAATCGATCTCTTCAGATCTTGGTCACACGGGTGCTTGAGCTCGCTCATGGGGGGAAAGGCTGTGTGTGTTGCAGGTGCAGATGCTGAGCAAATTCCGGCACCCCAACTTGGTCCCGGTCTCTGAATCTTTGTGTCTGTTGCGAAGAAGTACTCATGACGGCTCTCCTGCGAGGTGACCCTGCTGGGTTGGGGCAAGCACGACAGCGGCTCTGACAGGAAGCGCTACCTGGTCTACGAGCTCTTGTCGGGCGGGGACTGCTTCCAGCGATTACAGAAGAGCCGCTCGAACGAAAAGTCTCCTTTGCAAGCTCAGTTCCTTCGAAGCTGCGTGAAGAGAGCGCGCAAGTCAGACACGCGCCTCGTGTCAACTGTGGTTTTGCAGCAGCGAGGCAAGAAGCCGAGTGCGAACAGCCCCTTCTTGTGGTCGGGGGCCAACTAAAAACAAGGGTTGACATCACAAGCATATAGTACACCAAGTATGTGGCTGTATTCTCGCTTTCCTCCGAAGGTTTGAGCGGCTCAGCGTCTGCCTGGATGCAGCCGCAGGTGTTCAGACTTGAGTCCTTTGCGATTTAATGGCGTTCCTTGCTGCAGGTCTGTCCCACATGCTCAACTCGAAGCCAAAGGCTTTCCACAGGGACATCAAGTCCGCCAACATACTTTTAGTCCGGCGCTCGGTGTGCATTGAGACGTCACCACAGCAGAGATCCAAATTTCCACAGCAGCAGGATCGTCACGGAACTGCCAAAATGGCAGACTTCGGCTTGAGCTGCACGTCGAGCCATGCCAATTCGCTGCCAGCTCGGGCTCTCTTCCATGGGACATCATGTGGCTGTGGTGGTTATCTTGCATCAAAGTTAAGCTGCTCTTCCAGGCTGCATGTCACCGTCCGCACGATCAGCGGCACACCAGGACCGGCTGCCGGCGTCAGCTTCAGCTAGCTCAGCTTGCTGCCCGAGCCGTACCTTGTGCAGGCTACGCGTGCCCGATCTACTCGCGCACCGGCCGGGTCACCGAGGGCAGCGAGGTGCGGTGCCGTGGTATCTTGGTATCTGGGACGAGACGTGCGGGTTCAGCTCCAGACAGGTCCATTCCTTGGGGATGGTGATGCTGGAGCTCTTGACTGGCCTTGCTCCGGCGACAGCAGATCCCACCAGGCCGGGTGCAACGTCGCGGGTTAGTGGCGGCCGCTACGCCGCTACTGCAAAGCCAGGCCCGGTGGCATCGCCTACCAGGTTGCGGATGCGATCGCGCGGCTGCCTTAGAGAAGCGAGGAGCTCCAAAACTGAGTGAGATCGACATAGAGAGCTGCTTTAGAGCTCCTGACCGCCCTGACCGCCTCCTCCTAAAAGGCAGCACAGCCCCGGAGCGCTGGAGCGCTGCCTCTGCAGCCTGGATGCGAACGCCCGGCCCTCGGCGGAGCTCGCCCCAAGCGGTGTATCGCCACGAAGAGAGCTGTGAGTCCTTGCGCGTCGCTCCTCCAAGGCGGCTTGGCCGAAGGACTTGGCCAAAGAGATGGCCGAGCTGGCCTTGCGGGCGGTGCACTCGCAGGAGGAGGCCTCCACGCCACAACGCTGCGCGGGCGCTTGCGGGGGCGCGCCGCGGACCCGCCCGCCCGACGCTGTGAGGAGCGGCCCCGCTTCGTCGAGCTCGTCCGCACCCTCCGCAGGCCAGGCCCAAACCTTCAGGAAATCTGTGTGAGATCCTTCCGAGTGTGGCACTTTGAAGGCTCCTGGAGCGATTTCCCAAGCCCGTTCAGCGACTTGGCGAAACACCAGCACGCCAGCAGGCAACTGTGTTTTTTCAAGCAGATTCTGTCCCTGCAGGTCTGCGGCAATGGCAGCACTGCCACCGCCGACGGCACCGGCCGCATCCCCGACGTCGCCAGAGAACGAGGCGAACCCAAAGGCGCGCGAGGCGAAAGCCCAGGCGGTAATTGTACACAGCTCGCAAGCTGCTTTCGGCTTGGAATTTGTTGCCGCTGCGGGTGTCGATTTGAACACACTGCCTCCCGACGTCCATCGGCTTTGCCTTGCGGGGACGATGCTTGACGGTTTGCTGGTGGTACCTGTGGGTCGCTCGCACCAGCAACGAGCCTTTGAGGCTTGGGTGCCAGACCAACGGCAAAACTGTATATCGCGAACCGCGTTTGAGATTGCCTGTGGTACCAAAGGTGAGAATGCAATGCTGACAGTTCGTGGATCGGGCTTGATTTCGGTGGACGGTAAAGTTGCCCCTCGGGAGACGGGCATCGCGCTGTCGTCTGGAGCTGAAATCGCCTTCCATCATGGCGCCGACATGAATGCCGTGCTGTTGCGGCTCCGATTTGTACCAGGGGAAATCCTGTTGGAGAAAGAGAAAGAGCCGGAGAAGGAAGAGAAGGAGAAAGTGGAGCCCAGTTCGCCCCGGCGCGAGCCGAGCTCGCCTTGCCCTCGCAGGGCCGTTCGGGAAGATCTGGAGCTCAGCCCCTCGCGCGGCAGAGACGCCAGGGACAGAGCTCTGAACAGCTTGGGCAGCTCCGCGGGCACTTGGATCCTCGCCTGTGTACACGTCGAGGGCCTGAGCCCGGGCCAACTTGCAGACCTGCCCAGCGCGGTGCGGGACATCCAGGTCCCGAGCACGCTGCTCCCTTTGATGCTGGGCCGAATCCACCAGAACCAGTTCGAAGCCCTCGCGAAGGCTGCAGACAAGCCGAAGCTGGGGAACTTCATTTCCAGGACACATGGTCAGCTGGATACAGATGCCGACGGCCTGTCGCTTTGCGTGACGAACTTGAGCTCCAATCCGCTGCTTGGGAGCTGGTGGCTTTATGATTGTTGTATGATGATTATGTGCTTGCAGACGCGTAGACTTGTAGGATAGGAGGGAGCTGCATCCATGCCTTCCAAAAGCTCAGGCTTTATGTTGCGGACGAGCTCGTGGCGCAAAGCCAGACCGTAAAGCTGGCGAGAGGCCAGTTGCTGGGCTTTGCACGACCAGAGCAGGAGTCAGGCAACCACATCCACTTCCTCAAGTTCAAGGCAGTTCCGGGCTGACAGTCCGATGTTCTCCGTCCCGCGGTTTTTCGGTGAGAGGCCATCTTGGTGGAAGGAGGCCCTGGCCCCACGAGTCTTCCACTCGGGTCCGCATATCCCCGCCCTTCGCTGCGAGAGACCCCGGGACCCAGGCCCTCTTCGAGGCCAAGAGGCGCCCAACCGTGCCCACGCCGCACACCTGTCTCCGCAGAGAAGTGTCCATCTGGCTCGTTTCTGCACTGCAAACACCGATGCATACCGATGCCATTGCTCTCGATGTTCTTGCAGGTGCAGGTGCGTCGCACGGTGGTGGAGGGCGTTGAGGCAGATGGATGCTCCGACACCGGCTCTTGTGCTCCCCAGCTCAAGTTGCCCCCGTTGAAGGCTCCGCACCTGCTGACGCTGTCGCCGCCGCCGCGGAAAGTGAATCCCGATGCGTCGACGTCGCCCAATCGGGTGCCTGGGGGGCTCTGCATTGCTTGCTTTGAAGCCACGAGGGCCACGGGCCACGAGGGGCACCAGCAAAGACTCTGAGATGCGATGAGGTGAGCCGGATCGCGCGAGAAAGGAACGACGAAAGGCTCTCCGGTCTTTGGGGCTTCGGGAACCCTCTTGCTGAGCTTCGGCGGGGGGGTTGACGCTGCGGCGCCGATGTACCAAAATGGGTTTTCATGACGAGAACATGGTATGGGATGACAGTCTTCGGAGTCTTCCAGTCTTCCAGCCTCCTGAAACAGTTTTGCTGCTCTTTGCTTTAATCTTCTCGGTTTCTGCACCTGTTCGCCTGGGACGAGGCCAGCGCCAGCGATTTGCTTGGAGCTTTCTGGTGATGGAGTCCTTGACGTTCCGGCCAGTGAGCGCAGAATTGGACCAGTTTCCGTACCGGATCAGCCGATGTTCCTCAGCTGACATGGCTCAGATCGGACCGGACCAAACAGAACACGACGAAAGGCGTAGGACGTAGAGTCGTAGTGTTGGTTGCAGCCTGAGGATCGTGGGCAGGAAACATCAGCCAGAGCTTCACAAGCGCGCCGTGAACCCGCAGTGCTTGAAGTTCATGAGCAGGGATCACTTCAGCATCTTCTGCGAACACGGGCTGTTCCGCACCTCGGCAAAACCCGAGGTTTGAGGCGGAAAGAGAAAGAATGTGATTGCCCGGTGCCGAGGAATCGAGCCGTTGACCTCCAACCCCATGTGGCGCTTCCGGGTCGGCTTGGAGCCCCTGGAGCTCGAGCAGCAAAAACCTGCCGAGCTTCGGTCAGGACGGTGGAGTCGGGAGGCAGTCTCAGGCGCCCGGTGCAGATCCTTCCACTCGGCTTAGCTGCTGAGCAGGAGATCGCGTTGCGCTTGGCACAGGTAGTGCGCCGGCCTGAGCGACATTGCTAGACGAGAGGGCCATCTTTTCCGCTTCGGCCTTCTGCTCCTCTTCCCTCGTCACTGTTTGGAACCGGTTTTGTTTGAGGACAACTCGCCAGAGGCAGCCCTTCAGAGCCTTTGCTGGCTCTTCACTGTTGAAGGCGCTGACCCCGCAAAGGCAGGGAACCTCGTTTCCTGAAGGCTTGGTCCGTGGATTGCTCCTCTTTCTTTGAGGTGGAGCCGATGCTGAGCATTCCGCGGGCTCGAACGCCACCATCACCAGGTGGGTTGAAAGAGCCGGCGAATGGAGTCTCGGGGCTCATCGGTGCTGCGAGGTGGGGCTTTTCCCCGTGTGTCTGAAGACAAGCCGTGGGCCATCCGCGTCTTGAGGACCGCACGAGAGCAGAAGTAGAGCAGAAGCGACTCAAACCTTCTTTGGAAGCTTAGGAGCGAAGCTCCGCCGCGCGTGTTTTGCGTCGCATGCGCTGCAGGACGCAAGAGACCTCGGCCGGCCTCGACAGCCCCGCCAGCCCAGCACGCCCTCGGCCTCAGCCACGAATTCGTCAAGCCGGAGACGGCGCTATCAGCCCCGCTGCTCTGCTACACCCCCGAGTCCTTGGCCCAAAGCCCCATCAAGGCGAGCGGCTCCTCTCTGAGAGCGGTGCACCGAAGGCCAAAGCCAAGAGTCGACCTCTCCACTAAAGTTTTAACAGGTACTCGAAGTCCACGGAACGTGGGATGCCTGTGGAAGAGAGCCGTGCTTTGGGCTGTCGCCACACCACCACGCACCTCCACGCACCACCACGCACCACACTCCAACACCTCATGCCAATGTTATTGTGTGGTCACAGCCGTCTTTCTCATAAGTCTTGCGAGTTCGGCGCCTCCTTGCTTAGCAAGGAACCATGTAGGACGAACTTGCATCCCGGGTCCGGCTTACTTTTCATGTGGGAGCAGACAGTGATGTGCAAGCTCTTGCCGCCGTAGCGACTGACGGGAGGCAAGATTAAATCCATGCAGCCATGTGCTGGCACAGGCTCTTTTGTAGCAAGCACGCTCTGCTCGAGCTACTGGCGCCAGTAGGTCGATGCTTTTCCATCCCGGACAAAAGGGTCCTCAGAACGTGCTCGCTTTCAAGCAAAGCCCCTGCGGTCCGTGTTGAGACTTCGAACTTCAGCTTTTCAAAGCTTTTCGGTTCAAGGCCAGGGCCATGACGTCGGTGACGTTAGCTCCATGTTCGGCAGCCCCGACGCAGATGCAAGGGCCGCAAGGGCCGCAAGGGCCGGGGCCCGGGTCTGGCCGGGCGACGTGGCGTCTGCCTGGCCTCAGCGGGTGGCCACGGCCAGCCCTCCGCCTCCGCGCGCAAGGGCAGCGCCCTGCGCGGTCCCGGTCCCGGGGCAGCCTGGCACACAGCGCCTGCCGCGAGCTGTCGTTGAACATCTGCGACTCGTTCATCTCACACAGCTGGATGAGCTCTCGGATCTTCGCACCCGACTGCGAGCTACGAGGTGACTCAAAAGATTCCTTTCTTAGGAATCCGTGCAATGTGCACCTTTGCCAGGGACCTGGAGCGGCGGAGACATGACCTGCAGCAACAGCTCGTGGCCGTGCGACAGCAGGAGGCCCTTGGAGACAAGGGAGGGAGCTCCTTTTGTGATTCTTCGTTGTGTTCTTCTTGCATAAATCCCCCCCTTGCTTTTTACAGGAGCAGCTCTCCGCGGAGGCGTCAGCTTGCGCCCGGCATCTGGCCCAAAGGCATCAGGCACTTTCGATGCTCCGCTACTTGGCACCGAGTACAGCGCGAGTCACACCCGAAGTGTCTGTCAGTTAGGTGTTACTTCCCGCAGTTACAGCAACGTTGAGAGACGATGACTTAGCCGCGGCGAGATGCGAACTTTCTTGGAAGGCCTGGAGGGTGCTGACCTGGAGAAGAGCTGCAGCAATGCAGAGGCACATATCTTGGTCTTGCGCAACATCGCCGAGAAGCTCAGCGCGGATGCATTGGCAGAGGACAGCAGTCGCCGTAGCCGTCACATGCCCTTGCCGAGTTGATGGTTTCATTTATGAAGTTGTGTGTGCCCTCGCAAAGCGACTTTCAAACGCAGGCCCGTAGGTGGGAGACGTGCAAAACGAGCACTCGCGCCTGCAAAGCTGGCAAATCTGTTTGGGGGCTGCCGCCAACCACCGCCATTCTTCGGAATGCAGCATGCCGTTATGCGCATGCACGCATGCTCTGCAGGAAAGTCGGGCGGCCGTGGTCCCAGAATCTGCAAAGCCAGCAGGTCTGGAGGCGGCGACTTCTGCTCAGGCGCTCCTGCAGCCTTTCTCCTCGCTCTTGAGCCCATCCGAGTGGCTTGCCCGTGACAGGTAGGAGAGAAGGAGGCCAGAGAGGCGCGGGGCGAAGATGCGGAGGTGGCTAAGGCGGCTAAGGGGCTGCCTGAAGCCAACGGCTCACAACCAGCCAGCAAGGAAGCGGTGCTCTCTGTGCTCTCTGAAGCACAGGCAGCTCAGAGAGCAGAGGCCGAGGCAAAAGAACCGCCTTCGGCCACAACCGAGACAGAGCCAGACGGCATTGCAGGTGCCGTGAAAGAAGCCGAGCCCAAACTAACGCCGGAGGCCGCAGAGCCAGTCACGCCCGCGGAGCCCAAGGTTGCAGAGCCAGCAGCCGCCAACCCAGCCGACAAAGCGGAAGCCGCAGATCTCGCCAAAATTACAGAGCCAGCAGCCTTCAGAGCAGAAGCAGCCATCAACGCTGAAGCCGCAGAGCCCGGAGTTACAGAGCTAGCAGCCACGAAGCCAACAGCAGTGAAAGCGGAAGCCACAGAGCCCAAAGTTACAGAGACAGCAGCCACGGAGCCAGCAGCAGAAGCAAGAGAGGCAACACCCGCAGAGCTCAAAGGCTCCGAGCCAGCGGCCATGCCAGCAGCCGTGAAAGCGGAAGCCACAGAGCCCAAAGTTAAAGTTATAGAGCCAAAAGCTGCAGAGCCAGCCGTCAAAGTAGAAGCTCGAGAGACCGCAGAGCCAAAAGCTACAAATCCGGCAGCCGTGGAAACGGAAGCCAGAGTGGCGGCAGCCGCGGCCGCACAGCCAGCAGCCACAGAGCCAGAAGCCATCAAGGTCGAATCCACGACAAAGGCAACAGCCACAGAGTCAGCAGCCAGCAAGGAGGAAGCCAGCGAGGCAACATCCAGAGATTCAGCAGCCAGGGAAGCAACTGCAGTGGCTGTGGCAGCCGGAGAGACCACTGGCGAGGAAGCCAAAGAAACGAAGGAGCAAGCAGCCGTCAAAGCGAAAGCCACCATGGAAGCTGCAGGGGCTGTGGAACCAGCAGCATCAGCAGTCACGACAGCGTCAGCAACAGCGTTAGCGGCTTCAGTGGCTGCTGAGCCTTCGGCCCCGGCACTTGTGCACGCGGAGGCGGGCAAACAGGACGAGGCCACGTCAAGCGCTTACGGACACGCCGTCGTGAGTACGGCAGCACTTCAGGGTGCAGCCGGAACCGGCCAAGCAGAAACTGGCCTTGCGGATGGGACTCCAGGCCAGGAAGGGAAAGGTGCAGAGGCTGGCGAGGCCCCTGCGCCCGCAAAGCCGGCAGATCCTGCACTAGCCGGCGTGCCCGAGGCTGGTAGTGACTGAACATAACGGATACATGCGGTTGACGCTGTCCGTGCACCTGTCAGGCGGCTCAGCAGGAAGATCGGACAGCTTCGGGCGCATCTGCAGAGGTGCCTTCCCTGTGCCTTCAAGTCTTTGGTGCTCGTTTGCTGGTTGGCTCGTCGGCATTGGCCGTTGCGAGGCAGTGCAGAAGGGGGAGGACTCTTCCGAACAGGCGGTGGCCCGCAGCTCCGTGCAAAGCGAGCAGAGGCCACCCGTGGAGACGACGCTCGGGGCATCTGCAAAGCCCGAAGAGCCCACGGCAAGCAAAGATACGGACTCCAAAGAGGCCGAAGCCGCTTCCGAGCTGGCGACGGCAGCGAAAGGGCCAACAATTCAGGAGAAGGCAGCCGCTGATCCGGCAGCTGCAGCTGTGGCAGCAGCAGCGTCGTCGGCAGTCGCAGCGGCCACTGCAAAAGCGCTGGCATCAGCAACGTCCGAGCCCGAAGGCGCAGTCGGCACAGAAGCTGGCCAGGCCGCCCCCCCTACAGCAAAGCTCACCGCGCCTTCTGAACCTTCACAATCCGCAGAGGCTGCGGAGCCGGCAGATACCGGCCAGCCCGCCATTCCCGAGCCTGCGGCCAACACCGACTCCAAGACCGGACCGGTCGAGGCTGGTAGCCACACGTAGCGACCGGACAGTTGTTTCAGCTGCGACCTTGTTCAGCGCCTCTAGTAATAGTTTTCTCGGTTCTTCTTCGTTAGTTGGGGAACTGGCTGGCCCACCTCGCCTTTGTCAAGGATGTTCATTCAACAGGACCACAAAACTCGGGGAGCTCCAAGTGCCGAGGGCCGCCGAGCCCAAACGACTGAACTCGAAGGGTTGTGTTGGAGCCAGGTTGGACTCGACGCAATTGGAGGGTTCCAAACGACCTTGGAGAATACCACTGGAGACATGCGGAACCTTAGACAGCCCAGCATTGCAGAGCGCTTGCAGTGCGATGTCAAACATGAATCTTACCCATCTGACAGCCAACCTCAGCTTGTCAGGCGGTCCAGCAGGAAGATCGGACAGCTACGGGCAAGTCTGCGGGAGCAGGTGCTAGCCCTGGACAAGCAGCCGAGGCCGTCACGTCGATGTGGACTTGGGGGTCAAGTGCAGTATCTACTCCAAGACTCTAAGCTTGTCCCAACGTCTGCCAGCCATGCTTCTTGTCTTGCATGTTGGAGGTAACAGGAGGCGATGAGGCTGCTGACAGTCAGCAGTTGGAGGAGGGAGCGAAGCGCATGTCTGCTATCGATGGGATGGACGACTTGCTGGCCGAGCTCTTGCAGCAGGAGGAGGAGCCCGAGGAGGCAGAGGCAGAGGGGGCAGCGGAGGAGGAGGCAGAGGAGGCGGAGGGGGCAGATGAGGCAGAGGAGGGGGCTGAGGAGTGGGCAGAGGGAGCAGAGGGAGCAGAGGGAGCAGAGGGGGCAGAGGAGGAGGAAGTTCCAGCTGCATCCAAGGAAGCCCCGCTAACCACATCTGAAGGGGTGGAGACAGCGAAACCCGACGATGATAAGGCAGCAGTAGGAGCAGAGCCAGCTGTGGAAGCTGCCACAGCAGAGCCAGTGCCGGCTGCAGAGGCCACGGCGGAGGAGGCAGCGGCCACAGAGCCGGAAGCAACGCAGCAGGCTGAAGCTGAAGCTGATGCCGCGGCAGAGGAAGCCGCAGAGGCCGGAGAGACAAAGAAGCGTCGCAGACGGAAGAAGCCCAAGGAAGATCAGGTCGATGCGGCAGAGGCAGAGGCGGCAGACGCAACCCTCGCGACCGCTGACGCGGGCGAAGCCGCAGGAGGCCAGCCTCCGGCAAGCAAGGACCACCAGGAGCAGGCGGAGCCAGCAGCGGCAACAGCAACAGCGTCAGCCACACCCGCATCAGCGGTGTCTGAGTCCCAGGTAGACGCGGCTTCAACCCCGACAGTTGATCTGGCACGGGAGGCTGGCAAACAGGACGAGATTTCAAGCGCTGATGGGCATGCTGTCGTCGGTGCCTCAGCATCTCGGAAAAGTGCAGTCGCAACAGGCCAAGCAGAAACTGGTTCCGCGGATGGCGCTGCAAGCCAGAGAGCCGCAGGAGCTGGCCCGGCTGCTCCTCCTGCAGAAAAGCCCGCCGCAGAAGCAGATCCCGCACCGCCCGCCGTGCCTGAACCTGCTGTCAAGAGCGACTCCAAGAGCGCCGAGACGCCGGCTGAGAAGAAGACGGAGGCGGAGCCGGAGACCCCGACGGCCAAGAGCGACTCCAACACCGGCCCGCTCGAATCTGAAACGTGGGAGTGCGAAGCAGGCGAGGATGTTGGTGAGTTGGGGATTTTCCCTGCAGCATTTCCCCCTGATCCTGTGGAAATCTACTCAGTCACCGAGGGTTCTTGGGCGGCAGAGGAGGGAGTCGTGGCGGGCGATGTTCTGGTGGCCATTAACGGAAAGCCCGTTCCGGAGAAGAAAGACATGAAGCGCCTGATGAGGGAACGGCCTCTGCGCCTCACCTTTCAGAGGCCTTTGCTCTTCGAAACACCCGAGGAGTCTGCAGACGAGACGCCGATCCCGGGATTCGAGTGCAAGGCTGGGCCGGAGGTCCCGGATTTGGGAATCTTCCCCTCAGCCTTTCCACCGGATCCGATGCTCGTGGCCAGGGTCACAGAGGCTTCTTGGGCAGAAGAGCAGGGCATCTTGCCTGGAGACGAGCTCGTGGAGATCAAAGGGAAGGCAGTTCAAGAGATGACCGCGAAGGAGGCGAAGCGAGCAATGAGGGAGAGGCCTCTTCTCCTGTTCTTCCACAGGTCGGAAGAGCCGGCTTCGGCGTCAGCCTCCTCGGCGCCGGCCTCCTCCCCATCCCCGCCGCCCAAGCCACGAAAGTCCAGGGCGCCTGAGACGCCGGACGATGTGCTGAGCCAGGCTCGGAAGTCCCTGGCGGCCATCCTGCCCGACGGCATGAACCCCTTAGCTGCCTCCACGTCGAGCCTTCCCTGCAATTGAGCCTGAGACCCCGAAGTTCAAGCAGAAAGTTGAGTCGAGAGAGCTTTCCGCTTTGCGCTTTCCGGTCCCCGAGGAGCTCCAGCGCTCGCAAGCCCGGGCCTGAGCCGCGCAGCTTCCTGCTCTCTGTGTCGCAGTCTGGCCCCCAGAGGTCCAGAAGGGCAGAGACCGAAGGACTTCGAACCTCCAAAGTTGTCTTCCAAGAAGAGGCCGCCCTGTCCCCCCCCCCCCCCGCGCAATGGGCACAATGCATCAGACAACTGTTCCCAGTCGACTCTGATCTGATATGCCCGGTAAGAAGTACAGAGGCAGTAACTCCATGTTCCTGTTGCGCGAAGAGTGTCCCTTCGTGCGCATTCCCTTGAACCTGGCTTTAAGAGAGAGTAACATCACCAGACTATGACGGGCCGACAAAATCCAGCAACTTGAACATGAAACTCCTTGCAATGCACTGCGTTGCTGCACTGCTGCACGCGTCCAGGCAGCGGAGGAGGACGGCTGGGATGACGAGGACGACGACGATTGGAATCAGCCCGCGCCTCAGAAAGGCACCAAGGGCAAAAAGGACGAGAAAGCCTCCGAGAAGAAGAGCGACAAGAAAGGGAAAGACGGCAAGGAGAAGTCGAAGCAAGGCAAGCCTGAGAGTGAGAAGGGTGACAAGAAGGAGAAGGAGAAGGCGAAAGAGAAGCCGAAGGAGAAGGCCAAAGAGAAGGAGAAGGAGAAAGCAAAGGAAGCTCCGAAGGAGAAAGAGAAGGAGAAGAAGGAAGAAGCCCCGCCGTCGGGGGCTCCAGTTGGCTCTTCTCCGCGCAGACTCCCGGTGACACAGTTCTGCCGAGGCCCCTGCTTTGCTTTGCCTCCGCAAGCGACGCGCGCCTGGGCTTCAAAGTCGACTGGCCGCCGAACCCCGCCTACGTCAGCAAGGCCATTCCGGGACGGAGCGGTCGCCTCTGTGCTGCCAGACTGCCAGTGAGGTGGACCGAAACAGCTGGGCCGAGATGGCGCAGGCTCTCGGGGCTCCCCCTTGGGGGTTTTCCGGCTGCCGCAGTGCCGCAGTGAATCGTCGCGAGTACTAGTGCACCCTGGCTTGGGGCCTCAAGGTAGAAGTTGGTCTGCGATTGGACAAAGCCGGCGGCAAGGATGTGGCAAAGATGAGCAAGGAATCCCGCGAGCAAACTTGCATCGTGTCGTCAGTTGCTGGACGTTCTTTGCCAGCCTGTGGCCGAGGAGAAGCTCAAAAAGATGCTTGACGAGACTAGGCCTCTAGAATTGGCGTTCGTCAAGGACAAGGCGGGAGGCTGAGTAGCATTATCAACCCAAGAGACTCCAGCGATCACTGCAGAAGAAGAAGAAGCCGCCAAGTGCCAAGCCCGAGAACGAGGGCTTGCTGGGAGGAATGTTTGGTTGAGCTCCCTCTGAACCTCCCGAAGTGGATATTTCAGAGTCGAGCTCTCGCACATTTCCGGAAAATGAGGCGCACAAGGGGTCGAACGACATGCAGGATCGCCACGCAGCCGGAGACTGCATGGTGTTGAACGTGGCCGAAGAACGCAGAACCCTGACACATGGCTCCATCAGAGACTTGTCCGGAATAGAATCACTTGCTCTCGCAGCCGAGCCGGCATTGTTGCAGGAGCCGTCCCATCAGCTTCTGCTGAAAGAGTTCTTTGTTGCATCTCCACCATTACGGAAATGTAGGGCACACGCGTAGGGCTTGTCGCCATGGGCTTGTCCAAGCAGCTCCTCCCATGCTCTGCGTCTGCGGCCGACCGGGTGGGGTGCGCGAGCCCTGCCAAAGGCCATGAGAGATCAACAGCGAGATCAACAGACGAGGGCTTCGGTGATTACATTGGTTTTGTTGCGGTGTGTATTGCATATATGATCATGTGTGTGTGTGTGTGCATGCGAGCAAGTCTCTTGTGAACTTGTCGTGTGAGCTTTCGTGTTTGGATGCATGTTGTTACATGACCTCAACCTCAGTCTGCCACCGGTCTGTTTCTTTGTGCACAAGAGCATCTTTCACTGCAACCTGCAAGTGTGACTGTAGGGGCTTCTAGACCATTCTAGACCTATAGACCACTGCGTCTCAGATAGCCTTGAACATCGTGACCTTGCGCGTGCTTGTCCCAGTAGCCGGTTCTGTTTTCGTGAAGGGATAAAAAAGGGTATGTCCTGTTTTGTGCAAGACTCGTATAAGAGATGGCTCGCTACAGCCTTTTGGATTGTCTGATGCACCTTGTCCTTCACTGTGTGAGAGGGTGTGAGTCTGTTGTCCAGGTCATGACCTCACCAGCCGCTTGACGCCGTTTCCTTTGTTGAGTGTGAAGCTCACATACACCATCCTTCTACGAAGAATCGGTGTGCTGGCATGAGCCCACGAAATCATGTGCAAGAGGTGGTGCGGATAAGCAGCCATATCGCATGCAACACTTCTGTGCGGTTCCAAAGCAAGGTCGGCGCTCACGGTGCCACAGAAAATCTCGATCACTCCATGGCAGCCGCATGCTTGCTACGGGTAGCATCTTGCCAGCCTGTCGGGCACCGCTGGCAGCCATCAGGATGGCGGATGGCGGGCAAGGCTTCGCTGCGTTTTTCAATCGCCACGAACAATTGCCGATTAGCGGTGAGCCCGCGACCGCGAAAGATGCGCAGGTGGTGGGGGCCTTGCCCGAGAGTTGCCTGATTCGTTCAGCCTTGGACCGAGTAAATTCCAGACGGCGTAGTCATCTGCAAGCTTAGCGGAATCTAGGACGCATGCAGCGTGGAGCTGGAATTCGGTTCTGCGAGGGCCATTCCGAGACCCAGCGATTCAGCAGATGTAATGGGATGTAGTGATAATAGGGCCCGACGGTGTTTGGCTTTGAGTGCCTGACTTCTGGCACCCGAGATGCCAAATTTTTGCAGGAGGTTTTTGGGATGTCCTTCTACTAATGCTGCGAGGCCTTGATGTGGTCGTTCCATGCTGCATATGACATATGCAGCACCGACATTGTCGGGCTGACCGTGAACCCAGTGAACTTTGCCCTAAACCGCCAAGCGCCGTGAAGACGCCTCCAAGACCAAGTGCACCTTCTAGCACCACCGCCCCGTCGAAACACGGACTGCAGAAGAGAAGAAGCTCCGTGGGGAGATGCAGAGCTGCTGAGCTGCTCGGGCCTGGGGGGGCGCAGTCCATGCTCGCGCTCGTTTCGGCGTGCTACTGTGCTGCCGCGCGCATGGCAAAGAGAAGGAGGCAGCCCGGCCTGAGAGCGGGGGTTTTTTTTGCATGCCTAGAAAAGCCCGTCTGAGTCTACGTTGGTTCAGTAGAGTCATTCTACTGTAGAGCCTTAGCCTTAGGCCCTGTTGCAGTCCCCAGGCTAATGCAGAATGTCTAGTCGCGCTAGTCTGTTGAGGACCGGAGTCTGTGCCGCAGCCGGCAAGATTTGGTCGGGTTCCGGTCGCTCAGCTGCCGCTTGCCACAGCTCCTTCCTTGCCCGAGTGCAAGGGCCACAACGACAGCACAGATGCCCGATGGCTGATTCGCTGTGGCACCCCATGTTGCATCCCACCCTACCCTGCATTCTTTACTTCAAAGATTCATAGCGAACGCCAGAACAGCGTTTCCCGGATTTCCGGACCCTTGAGCCGTGCTTAACCTTTGCCACTGCGGTGAAGTGTTGCCTGCTTCTAGCTGCGGCAGGCCATGGCAGGCATTCGGCGGTAGTCAGAGTCAAAGCAGTCCGGCCGCCTTCAGACACAGACTCCGCAGACTCTTTTTGATATCGCAGGGGCCAGGCAGACCTCACTGAAACGAATGAGTCTCCCGACCTGGGACTCCCTGCATTCGGGCATTTGCTGTCAAGGCTCGCGGTGCTAGCCTTGGCCGCCTTGGCCACGGCCAGTGCTTTGCAGTTTGGTCCACGTTGTTTTGCTGGCCTCTGGCCAGGTCTCTGAGTTCACGGATGTGCCACTGACCAGCTGCTCTAGCCCCCGCCCATCCTACCAGTAGCAGCCCTAGTACTCAATCTGCCACACTGGACCCGTCTCTGATGGTGCTCCAGTGCAGAGGGCGCGTTAGCGCCATCGGCATCGGTCTCAGTGGGCGTCTGAGGCCAAGGACTGAAGGGAGCCCTGAAGCTCCGCCTCCGGGTTCCTGGGTTCCCTGCTGCCCGAAAGGACCTTGACCCCTGCGACCTTTTATGGCCTTTTGGCAAGGTCTCAAACTTTCATAGGTGTAGTCCGGCCCCCATTGACCTAGCCATCAGATAACTCCGAAGTGTTATTTTACCTTGACAAAAATGGTCGTGCTAAGACTCTTGAGTACGAGCGAGTCCGGTTAGTGCCTGCCAGTTCTCCAGCTACAACTACGTGAAGCTGCTACAGCCGAGTGCGTTGACCTCAGGCGGCTTCAGGGCTTCTCAGTACCGTTCGTGAGATCGTTGAACTGTGTGTGCAATCGTTGACAGGCCGTGATGCCGGGAAGGATCCAGGCCACGGCTTTTGCTTTGTCTGTTTCGGGTTGGGTCACTTGTTCGCGGCTGCGGATGCATCATTTACGGGCAATAGTGTGCAGCAAGAAGTCGCCAACCCCTTCGTCATCAGTGCCATCGTCATCATCATCACCACCATGGGTAGCATCACGTCATAGTCATCGTCGCTGCCGCCGACGTGTCGAGGTCGGTCGTCTTTGTTTCGGCGTTGCCGTGATTATCGCCACCATCGTGGTCACCATCCCCATCCCCAGCATCTTCGTTGTCAAAGTTGTCAGCTGCATCACCACCACCACAGGTATGGCCTTTACATCACCACCTGATTTCTTATCATGAAGTTTGTGTAAGCATCGTCTTCACGAACCTTGCCGCAAGCAGTGCGATCCCGGACCTCGTCATCAGCAGTGTTGTGAAGAGTTAAGCCAGAGAAGCCCTGACCAGCGGCGTTTCATAGAGCACAGGGCCAATCCTTATCCAAAATCAGAACCCCCCTCGCCAGGAGAGGAGTACAGAAGCTTCACAGCTTCACGACGGAGCCTTGCCACCAAGACTAACGCGCACGGCAGGCCACAGTGTACACGACCGAGCTTGCAATGTGTCACATAGAATAAAGCAGACGTTTGTCCATCGTCTCGTGCCACGCTTTCCATCAGTTTCCGGTCTCGGCCAAAGGCCGCCACAGGGCCAATGCTGCAACAGCTCAGCAGAGACTGCGAGAGCTGTGGCTACCCACCCTTTGGAGATGTTCTTGATGCTCGATCGTCAACCCTTCGCAGAAACTGCCCAAAAGTTTGCCGCAAGTGCCGGTGCCTAACCGGCCATGATTGACCTGGGGTGTTGGCCGCTAGCCTCGCTAGCCTGTGCGAGTGGGATGGCACGGGCGTAGCCGCCACACTGCAACCTGTCCCAGCAGAAAGCCTTTCCGTCGCGTGTTGCATGCGCTCGAAGCCAGTGCTGACAGTGAACAAGTTACAGGTGTCATGCAATTGTCCCATGCGAGAAAGGTACGTGCCGGTCCAACTGCTCTCCAATTCGCCCATCTACTTGCTGGTGTCTGCATGCAGACAGTCGGTGCAACAGGTGAGCAGTTCGGCAGTTTGGCATCGTCCGTCAGTGTTTGTGATCGGCAAAAGTTCTTGATTCTCCGCTTGTCTTGATGGACATGTAGCCCAACAGAGGCCGTTTGCAGTAGTGGGCCGTTGTGTTCTGGGGCCCAGAGCCATGACGACCGTGGCGATGCCGCTGCTTTGCCAGAGATCAACGGTAGCTTGAGCGAGTGGTCTTCATCGCAGAAAGCGCGGAATCAGAGAAACCGCACTCTCAGCTCCGTCTTGGGAGTTCAGACGACTTAACATGCGTAGACTGGCATGTTGGCTGAACATATGTGATGCCACGCTCGTCCTTCCAGTGTTGAAACTGCAGAAGTGGCGTAAGTGTGCTGGTGTCCGCGGTTGGGCCGTCGGCCACTGAAAGCCGTGATGTTCCCATTCAGACAATCGTGGCGAAGCACGTGGCACTAGGCCAAAGTCCGCCAGAGGCTCGTGTTGGAGTGGCTCCAGTCACGAGCTCCGCATGCTCCGCTTCACACGTTTGCCTGAGCAGGCACGAATTGACTTAAGGCGGTGGTGATCAGACCGTTTCGTCTCCGACCAAATCTTTCATGCATGGCAGTGTTTTGAGGTCAGCTTTCCGCCGCATGCATCGCTAACATAGCAATCTCACTTGCTCGCACATCTTCGAGGCCAGGTCCGGAAATCTGGGCGTCTACTCGGAAACTTGCAGCTTCGACAAGGCCCTGTGATAACTGAAGCTGCGAAGCCTGTCGGCCTATCGCTGCACAGCCGTTGGCAATGCAGCGATTCCTTAGGAACTTCGGAGGCAGCCGGGACGGAGCTTTGGGCAGCCTAGAGCCTCTCTTGAGAGTCTTGTTCACACTGCATGCTGCTCGCGTGCGGCGCAGGCATGCAGGAGCCGTGCTAAGCACCATCGGAAGCAGTCTTGGCAGGCAGCACAGGCAGCACAGGCAGCATGCCGGTGCGCCAGAAGGCCCCGAGCACCAGCGCCGCCAGTGCCACTTCCAAACCTTGATGAACTTGCTGGCATAATCCGTCTTCGTCGAAGAGGACGCACTGCCAAGGTGCACAAAGCATGGCAGGTCGGATCTTGCCCAGATGTCCAGATTCCCGCAAGTGCGAGCAGCTGCAACCCTCAGTAGCTTGTGCGCTTTGATGGCTCGGACCCCGCGCACTAAACTGCTGGCTCAGCCGCTTCTCTTGGAGGCGAAGATCTCATGCTAGCAGCCCTTTCAAGCCTTCCATCTGTTACTAGCGCAAGGATTCCTTGTCGCTGGTGGGGAAGGACTTAGTCTGCATGCGCTCCTGCATGCCCTTGCCCTTGTTTCTCTTGCTTCAGACACCCAGGCAATCGTCGATCAAGCAAAAGTAGAAACGGAGGTATCTCTCGGCGGCTACAACCCGAGAAGGGATTTGAGCGACCTCGGTCGTAGATGCAGCGTCTGTGTGACTGCGAAGCCACATTTTTACTTTTGCACGTGTTGGGATGTTTGAAAACATGTTGCTAAGAGTGGTAAAATCGATGCGTTCGAATATTTTGTCGGGATAAGTGAATGTAATGTCCGACTTCCACAGTTCCAAGGTTGGGAATGCTTCGCATGAAAAACTTGGCAAAACGTGAATTCTGTAGAGCACATCAATCGAGGACCCATCATCTCAGCAAGGCATCCGTGACCCGCAAGTGAGGGCCCTGCACCGCACCTCGCTCGCGCAAGCTTCACAGAGTCCCTGCTGTTACGGGTTGCATAGGTGGTTACTACGGCCAGTCTGAAGCAGACAGCTGGAGCTATGAGGTACAGCTAAGAGCCCGCAAGTCGCAGAAGGGTTCCAGGACAGGACTCCTTAAGAGGCACTTCCCGAGACAGTTTCTTCACCTTTGCCCCACTTGTTCGATGGTGCCGAAACTTCAGCAGGGAGCAGCGCGCCCGCCAACCTTCCACACGTTCTGCACGGCATGATGCAACCAAGCAGCAGCTAGGAGAGAGTCGGCAAGCTGCTTCAGCTGCTGTTGGCTTCGTCAGCATGGTCCAGTCCATCCGTCCAGTCGTACCTGTTCGTTATGAACTCCTGATTTTGAGAGGCTGTGCGTCGCGAAAGTGGTTGATGATGCATAGCGAGAAGCCGCTTTTGTAGCTCAATCAAGAGCTTGCGCCTTGGAACACGGTTGCAAGGCAGGGCTTGCTGCAGGGCCTTTGTGTGCCACGTGGCAGGAGCAGCCTGCATCGGCTGTGCTGGCCTTTGAGGGTGGTGTTCGGCTGCCTCAGTCACGCATGACCCAGATCGTCCAATCATTCCCTGGGTCGCTTCTGGTATGTTCACCTGTCGAAGAAATTTTGCATCACGGGTGCCTTTAACTTGTTTGGATCTCTTCGTTTGGAGAGCTCTGCAGACCAGAAAATGGCGTTGTCTAAAACAGGAGAAAACCAGTCTCACTTCTCTTGATATTCTGCTAGTAGGTCAGAGCTTCGGGTTTACCCTAGCGTGGTCCTTGGCTTTCCGTTTGTGCACCAATGGCTTCAGTGTTCGGGGCCTCGTGGCGTTGGACTGTCGCTGCATCGAGCGGACCGTCCTTTCAACGGCATACGTGATTCCGCGACAGTTGAGACAAGGCTTGGCTCCCGTAAACTTTCGGTGCATGGACGAGGCGGTCCACATTGTAGCACCACTTGTCCCTCGCATGACGTTGACGGCACGCCACTTCTGCAGTCTTGCCATGCTGTCTCCGGAGATGACCCTAGCGTCCGCCACCGCGGCTGCCTCTTGTGTCTTGGACGGAGACCACTGGGATGTGCCTGTGTCTCATGCCTGGGACATTGTCGGAACCTAATGCGACTCTGTGGCCGTGGAGATTGCAGAAGGTGCCGAAGAAAATGAGGCGTTGTGGACCAACACTGTGTTCTCGCCGATAGTTTGTGCGAGCCGCACCCCACCCCTGCGGCTTGCCGAGGTGTCTGTCGGCTTTCCACGAG
This sequence comes from Symbiodinium sp. CCMP2592, assembly GCA_905221615.1. Lineage (NCBI taxonomy): Eukaryota > Dinophyceae > Suessiales > Symbiodiniaceae > Symbiodinium > Symbiodinium sp. CCMP2592. Next base: position 79,642 of record CAJNDT010001145.1, read on the forward strand.
CGACCTCGATCGTGGAAAGCTTCGGCAACTGTTACACAGCAGTATCTTCCGGACGGTTTGGGCGTGTGCGTAGCTAAGTATAGTCCAATTAGCTGTATGGATTTCTTGGCTTCCGCTGTTCGAAGGTCGGGCACGCCACGACGATAAAATTTGGAAACAGGCAAAAGTTGCACTCACCACGTCATCCTTGGCCTGCAAGTAGGGCCACGCACCTCGCCCACACAACCTTCAGAGTTGCATAGGTGGGAGACTGAAGCCGACAGGAGGCACGACTCCCTAAGAGGCACTTCCCGAGACAGTTTCTTCACCTTTGCCCCACTTGTTCGATGGTGCCTAAGCTTCACGAGGGAGCAGCGTGCCCACCAACCTTCCACACGTTCTGCACGGCATGGTGCAACCAAGCAGCAGATAGGAGATGGTCGGCAAAAGCTGCTTCAGCCGGTGTTGGCTTCGTGAGCATGGTCCAGTCGTACCAGTTCGTTATGAACTTCCAGTCGTACCTGTTCCTTACTTCTGATTCTGAGAGGCTGTGCGTCGCGGGACTGGTTGATGAAGCTGCAATAGCTCAATCAAGAGCTTGCGCCTCGGACCCGGTTGCGGCCAGCCATGTGTGGCGGGAGGAGCCTGCATCGGTTCTGAGTCACGCATGACTCAGATTGTGCCTTCTTTTCGGTGGGAACTTCTGGTATGTTCCCTTGTCGAAGAAATTTTGCATCACGGGTGAAAGAAGTTCAAGTTGCAACGCTCCCTCGAATGACGCTGACGGCGCACCGCTTCTGCAGTCGCGCCATGACGTCAATTGAATTGGCGCTTGTGTCGACGGCGGCTACCTGTGTCTTGGGTGGAGACCACTGGGATCTACCCGTGTCTCATGAGCTCAGCTGAGGGCTTGGGGCTTGCAAGGTCACAAGTGCTTGTGAGCGAAGAAGGATGTTTGGGGTTTTGGGGATTGAAGAGTTTGGGGCTTAGAGTGTAGGATTCAATATCGAGATTTCAAGGAAGGCTTTCTTTCGCATCTGCGGTGCTGTTGCGAACAGATCGGCTTTGTCTTGCAAGCCCATGGAAGCCGAGACTCCGAAACATGAGCAAACCAACCGGAATGGCGCCTCCATAAGCCTGAACCGTGCAGGGCGCCTACAGAATCTACTGGGGAGGCGGCATAGCCAAAAGAGGTTGCAATTTCGAAGCTCATTCTATAGGCTACAAGCCTTCTGAGTCGGATTTATGCCCGGAAGTCCGTTTTGCTTGATTTGTGCCATCGGCAGACAGTTCGAATGACTATCTGTCGATCATAACTTATGTTAATATGCCATACCAACAATGAACACATCCCCTTTGTACGACTAAGAGCCACACCTGACATTGGAAACAACACTCGCCAAAGA